>QHHG01000093.1:0-27953 GCA_004367055.1 Fusarium sp. NRRL 66335 | reverse complement strand
CCCTATTCTATCCTCGGAGTATGTCAGTTGAGAGTACGTCGGAGAGTTGAGATGTGACAGACATACCAAAAAAAAAAGGCGACAGCTTTTTTGAGGTGGGTATTTTCTCCCACTGAGTCCATCAACGCGCCCTCTGGGGGAGAGGACATGTTGTGATGCCCGGTCTCACGACGTGATCTCTCCGGCGCCTTCGGGAACTGGCGGTCTTCGGGCCGGCACACACGATAAATTTGTCTTCCTCTTGCAACTGCAAGGTCAAGGAAAACTCTTCTTAAATGTTGTAATCAATAGCGACTTCTTCCAGTAAAGTCAAGTCGCATCAGTCACTGAACTCCAATGACGTTGCGGCACACGCGATAAATATGTTCCTATCTCACCTTGTTAGTATCGTTCAAGGAATATGTTGGTGTAGTCCCATTTACTTACCATTTCCTTAGATCCAACCCTTGGCAAAGAAGCCATCAATCTCCTTCATCTTCAACAGTTCCTCCCTATGAGTCTCAGAGACAGTGCTAGTATCGGCGCCAGCGTCCAGAAGAGCGATGGCAATAGCCTTGGCTTCAACTGGTGCCCGAGGTCCCCGTCGGAAAGCCATAACAAGAGGAGGCTCACCAGAATGTTGCAACTCTTCAGGAGTAGAGTTGGGGCAGGAACCGTGATCGAGCAGAAACTTGACAGCTTCGGGCCTGCTATCGTGGATAGCTTGGCGGAGAGCTCGCCATCCACCGACCTCGTAGTAGCTTTCACCGCGCCAGCGGAAATGTCCCTTGACTTTTCGGATTTGGAAGTCAACAGGGGCTCCAAGTTCAATACAAAGGGCCAAGGTGTCAGTATTGTCAGTGCAAGCACCGAAAGCAAGAGGAAACCAGCCTTTGCGGCTTCGCTTGTAGAGCTCGATGTTCAAGATTCGGTGGAAGTCCTTGTTGGCTCGCGCAAGGCGAGAGGCAAATCGGAGGGACAAGCAGGAGCTGACACGAAGAAGAAGCTCTGCAGGAAGATCCCCGATGGCGAAAACAGTGACCTGCTTGGCAGACATGGTGTCGTCCAGGCTCGAAGTTGAGATGGGGGGAATATTAGAGAAGGGTGAGGTGAGGGTATCCAAAATGTACTCAAAACAATGCAAAGGGAAGAGAGCGAGGTAGCAAGGTAGCAAAGTAGCAGAGAAGAGAGGGATGCGATGAGGCTATCCAAAAGATGCCGAAGAGGATGCAAAATCAAAGCAAGAGGGTGGCAGATGATGGTAGAGAGGAAGAGGAGTGCTCCAAAAGGTGTGAAATATGTGAAGGTAATGGAGGAAGAAAGGTCAGAGGGAAGATTTCTGTGAGAAGGAGTGGGAGGTAAACAGTAGGCAGCTGTCAAGTGCACAGGAGTGCCGCTCGGTTGGCACTGTCAGAATCGGTGGCAGAGCAGGCGTGCGAGTGTGCGAGCGTACAGTCTGATAGACCGGGGCTGCGAGGGACCAGACAGCTGTAGGAACTCACTAGTGTTCTGCAAACAGGCGAGCTTGGGTGAATAAAATGAGACTGTTGTAACAGATGATCTTGTAATAGAAAAGCAGAGAGCTGGATGGAAGGGGAGGGAGGGGGTTGACGAGGATGAGGGCTGGTGGATTAATGTAGTCAAGATGAACAGGCGCGGTGATAGCACACACTCTTGTTTACTGGCACAGCATCTTGTTGACCAGATCATTAACTAGAAGAAAAGAAATGATACCTCTGAGCACAGTGGTATTTCAATATTAAGTCCAGAACAATTTACAAGTTGTGACGAAGGCTGGCAGAACACTCTGCCCTGGTAGTGTGAGCTCCGATTTCTTTGGTTCGTCGATACTCGCACCGACGGCTGCCTTCTTGACAAGCTCTAGCACATAATTTGCAGATTACAATAACAATACATGAATTCATAAGTAGACTCTTGTAATCTTCGTATTATGCAGGTGTTCCACCTTACATGCATCTCCCTCCTGTACGCCTTGATTGCTGGGCCAGTCCAAAGCTTGAATAGCCAATGGATCCTGGGCAGGCTAACAATGGAAGTATTTGAACATAAGCCCAAAGACGTACTCAATTGCTGTTCTCATTGTTTTGCATGGTTTATTCCATAGTACAAAGGTATTTACGTGGAACATAGAACCTGCACTTGGAACAAAAGGTAGAAGTGTTCTGAACAATATGGCTCGAACAAGTCAAAACACAGCAGCATCAATTGTCGATTCAAAGATACAAAAATGGGAACCCCCCAAAATGCGAGTATTATCATCCAAAGACACCAGGCATTTCGTCAATTCAAAATATCGCTCCAAAATGGAATCCTTCCCACCATTCGAAACATACGCTCCCGACTCCAACCCCAGACTCCTCACTCTGCCTAACGAGATCATCTTTAACATAATGACTCTCACAGGTAACTTCCAATCCAAAACAAATCTCGCTCGAACCTGTAGCTCTCTATACGATAGGCTCATCATCGAGATATACAGACAAGCTTCGAAAGCTAAGTCCAAGCACGCCAATGCTCACATCTACGAAGCCTGTCGCGACGGCAACATCCGCACCCTCGAAAGAAGCCTCCAAGCCGAATCTATTTCTCATCTCGACATTCGCATCCAAGAACGCTTGAATCGACCTCTTTATACCGCCATACAGTTCTACCAAATCGAAGTCGTCGAGTGGCTTCTTGCTCGTGGCGCTGATCCGAACTTTGTAAGTGATCAGGAGGTTCCTATGCCCGTATACTTTGAGTCGCCTCTGCAAGTAGCTGTCCAGTGTGTCGTCATGCCTAGGTTGCCTGAGTGGTGCATCCCCGAGAAATGGTATCGGCGCGGGTTCGTGATGCCGAGTAGGGAGGAGTTGCGGAAGAAGGGGAGGAGGGTAATTCGACTGCTTCGTGACGCCGGTGCCGATGAGAAGTCGTTGTATCTGAGGCTCGATAGGGATCATCTGGACTGGGTTCAAAATGGAATTGAGTGCTGTCGACTCCATGAGATTTACTAACCCGTAAGACTTCAAGGGGTATTTCGTACGTTGGTAATTAGAAGTAGCACTGAGTCGGTTGAAAGAGAAGATTAAACTTTTTACCCGTGATAGGTTAACATAATATAAATATAAACTTTCAACCTTTACCATGATTCCATATGTATCTTTTGTGGTTGTGTTGACCAAAACTTCAGTATAAAGAATCTCGGCAAAACTTTGGCCCTTTGGGCAGGCAGGTCTTCTCTTCTTGCACAAGCGTCGCCAATACAGCCCCCAACGACGAAGAGATACTGAAGAGCCATATTTTCTACTCTTGGGCTCTCTGGACTCAGCATTATTCTTGCTAGGTAGGGTTCTTGATTCTAGTGATATATCCGAAAATGGCCCGTTTTGCATCGGCCGCGGTGCCTTGTTGACTATAGCTCCAGCAGAAGAAGCCCCCTATGGAGACGATACGAGACCTTTGCTCAACGATTTGCATCTCCGCGGCTTTGTTAGCACCGATGATTCTGGCATGGCCATCGACCTCGATCCCGAAGCGCAATATGGCGGAGTTCTGCTTGAGTGAATCGCAGCGTCATTAGAAATTGACGAGTAAGTGCACCAGTCCTCCATTTCTATTTCTATCGGCATGCGCTGATCAGCTACCAAAAGGAATAGATATCGACCCTATCTGTGCCTACATAACCTGCCGTCTCACAACTATCCTCGCTCTCGCCGGGCAGACCCCTAAAGGAATGTCATACACCCTGCCCGATCCCCTGAGTACCAGCAGGTCCGACAACGACCATGAATTTTCTATTCCTTCGCTCCCTACAGAGGCCATATCGCCCTTAGCACTGAGAGGCATAATCGCAATTGGCATATGCGACATGCAGATGGTGGTCATGACACGGGGAAACTGTTCGAATTTCGAGCCTGAAAGACTGCGATTGGGATGGAGGCCCCAAGATCGACTATACGACGAATACTATTACGGTTGGCTTGGGTCTCGCGTCAATTGCAGCCTGTGAGGTTGAGACATCTAGGACGAACTCAAGTACGTTCATCCTTACGACGTAGGCTAAGTTGGGTCCGACGACTGCCACAGTAGGGGCAAACTATACTTGCATCCCCAGATGCTACGACTGGGCCACCCGAGCCACCAAAGCTGAGCAGTCTGCCACTACGTACAAAATAGTCTCTGATATAAAGACTCAACCTACAACTTATGGAACCACTGCCCTCGAGAGCGATGAACTTACCGCCGCCTTTTCGGAGAGTGTTATCTAGAAACACTTCTACAGTTTATCCCGATACTTCGGTAACTTCTGATACCATTGCAAGTATAATCCCTTGTGCGACTGATACTGCCACTACTAACAATACTCTCCAGCACAGTGTTACTGCCTCTGTAGCAATCACTGACACGAACAGCTCGACCATATGCCTCTCAGGCGGAGTAGCCATAAGCGACGGAGAAGAGTCTACCGTAACCTCGCCGACGGGCGAAACAGCCTGGGGACGTCTACCATTCCTACAGTACAGGAGAGGTTAGTGACATAACTGCTTTACCGACCGAAGATACTTCCATTAACAGAAACTCTGAGCCAACAATTCGGCAGTGCATCAACCCCAGATGATGAGCATAACGGATACCCAGAATCCTCGACCGCGGTTACATCTGCTACAACCGCCGTCTTCGACAACCGCTGCCCTATCGGTGAACTTCCCCGCCAAAAAGAAATTCAGGCTTCCCTAGATGCCCAGGTTCTTTGGCTGGGTATTCGACTTGCACCGAGATATTGGTGGATGATGGAATGACTCCGCAGGAAGGCATTGCTTGAGCAGGTGGTTGAAGATATGTATGTCATGGTACACCAACAGCATTAATCATTCACTTCGCATAACTTAAACTACCTATATGACAATGACTAATATCTTACTTAGGTATTGCTACGCAGCAAGCTCTCTGGTTGAAGCGGCAGTCGCGTCAACGGCAAGTTACGACCTTCCACGCCCTGAAGATAGGTTGCGGAGAGATGGTCGGCGAAGCCCCGCGTCCTTGCGCTGTGCATTCCAACTTCCTTCTGACCCTATACACCCTCGAAACCGACCGGTTCATTCATAATAGCGTTTCGGCGAATATACCTACTGGGACGTCTCATACTACCACCCAGACTGATAATTTCGAATATCGAACCTACAGCCTCGACGGACACATCCGAATCCGGGACTCTCGATTTCGAAACCGCAGCTGATCGTCTACCAGTGACCCTCTCTACAGCCGGATCCTTCCAATTATGCATTGGGATCTAAATTTCGACACGACGAGAAATATTACCGTAATCGCCGTTACAACTGCGACTCAAATCACTATCGACCCCAACGTGCCAACCCAGTCATCGGAGCATTCGCGGTTGAGCAGGACGGAATCAATAACAAGATTTCAGCTTAGATTAAAAGATATGGAGATGTTCTCTTCAGCAATATACATACCGACCGTCCTACAGACACCAGGGTTCATTTCTGTATCTTAGTTCGTGCCGAGATTGGACATTAAGTTTTTCACCCGTTACGTTGCATAGCGCCAACGTTCAAGCTTGCGCGCCCATCAGAACTTAAGTCACGGCAAATCTCCACACCACCAGTCCCGATACTCTGGTAGCGAGCATCATGCGTGTAGTTCATGCTTTGTCTCCGCATTGTCGATCCCCTTGGTCATGTTGGAGGGACTTGACATGTTTGTAATACTCATGAACTCAGTACATTTAGTGATGGGGGATAAGTCTGACAGCTTGCTCGAGTTCTGCACATGTTGATATATCAAGCCTCGGCCGTTTATAACCGTGTCCGATTTCGCATTCAAGCTTGTGGAGATCTTTAATTTCCGATCGTTTGTCCTTGAAGATTGGAGTCATCGGTCCTATGTCACATACGCCCTATGATCTTGTTTGACAGCAATGGCATATACCCTATACCGTCGACCCTATAGATGTTCTTATGTTTTACACACTTTTACACAAAGAAGAAATATGAGGACAATACGATAGTAAACCAACCTCGGCAAAGAGTTGGAATTGACTCGGTGCGTGCTTAGATCGTAAACTATCAGATCAGATCCGTCATCAGCCGATGACGTTGAATCAGATAAGATCATCTCCCCATGAGCGATTTTCTCTGTCCCACTGAAGATCGTTCGTCAACCAATCATATCCTCCAAACCCAAAGGTCCTGATCAAGGGTCCCAAATTCGGGTGGAGTCTTGTTTCTCCAAGACCGAGGTCTCATTGAAGATTCTGAGAATGTCTCAGCCGTCAAAAAGACAGAGGGGACACGTATATCGAGATATGGCTTGATGAGAGAGAGCCTATTGTCGAATGCCATATCACATATGCATGCATTCTGCAGTGTAATGACTTCGGTAATGCATTGTTCGTCCCAACTCCCCGGTGATAGGCACAGTTAGCCCACCCAAGCGGTCCCACCCCCAGTAAACTGAGCCCAGTCTAAAGAGGCGAAGAGAGACTATAAGTACCGAACAGGAAGCTCAACTTCTTTCTTTCCTTTGTTCTTGTTCAAACAACACAAGTATCCTTCATCATGTCTTTGTTCATCAATGGCAAGATCCTTTCTAGGACCGTCGCCAGTTTGGCAGACGAGCCTACCTTTGCAGAAAGCATGTATGTCAAGAACGGTGTTATCGAGGCTATCGGCACAAAAGAGCATGTCGCAGCCCAAATCAAATCCCAAGATGTTATCGAAACCCAGGATTTGAATGGAAGAACAGTTCTACCAGGCTTTGTAGATGGCCACATGCATCTTCTCCTGCTTGGCCAATCTCTTCGCAAAATTGCTCTGGAGCACTGCAAGTCTCTGGATGATATCCTCCACGAACTGCGAACCTACGCAAAAGCCAACCCGGATGTTCCGAGAATCATGGCAAAGGGATGGATGCACTCCATGACTCCCGACGGTGTAACCGCCAAGATTCTAGATGAGATTGACCAGAGGCCGATCTATGTCGATACCAAGGATATGCACTCGACGTGGTGCAACACTGCTGGTCTGGCGGAGATGAAAGTCGCTGATATGGCTGACCCTCCTGGTGGTATCATCGAGAGGGACGAGAATGGTCGCCCGTCGGGTGTTTTGAGTGAAGCGATGATCTTGACTGTTGTTTGGCCTACGCTTGCGCAGCTGGCGTCGAATGAGGAGCGGATTGAATGTATGCTTGCTGCTTTCCAAGCGTATCATGCCTCTGGATACACGGGCATCATTGAGATGGCTATGGATGAGTACGCCTGGGAGTCGCTTGTTGAGTTGAAGAGACGGCATCCTGATGTCGCTATGCGAGTAAATGCGTATTGGATCGTCAAGCCTGCAGACACCCTCGAAGAGCGCCAACGACAGGTATCTCGCGCAATCGAGCTAGCAAAGCAATACAGCAAGGAGAACTCTCCTGATCTCCGCATTGCGGGTATCAAGATCATCTGCGACGGCATCATCGACGCCTGCACAGCATACCTCTCCGAGCCATACAGTACAGCCCCTTCACCACCGCCCTTCTGGTCAAGAGAAGATCTCGAGCCAGTCGTCAAACAAGCAGCCGATGCAGGAATCCAAATCGCTCTTCATGCTATCGGTGATGCGGCTATCACCATGGCGGTAGACATGCTTGAGAAGCACGGCAAGCCTGGTGCGCGACACAGAATCGAGCATCTGGAGGTTTCCAAGCCGGAAGATGCGAAGAGACTGGGTAAACTGGGTCTCACAGCATCTATCCAGCCCGTCCATGCTGATCCAGCTATCCTTCGCGCCTGGCCCCGTCTCATCTCAGACCGTCGCGACCGCGCTTTCGCATATCGTGAGTTCGCCGACTCAGGCGCCCTTCTTGCCTTAGGAAGCGACAGTCCCACCGCGCCATGGAATCCTCTTCACAACATCTACGTCGCGGCGACACGTCGTTCTGCACGCGAACCAGAGTGCGAAGAAGTTGTAAACGAGCACTTCAAGCTTGGAGTCTGCGAAGCCGTGGTTGCTGGCTCGCAAGGTGCTGCGAAGAGTGTGTTCCAGGATGACCGTGTTGGTAGTTTGGAGGTGGGCAAAATTGCGGATCTTGTTGTGGCGGATATGGAGTGGGATGCTAAGACTCTGCTCAAGGCGGAGATTCAGGAGACATGGTTTGCTGGTAAGAGGGTTTGGAGTTTGTGAGATGATGAGTTGAAGGTGTAGATGTTAGGGTGATGGCTGGTGGAGGATTTGATGTTGGTGTTTGGAGTCTAAAATGAGATAGTGAATCGCAACTAAAATGATGTATTGAGTCTGGCTGTAACTAACAGACAGCTTCTGTCTGTACCTGTACTCAATTCTCTGAGTACTTTACTCTCTGACACTGTGAATTCCCTCGATCTCGGACAACTCCTCGTCTACAAACACAATGTCATAATACCCAAATTATTCAATCATGACGCATCTCAAGCCACTATCTAATCATATGACCCTTGAAACAAAATAATTCTCTATCTCGATATCAACTGCCAAGCTTGATACTATCTTCATGATGCCATCCTATCTTCGCATCCAAATTCTGGTCTCCGCAATCGCTGCTACATACAGTAGTGCTATCAACTTTCCCGCGGAAAACAAACCACGCCAACCACTCAACTCGGCAAACATGTCCCGTTTCGCTCCCGGGCACGATAACACACGCCCTCAGGTCATTCCCCGCATCCATGGCTAGTGGTATCTAGGTAACTTATCCTTTCTCCACTGCACTTATCAATGTCGTATCCACTGCCCTAGCGCTTCCCCGGATCCCAGAGACGAGGGTCAAGCATGAATCGCTGCTATCGCCCCTTGAAGTTCACAAGTTAAAAAAGGCGCCTTTTCGCCCTCTGAGTTTCCACAATGACCAGGTCTCTGTTCATCCTCATCCTTCATCATGGCAGACACTAAGATTCAAGATACAGAGGACGTCAAGAAGATCCAACCCTTCGACAATGAAGACCCAGAGGCAGATATCAAGCCCGGTACCATCACAGACCTTGATGAAGCAGAGCTGTTTCTTCAACAACATGGCATTCCGCATTCTCGTCTAAACGAACTCATGGCCGATGAGGAAGCTCTCAAGAAACTCCGTCGAAAAGTCGATTGGACTCTCATGCCTCTTCTCTGCGGTACCTACCTCCTCCAATACGTCGACAAGCAAGCTCTTGGCTACTCAGCCGTCTTCGACCTCTTCACAACAACGGGCATGACACCGGATGAATACTCATGGATGGCATCAATTTTCTACTTCGCCTACTTAGTCGCCGAATGGCCAGCATCCTACCTCACCCAGAGATTGCCTACCGGCACAGTCGTGAGCAGCTTCGTTATCATCTGGGGCTCCATTCTCTGCCTCACCGCTGCATGCAACAACTTCACCGGCCTCGCCATCTGCCGCTTCCTCCTCGGTGCCTTCGAAGCCGTCATCACCCCCGCATTCATGCTCATCGTATCGCAATGGTTCCGTCGCGAGACCCAGCCCGCCCGTGCAGGTCTATTCTACTGCTTCAACGGCTTCGGCGCCATGTTCGGCGGAATCATGTTCTTTGGCGTCGGCCAGGCCAAGGGCTGGGACGTGTGGCGCACAATCTACGTGCTCTGCGGCGGACTGACCATTTGTTGGGGCATCGTGCTATTCTTCTTCCTGCCGAACAATATCCTTACTGCCAAGCGGTACACTATTGAGGAGCGGGCTATGCTCATTGCGCAGAGCGCGAGGAACAAGACTGGTGTGTTCAACCGAAAGATCAAATGGAACCAGATCCGCGAGGTCTTTGTGGATACACAGATCTGGATATTGTTCTTCTTTGTGCTCTTCAATGAGATTATCAATGGTGGCATTGCCAACTTCTCCAAGCTTATCGTCAAGGGCTTTACTCATGATGCGCTGCTTACTACGGCCTACGGTATTCCCTACGGTGCTTGCAATGCTATCTTCATGTTCACGGGTCCTTATGTGGCATCCAAGTTCAAGAATGTCCGCACAATTGTTATGTGCGTCTGGCTCTTGCCCACATTGATTGCTGTGAATCTCTTCTGGCAACTTCCCCGAACCAACAAGGGCGGTCTCCTCGCTGGTTACTACATGGTAAGCTGCTCTCTAACTGATCTTACAATTCCCAACTAACATACATCTCAGTGCGCATCTTTCGTTGGCGCTCTCATCGTTGCTCTTCAAATGCCTGCCTCGAACGTCGGAGGCTATACCAAGCGAACCACTGCCACAGCCTTCGTCTTCTTGGCATACTGTATCGGCAACATCATCGGTCCCCACGGCTTCCTTGGCTCTGAGGCGCCCATCTACCAAACTGGCTGCAAGCTCATCATCGGCTGTGTCGCAGCCCAAGTTGTCCTGGCGCTTAGCCTGCGATTTGTGCTTATCCGCCGAAATCGTCTTCGTGATGAGAAGGGTCCTGTTATTGAGGATGAGAACGCCGCGTTGCAGGATCTTACCGATTTTGAGAACCCCAACTTCCGATACTCGTACTAGTTTAAGATTGGGTTATGTTATGTTATGATGTCATGTAGTTAGCAATTGAGCTTATTCAAGCGTTGATACCTTATCCGTTCTTGTGTCCGCCATTGTGAGCCCCGGATTCAACCCCAGACTTTGCCGGTGAGCATTCGGCAATCCGCTCCCAAATCCGGGGTATCCCACTTTGATGTTGTGCTTTTACGTAAATTGTTTCCGCTGAATGAACATGCTGGTCTGCAAGACATGCTAGTCAGGTCAACCCTGGGTTTAGTACCTAGACAGTGTCTTTCTTGGCACATCGGAGCAAAGGCCGAGGACTGGGTCCAGTTATTGTTTCTCCGGACACATGCCACCCCGTGGTAATAAGATAGAATAGAATAGTATAATAAAGTGAGATATGTTCAATTGGTGTGTCTAGTCCTCCCATTTACTTGAGACCCTCCACCAAAACTCACACTGCTCATCTCCCCACGTAAAGTCCACCAATTCAGCTGCCTTCCCAACCCCGGTACCTCCAGCCCTTTCATCATTCCCCCGACCCAGCAACATCGTCTTTCCCTTGCCATTCTCAAAAGAAGTCCACTCTGGTCTGTTCTTAAACTGCCCCTTGATACTGTTTGGATCGCCATTTGTGATAAAGCTCGTGCAGTATGCGTGGAAATTCCCAGAAACTTCTCTTTGTGCGGGTGAGATCTCCCGGACTTCTCTGTTGAACGTCTGATAGCGCATTTGATCGCCATGGTTAGCGCCGAACAAAGCGGTTTTGTTCAAAGCCCAGTGGTATAAATACGCTGGCTGCGCGTTGTCGTGGTATGTTGCCCATATGACTGTTTGTCGAACAGGACATGTATACGCATAGTGTCCGTAAGCAGTTTCGAGGCGTTTATACTGCGATCCCACACCCGGTATACCCCTCGTATCAACGTGTGGTGAGTCAGGATGTGTAGAAGGATCAGGATACAACCTCTCCAGCTCCTCGACTTCAGAACTCGTAAGATGCGGAAGTAAGCTCTTAAAGAAACCCGTAAACTCCTCAGCCTTGTCGGCTTTCAGCGGTACATAATAAGCGCCTTCGTTCGCGGCAGATCCAGTGAGGATAGGAACTCTGTGAAACTTTCCAGACTTCCATGCTTCAATTGGTCGGCGTGAGATGATGTCGTTATCGATAACGGGTTGCCACGCCCAGCGGATTGAAGGGTCTGAGCGGGCGAATACTTCTTTCCCTGCATTGTCTACTGTTTCGGAGGGAAGGCTTCGTAGGCAAGTCAGAATCTTGGGGTCTTTGAGGTCCTTGAAGTGGGAGCAGGGCGTTAAGTCGAGGAGCTCGCGAAAGTGCTGTGCGTTGAGAGCAGCATCTGGAGGATGAACTGCGCGCGCTGTGTGAGCGCCTGAGTCCATTATCGCTTTATGAAAGAGCTTTTTCGGCTGGTTGATATCCATGATAAGATGTCCGATCTACTCACATCAGTTACTGCCCCCTTCAATGAGGAGAAGAAAGCACTTACACCGTGAGCTGCAGCGCTCAAACCCATGATGGTAACATCATTCGGATCACCTCCAAACGCCTCAATATTCTCCTGCACCCACTCAAGCGCAACATACATATCCTTCAACCCCAGGTTCAAAACGCCTTCTTTGGCTGTTAACTCTGTGTTAAGTCCGCCAAACACACCGATGCGGTATTGCATGCTAACAGCGATATAAGGCTCTTCAGAGAAAGCAAGCATGGTATGCGAATTATGCATCCTTGCTGCACCGCGATTGAAGGCACCCCCAGGAATCAGGACTGCAACTGGCAATTTTCCCTTGGCGGGAGAATGACCTTTTTTGCGCCAGATGTTGATGGTTAGACAATCCTCTGATTCATAATCCGGTCCAAGAATGGGATCTTTCAGGAAAGGAACGAGTTGTTTGCCAGGACACCTTTAACTATTAGCATGATCCAACACACTGTCGTAGGAACCTACCTGGGTCCAAGATAATAGGCTTCAATCGTCTCATTGCTCGCCCCTATGGGCTCGGCATGTTGGAACCTCTTCTCTCCAACAGGAGGAATAGCATACGGAATCCCCATGAACCCCTCTAACGGCTCAGGAAAAGTCCCATCATCGACAAACTTTCCGATGATATGCCCCTGCTTAATCGTTACCGAAGGCACGGGCTCTGGGCCCGATCTACCAAATCCATTGGGATACGCTGTGAAAGCAGCTGCGAGAATGACGGGCAGCGCAGCCAACCACGTCAGCGAAACGCCTTTCGAACGCTGTACTGGTTCAGCCATGTTAGTATACTGATAGCACTATCATGAGATATCAAGAACATACCAAGAACTATTTATCATGATAAGCATCCGCGGACGAATTCCTTTGCTTCAGATCGCCCCGGGCAAATACCAGTTCCCCGAAGCACCAATTCCCTATCACCTCCCCTGCAGGATTTCCAATTGTGCGATCTACCATAATGAAGTGGGAACTGCAGGGAGTAGAGTTCAGCACTACGGTAGTTGATTTGGGACCCGTGGTGGTTGATCGGGGACTAAGCTTGAGCACCGAGAGTCACGATAGCCTTATCAAGTGAGGGGAAAAGTTGAAGTTGTCCGCGGGAAACTTGCTTGATAGTGCATGTATCAGTGTGGGTTCCTTGGCGCAGGTCTAAAATCCGGGGTAAGCTGCGAATGCATGTAGGAGCTTTGACAATAACTGTCAACGACCGCTGAGACGAAATAGTTTGGTCACTTTATGTGAATCTAGCCCAGGCGGTAGGCTGTTTAATTTGTTACTCTAGCTTCAAGATAGGTAACCAGCAGGGATAGACAGCTCAAGTGACGGGAACATGGCAGACTAATGAACGCTATAACATTGAAATGATGATATCAACAAAACTAAAGTGACCCATGCTATGCCAAGACTCGCGGCTAAATCATGTACGCCCTACCCACGTATGCTGTACGATCTATCCAAACGCCATAACAATGCAAGACTAGATGATGATTCCACGTTGCGCCCAACCGCCTCTGCCCTTCCAAGCCCAGAGCAACAATCCAACTGCAACCCACACGGTAATGGTCTCAGCCCAGTACGTCGGAGCATAACACTGCTCTCCGTAGCAGAACAAATCGCCCCGATCTTCATCACCAGGCGCGGCCTTTGAGTTGTTGGCCCCGTTCTGGTACGTTGCTGAGTAGACGAGTCCCCAAAATGTTGATCCGGCAGCGGGAAGCATGCCAATGATGCCAAAGTTGGTAGCAAAATTCTCAACGCCCCAGATAATCGTCACAATAAGAGGTGTGAGACTGAAAATGGCTCCGTAACCTGCGCCTACAAGACCTGAGACAAGCCAGAAGCGCTCAGCATGGTTCTGTACCATACCCGAGGCAAGAATGAGAAGGCCAATAGAAAGCAGGCTTGCGAAAAAGGCCATGAAGGCGACTCGGGAAATGGAGAAGCGACTGCTCACCGCCGAACGAGTCTGTGGCCCTTGAACATGTTGTGTCTGGGGATAGGGTGCCAGTAAATCTGTCAGAGTACCAATGAAGATTCGCGAAGCGGTGTTGGTTACACCAAAGATAGACACATGTGTCGCCGCAGAGGTACGATGGCTCAAGCCCTCCATCTCTGGCGGCGTAAGGGTCCCGATGATCGTACCAAGATTGTTTATAAAAGCCTCGCCTGGTCCAACGATGAGCAAGAAAGCGAGGGCAAAGGGCCACATGGTACGGTCGGCAAGGAAGGAACGCGTTTCAGCGTTGAGAACCCAATTCTTCTTCCACTTGGCATCATCTTTCGATGCGTCAAGTAGTGCCGAGGTCTCTGTTTCTTCGCCAGTTGCACCGTAGCTCCGCTCGGACCGGCCGAGCAAAGAGCTACCGTCCAGCAGTCCACTCTGTTCCAGCTCTTCGATAGCCTCGTCGATGAGTTCATCTTCATCTACAACACGCAGTGTAAAGGTACCGAGCATACCCATGGAGAAGGTGAGAATAGCGAGGAAGATGAAAAAGCGGTATACATCCAAATCGCCCCTGCCACCGTCTGACCGCGGCTCGGAGAACAGTCGGGTTCCCGCTTGACTCAGCCACATGGGACTCAGCCCGAAACAAGTAATCGGTGTAGCAAGCGCCAAACCTCTGTATCGACCCTTTCCAAAGTTCTTTGCGCACGACGACACAGCAGCCATATAAAGACAGCAAGTCGCGATACCAACGCAGACAAACGAGAACATTAAGAATGGAAGCGACCAGTCGCCATTGACCCGATATCCAGGATGGCTGCGATACTCCAGGTCCAACTTCCTATATACACCCGCTGCGATTCCATAACCGCTGCCAAACAGGATTCCTCCTGCGAGTGCAAGCGGTTTTAGACCAACGCGATCACAGATATATCCGACGCCCGAAATAGGAAGGTAGAGAGCGACAGAGCCTGCGATGGCTACGGCGTTGACCTGGAACTGAGAATAGTGCAGACGGGACTGCAGAAGAGGCGCGTATAGGGAGAATACAACGATGGAACCGCAAGCGAGAGCGATAATATTGGCTGAGATGAAGGCGATGAGTCGAACAGTTTGTTTTTCTTTATTGCGCTGGATGCGGGTCTCGGTAGAATCCGTGTCGTTGTCTGAGGCGTAGACTGAGCTGCGCGTGGATATTTGATCGGCATCGAGGCGCGAAGCCTGGGCGTCGTCAGGGGCGGCAGACGACATGGTTAGGGAATGTTGTAGGAGTTGAAGAGAAGAGATTTAGGTCGAAATCATGTTGAAGACAAAGAATGAATCTATTAGCAGGGTTTACTATGAATCACGTCAACCGAGGCTCCATCGCGATCCCACGTCATGGGGTCATGCTCCGAATATTCTCCACAATTTCTCTCCGAGACCGGTTGGACAAAATTCCGGACACAGTCAGAGTCGCATTTCAGTTTGTTATCAATCTTATCAATCGCCAGTGAAACATGATCGCAAAAATCATCAAATTCTGTACTGGGTAAATGAGATTTATCCTTTATTAGGATACCCAAATAAAGTAATCTCAATGCTAGTCCAGGCTCGCATTAAATAATCAACTTGTCTCGTCTCTTATGCTCTAAGCAGTCGACTCATGTGATATACTGACGCTTGAAGTAGTATAATCAGTACACCACTGATCCAGGTAGGTGTTGATTGTAGGCGATGCTTATAAAAAGAAGTTTAGGAGTATGTCTAGATTTACATCAAAAGATCAAGTAACCCCTTTGTGCTAGAATATCAGGTGCTCGTCTGTTCAACATCCTTTTCAGGCATAGGGTAGGTCACCTTGAGAGTTTTTCTGTCAACGTCTCAAACCAAATTTTGGTCCAAGGATACTAATCATGTCTATTGATCAATCTTTTCTTGAAGAGAGATGTAAAAGTGTGCCACAGCGGGTGTTAGGATGCATTTCTTCCTGTTCGACCAATTTTGTATTCGATAGTCACATGATCCCTCTATGTGCTGACATTCCTCATGCTGCAACCTCACGCCCTAGTGTACTCTGAAACCGCAACAAATGGCCCGACATTCAACTTCCATCTGCATCATGGTCAGAACAAATTTTTAAAATCATTTTATTTCAACTTATGCACTAATATTAGTATCTTGTGGTCTCAAATGAAGCGATGAGAGCACTGAATTCACGACAAGAGGAACTTAATAGTTTCTTCGACGAGCTCACGCCATGGGACATCCTATTCCTTCGCAAGAAGATTGAGGCCACAAACATCGAACTGAGCGGCCTCCACGATCTCCCACAGGAGCTGGTCTGTGGAATACTCGTTTACATTGATTTTGATGATTATCGATGTTGCAGCAGAGTATGCAAGAAATGGAAAGAAACTTGGAGACAAGAGGCAGTACTCACCAGGGCGCTTCACCAGTTCTTCCCTGGCCTTCAAGCAACCTACCCAGAAACATCCACCGAGGACCTCTATCTACGCGCGATTCAGAGCCATCTCAAATGGCGCCAACCCTACAGCAAGCACACCTGGATACCTTGGGACATCGGTGCAAGTAGCTCTTTCACAGACCTTCCCGAGTTCCATCACCGTGGAACAAAGTATGTCGAAGGTGGCTGGCGCTTCCATTACAACAAAAAGAAGCTGGCATGGCAGTCCAGTGAACGGAGTTTTGTCATAGACGACTTGAATACGCGCCAAAGACTGAGATTCATTCCACCAGGGAGCGTTACGTCGGGCGCAGTATATCAAGCCATTGCTGTCAGTGACCAGCTTCTTGTTCTCGTCGAGGTGGATTCGATATGGCGGTCGGTACACATTGTTCATCAAGAGACCCGAGAATGGAAACGACTTTCGCTACCTGCCGCCCTTAAAACTGCGTATCTGGACGCAAAGGTGGTCTACTTCGTCACTCAGACCAAGCGGATCTTGTATTTTACTTGGGGCAGGAAGCTCAAGGAGGTCACTCAGACAAAGCTGCAATGTCCCATTGGTGCCGAGCCAATGCTTGGAGGGGAGCCCAAAGTTCTGATACATCCCACCAAGGAAAACGTGGTTTTTGTTGTTAAGGCATTTTCCCACGGATTCAGAGGTAAGCTTCTAAAAGCTACACTAATGACTCGAGGTCTAACTGTAACAGATGGACGTACATGCAGCTTCCTTGTGACCAAGTTCGAAGACGGGAAGGCTATCTGGCAGAAGACAACATCCATTTCAAACCCACTGAAGAGCCCACAGCCAGACTGTCACGATTACACATGGGTTGTCGTGTCTTTGACTTGCCGAAAGTCTGATAATCATGGCACATTCTGCCTTGGGGTCTATCGCGTCCAGGCCGCAGAGACCAGCAAACTCGAGCTTTGCCCCTGCTGTGAGCCGCGAACAAGAAGGGGGGATTGGGGTGCTATCACATTCAATCTTCTCGCAGAGACTTTTGGTCACCACGAGTACTTGTCTACGCGTCGTGACGTCCTGTGGGATGGCGAGCTCTACAGTCCTTTAGTGGATTTGTCCTCCCTGAAATTGCAGAACGTACATCTTTGGAACGATGACCTGCTGTTGACAGCTACCACGACTTCTGCTAATCACAGGTCGGAGATTTACCTGCAGACACTACACCCCTTGGGAAGTCATCAAGCGCCGTCGCCCCAGTGGACACCAACGCAAATCTCATTCTCACTGCAAATCAACACCACCCAGGTGTTTCAAGACGATGAATTTGTGATTTTACCAACCCTTGGGGGCTTGGTTCTCTATGAACCATCCGCAAAGCCATCATATAACAATACTTCAGATGGTATCATTATTGATGACGCTTGGCCAATCAATACTACAGCATACGGGTCATTCTGCTACTTAATCGATATGACACAAAGCCTTGAGCTGAAGCATACCGAAGTGGGCTCCGGTTTGATGACTCGGAACGAAAGGAGCAGTGGTCGACCAGCCTCGCCTCCGATCAACACAAACACGGATCAGTGGTCTTCTGACTCTACTGACCCAGAGGATTTTGAGGAGGATTTTGAGGATCATTATAATTAAGAGAATATTCCCATTCATGTTGAGGGTGCCAGAAATAGAGTGGCCTAGGTGCCAGTCTGAGCTGGCGTAGGGAGACCAAATCATTTCGTCGTATGTTGGAAGACTTCTAGGCTGTTTATCTCTGGCAGCTAACCTTTAATATAGAGCTAATCTACTCCGAGCTATCTTTGTGCCTCAATAGTATGAACCCCTTGCGACCACCACGACTTAATGCCCTCGACATCACACCAATTCATTTCCACCGGATCCTCAAACCACCACCTTCCATTCTTGCGATCACTTTCGTACTTCTTCAAACTGCCCCCATCGAATCTATGGTTCTTGACGCCCACGAGCAAAACCGCACTTCCAACACGTGGATTGAACTTCTCTGGATCCAGAAAGACAGTGAGGTGCACCTGCTTTGGCGTGGAAGGGTCGACAAGCCGTGCGGTACGCTGTCTGTAGGGTGGAAGGTGGGATGGCTCCACGGCTGAGATGGAAGCGATGATGGCAAGGACGTTGCAGGACCAGTTTTGCTTGTAGGGAAGGTTAGGGATTGAGCGTAGGACGGTCAGCTTGAGAGGTGTTTGAGGATTGTGCCAGTCGCGTGGAAGAGCGACGGGTTCACTGGGTTGAGCGGATGGAGGTATCTTTTGTTTTTGTGGTGCCGTCTTCGTTGGCGTCTTAGGTTGCGCACCGAATGCGAGAGTCTCGAATGCCTGAAAGGCTTCTTCAGCCGCTGCTTCGTCGTCATCAAACTCATCTTCGACATATGGTTTGGGGGGTTTCTTTGTCTCTGCTTCTGGAGACTCTAAAAGGGCGTCTTCCAAAAGCTCTTCAGGGATCTCAAGTTCTTCTGGTATTTCTTCTGCGGACTCCTCTGTAGATTCTTCCTGCGGCTCAGGTGGTTGCTCGACAGGCTTAGATTCAGCGCGAGATGTAGGAACACGCTTTGGTCGTTCCTGAAGCATAAGCTGCTCATCCGTCTGCAACACTCGATAGGACTCATTCCACCCAATAGTAAAGAAATTTTCGATGATCAATGTTACCATCTTCTGCTCCCCAACGTCCTGCCACTTGGTATGAAAAGCGTCACACCTAACATAAGCCCCTAGCCCAACATCTCGCGTATGAACAAAGCGATGCATATCGCTCCCCAACAGTGCCTGAATGCATAACTCTCCATCACCAAGGAGTAGTCGGATCGCTTGCCATCGTCCTGAACTCGACACGGCAACGCGGTCGATGCCCTCCACTAAGAAGATGCTCCCGGGTACGCAATAGCGCGTGCGTAGAATATCCTCAACTACAGGCGTGAGCTTGAATGGTTCGCCGAAAAATGTGATGGCGGCTGGATCTAGCCTCACCGGTTCGTCAGGCATGTGCGATCGTCCATTTGATGGCTGTTGAGGATGAGGTGCAATGGTACGTGAAGTCATTGGATGGATCTGTGAATGAAGTCAGTATGCATTTATCCACAATTATATCAAAGCGGGGTTCTTGTGCCACCGTAACCACCATCTTCTTCAACACCAGCTCAAAATGGACAGTCCGTACAAGCGAGAACTCACTGTAGCTATCGGAGCTTTGCAAAAGGCCGCTCAGTTGAGTCAGTCAATTGTCTCAGACAAAGACAAGGGCGCAATTGAGAAGGATGATTTGAGCCCCGTCACTGTCGCTGACTTTGCAGTCCAGGCTCTTCTTACAGCGACAATCAAGAATGCTTTCCCGGAGGATCGAGTGGTCGGAGAGGAAGATGCGTCGGACCTGAAGCAGAAACCTGTGCTTATGGAACGTGTGTGGGAGCTTCTGATGCGTGTTGCTGGAGATGAAGATACGCCTTCTCTATGTCAGCTTCCTAAGACGCGAGAGCAGATGTGCGAGTTGATCGATGAGTGTGGAGCGAGTAGCCCAACTTCAAGTGGACGTACTTGGGTGTTTGATCCTATCGATGGGACAAAGACGTATCTTCTGGGCCAGCTTTATGCTATTAATATAGGTCTTCTTGTTGATGGCGAACAAGTCGCTGGTATCGTCGGCGCGCCCAATCTGTCAATTGATGCCAAAGCGCCTCTCAAGAACGAAGATATTGATCCCAAGGGTGAAGGGTGTATCTTCTTTGCTGTCAAGGGCTATGGAGCATACGTGCGACCTCTTCACTCTGATCAACCCAGACAACTATCTCCTCACACCGCCAACGAACAAATCAGCTTCGTCACCAGCGCCACAATAGTCGACTCTGCCCTAGACGGAATTCACGAAGTCGTTGCCTCGCGCCTCAATGCCAACTATCCGGGCAGCGATCTCGTTCCCTGGGTTCTGCGCTGGGCTGTTCTAGCGATGGGTTTGGGCAACATGACTGTTTGGGTATATAAACGCCGAGATCGCTACGCAAAGGCCTGGGATCACGCGGGAGCTATGTTGTTGTTTGAGGAAGCTGGTGGAAAGATCACGGATGTGCATGGGAAGAAGATTGACTTGACGGCCGGGAGGAAGATGAGCGCGAACTTTGGCTTCGTGGCGGCACCGACGGATGTTCATGGGCGGGTACTAGAGACTGTGCACGATGTCCTAAGAGAGCAGGGCAAAGACGAGTTCTTGAGTTAGAAAATGGTTCCTCGGATTGAAGAAAAAAGAGGATAGACGTACTCGTCCAGAAGGGGAGAAAACAAATTGTTTGCTCAATCGGTTCGCGGCACAAACTGTGATGGGCGTTTTCAAGAACCTTCCATGAGCATGTATGATGCCTGAGGTCAAGACTATAGTTCGCAATCAGTTTGTAAGCCAACGGCCGTGATGCGCCTCAGGTCCTGTCGTACGAACTGTCAAACAGAACGGTTGAAGAGAGGCAAACAGTCGGATAATGTCCACTACCACGACGTTGAGTCCAGTCAGTTAGCCGAAAGCCAAAAGAAAACCAAGATATGCTTCCCAATGATTGCTCCAATAGAGTGCTTCAACCTGTTTGTATACTGCTTCTCGCCCAGCTATATAAGATCGCCAATGTCCATCTCGGTCATCCTCTGCTATCAAGTAAAAGCACAATTCCATCTCAATTACACATATCCAAAGCCTACAAGGGACCTCCTACTTTGTCAAGACTCTTTCTAAGCAATTGAGCCCTCGTATCATCATCGCGATGTCTTCCCACGAAAGCCAGGCCGAGAAGGTTCACCAGGACCGCGAGCTTGCTCGCAAGGAGGGTATGTGTTTCTTCCCCTCGGCTCAATAGAATTTCGTTAAAGAATCGTAGAGCCTCCCGCCACATGCGATGTAGCGGTGATTCGAAACGCAGTCGAGCAGCTTGTTCCGGGGAAGCGCAAAGGGTCGGAGGCGAAGGGATCGGAGGAGAAGAGCCATGATGGTAGAGAAAAGGGGAAGAAGTAAAATGATAAATCGTGTCTTCTCGTCACATCGAGGTCTTCGGATTAATTTCGGTCGTTGGATAAGAAATTGTCTTGCATCGTTGGAGACGTTGTGTTTGGCGAGTCGGTGCTGTCTTGGACTTTAGATCTTGGACATTTCTAGGTTAGCTAGGACTTGAGTGGAAGCCAGGAATAGGAGACAACCATATCTCGAGAATAAGGATTCTGGCCGCTTTGATCGTAAATTTTCTTTCGAGTGAAGACAGTGCGATGTTGCTCCCCTATTGTTCGTCAGACTCTTTGTTGTGAAACACTTGATCAGAAGAAAACCTTTTGCAACGTACAAAGAAATTTGAACTTTTAGATCCATTGTTCGAAGTGCTTTGATACAGAGGAGATGGAAAGACCGGGCTTTTGGAAATCGTCAAGCCGGCTGGGGTAAAGGAGTCTGCTATTGTGCTCGATGACGGGATCAACTCGGGGAGATGCTGGTGCATGGCGTACATAACCACTCGTGATGGAACAATGAAAGACAGTGCCTCAAATGTAGAGTCGAGGCTATTTATCGGTAGCTATGAATATATGGTTCTGACTCCCTGTCGTGCTCCAGATACACAAGGAGGAACCGCTATGGACCCATTCGGTGAACATTTCTCTGGCCCACCACTCGTCACAAACTAAGTGACCTTGACACCTTAGTAAAAAGAAGATGAACTTGTGACTTAGTAGGTCAAGCAAAAGTAGCCTCAATGCTGGCCTGAGCTGGCACAGAGTGACCAACTCTGTGTTCGACGGGCAAGGGGGGATGAACACTGCAATCTGTACTGGAACAACGCTACTCTCTGCTGCCAGCTGCCAAGAGAACCGATACTGCCACTGCAAATGTTCCATTATACACCAAGATCATTATCCTATTGGTGTACGTGGTAGGCCCAGCTCCAGGGAGGTGAGCTCATGCACCTAATATGTGGGTCTATACACTGCGGCCGTTTCTCCCTCCCACCCCCGAGCCTTTCAGAATTCGTCCCTCCACCTCCAAAAACTCTTGTGAAAATCTTCTGGGAAGCCTCGTCTTCCTCCTCGCAGTCTGCCTCCAGAATACTTGAGCTCACTGACTCGTTATTTGCTTCTCCTTGTTCACGCTTGGAATAAGCGTCACCTCCAGCTGCTTTCTGTCGTTCTCCCCTCTTGTTTACCTTCTATTAGTACTCATTGTTACCCTCATGCCACTACCCTTTACTGCGTGGCCGAGTGTCCAAACCCATCGAGTCGTATCTCGCGGGTTGCCTCCCTAAGGACCCGAGCGGGTTCGAGATAGCACCCCTCCCAGTCCAATCCTCGCGTTTCCCTTACTGGACTCGTAAATGGAACCCCTCCAGCCGCGAGACTCCTCCAGGTAGGCTCGTGCTCTCAGGTGCACCATTTGACAAGGAGCTTTGAGGCTTTCCGCGCTGTAGTCTTCGAGCCTCTATTGCAGCCCCTAGATATCAACGGAGAACCCGGACCATCGTCCGCAAGCTCTCCAGATGAGAAGAGAGGGGAGTAAGGGCGAGCATATGATGAGAACCATCAGGTAAGCAGTGGTAAATCATCGTTAAGTGAAGCGTGATGGCTAATGGAAAAGTATCTTCAGACGCGTCATAATCTTCGTAATGAGGTTGAGACAAGAACGAGCACCGAATCAGCCTACAAACTTTGCAAATCCTTAGTCGAGATGACCCACCATGGGGAGTCTGCTCTTGGGTCAAAGCAACCATCGCCGTGGCGTAGGTACAGAGTTCAGGTTATAAAAGCTTGGGTGACTTGTGTGCCCGTCAGGTCGAGCATGGATATAGCTTCAAAAGTTTGTGCAAGACCTTGTTCCGACCCCAGCCTCTTTCTTGTTCAAAGCCTGACCTGCTTGCATCGCTCAAAAACTCCCCCCAAGGCCAACAGAGAAACTGTCTAACCTTGAAGTGATCACTGCTGATCTCGAGATTGGGCTTTCTGATGTAGCTGCATCTTCGAGTCCGATTATGACACCGGCTCAGATGGAACCTTTGTCATCAGAGGGTCAAGCCAGGATCAAGGGGATGCTCGAGCTCGACGCTCTGTTTTGGAATAATCTGCGAAAGTTCCCAAAACACACCGGCCTGTCACACACTTATATGGCTGTGACTAAATTCCGAAAGGTCCCAATCTTCGTCATCGTTCTGTGGCCTCAGGAGAGATCACATGTCTTCAAGCAACGTGCCCAAAAACATCCGCCAAAGACCTCTATCTGCGCGAGATTTAGAGGAAGCGCAAGTGGCGCTAACCCTACAGCAAACATACATGAGCACCTCAAGCCTGGCAGAGGCAAGAATGGATGGGAGTCATCCGATGCTTCAAGCAGCTTCGCAAGCTGTGTCGCCCCATGTCCAAGGTGAAGCACAAGGGTCGTCCAAGTGAGGACAAGCTCTACAACCGCCCAGTCCTTCACTTTCAATGCCAAGTATTGTGTACAAACCTGACTATACCGAGTTCATCAGTGATCAGCAGGTCATAGACTGGTCTCGCCCTGCGACTTGGTGAGCACAACAAACTAGTCTTCCTCATCCGTCGTCAGATCAACCCAAACGTTTGAGAAATCGACGAAGAACAATAGGAAGATTGCGATGGAATGATGCATTCAGCAGCTACGAAAGCTATGTCGCCTCAAGTTCAAGGCGAAGCACAAGGGTCGCCCCAACCCCGAGGCCCTTGATATGTATGATTCTGGGCGAGGAATCTGAGGAATGGGATGGCGATAACCCAACTACCAACCATGAGCACGACGTACCTGAGGTCGCGGGACACGATTGTGGATACGCACCATCCTGGGTATTGGATGACCTCGACTTGTCGATCGTAATGTTGAGTTGGTTTTGGGATTTGAGCTAGGCGGATTCCTTTTCGAATGCCTCCGCGCTTGCCACACGGGACATGCTCCGTCAGATCTCGTCTGGAAGTGGCACAATGCTACTTTCGATACGCTGGTGCTGCTCGATATTATGTCAAGCTACTGTACAGGTGACGACTTGCGGAATGGCGACCGGCTCTGGCATTCACATGCATGGATGTGAACGCAATGCTTGGAGGTTTAACTTCAGATACTGCATCCTCCCCCAGGTCGTCCCCAGCAGCCATGTGAAGAAGGAAATGGCCAGTACCACTCCAAGGTTGCAGGCGGCGGAGATGCAAGGCACTGCCGGACGATATGCCAAAGGCTGGCAATTCACCTATCGGTCTTCCATTTGATCAGTTTCAGTTGGCGATACCAACCCACACACACACACACACACACATATATATATATATGTAAAGGCCCCAGATTTGAGGCCAGCGATATCTCCTACTGCCAACAGTTTTCCGGTTCCAGACCCAGCTTTGAAGACTGGGGGCATGTACTCTGGATGTCCAGTCCTCTCCATTCCGCCCCTTTCGAATCCTTGGCCATTCTACATGTTCTGCGAGAGGCAAAGAGCCTTCCTGCCAGGAAAGCTTCTTGCAACAGCACGAAGGTGAACGCCAAGCTTGGTGGTGCAACTGCATGTTTGTTTGTTCACACTTTGGCACCCAACATTGGGGGAGTTGACGCAGTTCGAAAGGAGGGAAAGCCAGTTGGACGCTGTACTATACTGAATTCTTCACGGCGTTGACCCGGCTACTCGCCCGAGCCTTGCGAGTCTCTGCAGTAATAGCTACACCAATGTTGGGGTAGCCGATAGCCTATCCTTCTCTCTGTTCCTATGGGATTCACAGGAGTACTGCGATGGATGCAAAATTGTTGTCCGAGAGGTGGAATACGGACAGGACTTTTGGGACGTCACATTTCAAGACTACAAAAGCCGCACCAACGCTGGGCAGACTCTGTCTCATGGCGTCTTATATACATACCCAGACAACAACAAGTCCAGGGCTATAGAATGCTCAAGTTATGTACCATACTCTGCGTACCAGTGGAAGTCTCATGCTAACGTGAACCAGATCTTGAAGCATTCCATGCTGAACGGCTTTGCGTCATGAGACAGTTGAAAAGTTCCAACACCATACAAGAAGTTCAAGACTTGCCCTGCCGGGACCCGCTCGAAGACATTTGGGCTTCTGTGCCAGAACGCACGAGATTCAACGACCCACGGAAGATGGGTGGCTCCATTACAAACTATGAAGAAAGCTTTACTTCAAACACCATTTCTCTCTTGAAGACCATCCAATACATGCTGGCGAATACCTTTGCGGTGCATACCTTGACCCTCACGATAACACATCTATAAGACGAATCTGACAACATTCGGTACAATGCCTGAAGCATGGCAGTGATGGTTTGTTGCCTACGGACCAGCGTAATCGCTAAAGCTATGGCCGTCGGGGTCATGGACAGCCATCTGCTGAAGGTGTGCATTCTTAGGGTCACAAACAACGCCTTCCCTGCATTGTTTATTGCCGAGTCTTGTGGTGTAAACCGTGGCCTTCCAACCGGGCGAATGCTAGTGCTTACAGCCTGTGCACCGCCGACTCAAAATACATGTTAGCCACCTCTTTGTGGAAGACACCAACTCCCGTTCCTGACGCTCGCCCGACCATGATCGTAGGCTGCGGCCTCTCGCTCGCTGCTCCCGGTTGTGTCAGTTGTCAGACTGCCGCTTCTACTCGAACTCAACAGACAATCGGAGCACACGAGACTTCAGCGTCAGTTGCAGCTCCGCCAATGCCAGAGTATAACTACTCTCTTCGGTTTTCACGGAAGGCCATGGATAAATACAATGTCACCGCCTCAGTGTCTTACCCGACTATGTCTGTGGAGATATACTCTCGCTCTTTACATGCCGCACGATCGGAACCGCGTCGGGAGTTCAGAAAGTATTACCATGCAGCTGTTCCACCATGGACATGGCCCAGACTACGGAGTTCACTTCTCAATGGCTGAAGCAGCTATTGGACGGCAATGGTACCAGATACGCCGCAGAAAACATTCGTCCCTGAGGCTCCCATGGTTCAAGAGTTTGAAAATCTCCACTAGCAGTCTTCAACAACAGAACGGTAGTCTCCCCACACAGAGCAGTTGCAAGGTCCTTTTCGCCAAGCCGGAAATATTGTCAGTAAACTGAAACAGGATCTACACAAGTTTAGATCGGAAAGCCCCGGCCATGATCGCAGGCTGCGATGTCTCGCACGCTGTTCCCGGTGATGTCACTGCTTCATTGGCTTCCATGACCATTTCTGTGGACAGCAATGCCACCAGATACGCCGCATGAGGGGGTTTGGCGACAGCTGGAAAAGGGCTGTCCTGCGAGTTGGACGACTAAACTTCAAGTACCGCTATTGGCCTCCATAAAACTATGGTTAACTCTTTGTCATGTATGACAAATGGGCTCAGGCCGACTTCTATTATATGCACTAGACTGACATGGCGATAGGATATCGACTCCAGCGGGTGTTACTATGCGATCGAAGATCTATAAACACCGGGGTCAGAAGGTTCTCTCTCTCACTGAAGCAGGCATGTGTACCGAAACAAACAAGTGGGCAGTCATAAGGCTATATCGTTCTTTCTGTCACACCTTGAGACAACGACCTATCACCCCCTGAGCCGAACTCCTGAGATATATCCAAGTCCAGAACATCATATCCCAACAGTATATTTCGCTTTGCGAACAACTCAGACCCCGCATATCACTACGAAGAATATCACATCTGAGGACCAACCACGCCGCTACAAAAGCTCATATCTCAGACTCACGTATGATACAATCTCAGAGACCCGTTCAAGCTGCCTCGGCGAAGTTAAGTTCCGCTTCATATAAGCCACTGAAATATCAGCTTGCTTCCCTTTCATCGACATCCTCCTCCTTTACCTCCGACTATCAACCGCCCCGCTTTCCAATCCAATACCTCTATATACTTATTGGACCTGAACATACCAAAGGTATGGTCCAAGGGTGGTTGCGCGCCCGGCAGAAAGAAGGAGGACACAAAGGGCCATTGCAGTGCTGATAAAGAGCAGACCAGGAGAGCATGATAATTGACTGGGCGGTCTACTCAAGAGGTGCGCCTAGGACACATCCGTTGGGCCTGTAACTGACTAGTCGGCGATTCCAGCCTCTTCGCCAAAGCTCGTGGCAAGAAGTACCAGGGAATTAATCACAAACGGTGACCTCTACCCAAAACCCAACTCGGCTTCCATAGCAATCATGACGCCCCAATGCCGTTCGAAGGTCCCTGGAGACTGCAGCTTTAAGTTCAGCGGGTATTCCTANNCTCGAACAGGCATGCCCGCCATTATTTACCCGTGTCGGGAAGGTCGATGGAGACTGGACACTTGAACCGAACTGGTGAATTAGTATATCAACAGGATGGCACTTCCTTCCTCCGCCTCTCATATTGAAGCTGAGCAAGATATCCCGACAAAATACCAGACTATAGTCTTTCTTAAAGTTACGATACGATACTTGACGAATCCACTTGGCCTCTGTTCACATCCTCAAGCTAGAGTACGACCAAGGCAGCATGTATCCGTGCCCCAGCAATACCTCATCAACCCTACTAAATGACCTCGAGCGATGCTGGGGTATGACCGCTCCAACCTCTCGATTCGAGAGCGCACATGTTCTTCAAGGTATGT
>QHHG01000092.1:0-125830 GCA_004367055.1 Fusarium sp. NRRL 66335 | reverse complement strand
AGAATAATCTTAGCTTCATTTAAAGAGTGTGACATTTTGAGTTGTTGAAAAATATCTAATTGAATGGTGATAATGTAGGTTGAGGGATTTTTTGGAGCACTTGCTTATCTGGAGCACTTGCTTATCACGCACGTTAACTACCACATCCAGGTAATGAATGATATGTAGAGCCGCATTGAAGCTTATCCTTCGCCAGCCGGTATAAAGTGATAGAATAATCCGCATTGTTTAACGAGGGATCTTTCTTGTAGTATCGCCGAGTTAAACAAGCCAGCTTAACTTTCACGTACAACCACCATCGGGTCTGTAACCCATTTAATACCTGTTGTGAATACATCCAGACTGTTTTTACACGACAAAGCAAGCATCATGCCACCCACCCTCCTTTCCAAGACCAGCACTCATGAGTACCACACCCATCACCCAGAATCAACCCGAGATTCTCAAGAGGGTGTCACACATGTCACGATCGATGATGAAATCGAACACGCAGTTGCAGGACTTCATAGGGCTGTCACTGAGCCCCACGTGAATTCCGCAGTTGAAGATCTGGAGAAATATCTGCAAGACGACCGGAATACCCCCGGACCTCCACCATTGAGCGTATGCTTCAAATCGGTAACGACATACGGTCGAGCGGGAGGCGCTGCTCCTGTTAAAACGCTTAAAGACGCCATCTGGAGGACCCTGACATTTCAAGATCTTTACGAATTAACATTCAAAAGGATTTTGTCACCTGCCAAAACTGAATATGGTCGGCCTTTGATCCGGGATTTCTCGGGCGTGGTTCGAAATGGACAGATGATGCTGTAGGTCGAACCAATTATCATGTGATAAATCTACTAACCTTTATTAGTGTACTGGGCAACCCTGGATCGGGATGCAGCACCTTTTTGCGCATCATTGGAAATGACCACAAGTCCTTCCTCAACATCAAAGGCTCAATTGACTACTCCGGACTCTCACCAGAGCAAGTGTCAAAGACCTATCGTGGCATGGTTACCTACATTCCCGAAGATGATCTTCATCTGCCAACATTGACTGTCCGCCAAACACTCGACTTTGCGCTGCAGAACAAAACACCCAAGCGATGGCTTCACCAAGCACCGCGCTTCATTCAAGAGTTTGGTCAGGCATTCGGTATGACACATGTCATGGATACCCTGGTTGGTAATGAGTATATACGGGGCGTGTCAGGTGGAGAACGCAAACGCGTCTCCATTCTGGAGTCCCTGGCATCCGATGCGTCTGTAAATGCATGGGATGGATCCACGCGAGGACTCGATGCGTCCTCTGCTGTGGATTTCATCCGGTCTTTGCGTATTATGACGGATGCTTGTCATCGAGCGACGGTAGTATCCCTTTACCAGGCTTCAGATGCCATATGCAATCTCATGGACAAGGTTCTGCTAATCGATGAGGGACGAATGCTCTACCAGGGCCCGATCGAAAATGCCGAAGCCTACTTCTACTCTCTAGGATATGAACGACTGCCTCGACAGACGTTGAGTGACTTTCTCACGAGCGTCGCTTCCGGCGATGAGGACAATATTCGCCAGGATCTCAAGGACAAGGTTCCTCGCGGTGCCGAGAACCTCGAGAGAGCTTTCCGCCAAAGTCAGGCATGGCAAGACGTCATAGACGAAATCGAACGCTACGAAGCAGAACAGAACGACACCTCTGGCGGATCCTCAGTGAGCTACCAGACTCCTATGCCAGACACTTTGGCCACACATGCCCAGAACAGCAAATCGCGCTATGTCCGCTCCAAGTCGTCCTACAACACCTCCTTCTTTCGCCAGGTCTACCTTTGCGTCAGGCGTGACTTTTGGCAACTGAAAGGCCATAAAGCGCCCTTCATTTCAAAGTACATATGCACGGTCATCAGTGCCTTCCTACTGGCTTCCATGTTCTACAAGATGCCAGCTGACTCAGGCGGCGTCTATTCTCGAGGCGGTTTCTGCTTTTACTCGTCTGCCTTGGTCGCTTGGTTTCAATTGGCTGAGCTAGACGCTGCATTCCATGATAGAACGGTAGTAAGTCGTCAGAAAAGGTATGCCATGGTTCGACCTAGTGCCGTCGTTTTTGGCAAAGCACTGCTTGACGTCCCTATGATCTTCCTCCAAAGCGCTACGTACGCTATCATTGCCTACTTCCTCAGTGGATTAAGGATGGATGTAAGTTGGACACCCGTTTCATTAATCATGACCGCGGCTGCTAACAAGCGACTAGGCTGGCGCCTTCTTCATCTTTGTCTCGTCAATCTTTCTTGCTGCCATGGGCTTTACGGCTTCGTACCGCGTCTTCGGTGCAATGTCCCCTAAACTAGAGGTTGCACTTAGATACTGCGGTGTCTACCTCATTATTGCTATTGCTTGCGGTGGTTACGTACGATCTGTTGGTCGAATGATTACCGATGTGCCCTGGGTGGGCTGGTTGGCGGTAAGTACCGTGTTCATTGAATTAACTCGACTGTCATTCTTAAGCTGATCACCTGCAGTACTTAACCCCTGTCCCCTTTGCCTACGAAAACATCATGTCGGCTGAGTTCAATGGCCGACGATTTCCTTGCGCATCCGACTCCATTGTTCCTGCTGGATCGAATTACAATGATCCAAGCTTCCAAGCATGTGCATCGAAGGGGTCTACACCAGGTCAACTTGAAATTGACGGCAGTGAGTATCTTCGAAGTGAATTCGGCTTCAGCTATGGTAATACCGGTCGAAACTACGGTATCTTACTCGCATTTATCATTGGCTTCGTCCTGATCAATATGTTCATTGTAGAGCATGTGGATTGGGTACGCAGTAGTGGCTCACTCCTTGAATATGCGGGATGTAGAAAGTCTGCAGCCAAACGTACTTGCGACGAAGAGAGCGTTGAGCAGCAGCAGGCTACAGGTGAAGTGAGCGAGTCCGCAAACGACGCCAACGGAAAGCTAGTTCAGTCTGGCTCGACGTTTACGTGGAGAAACATTGATTACACTGTTCCATACCAGAACAGCGATAAGCAGCTACTTCAAGATGTCTCTGGCTATTGTGAGCCCGGCAAACTAACAGCTCTTGTCGGAGCTTCTGGTGCTGGTAAAAGTACTCGTAAGTTTATGATATCATCTTCCTTATCTCTAAGCTGTGGTCTAATACATTACCAACGCACAGTTCTCACCGTCCTTACGCAACAAGCCACCGGTACTGTCACAGGCGAGATGCGAGTTGATGATCAGCCTGTCGATTCATCTTTCGGTAGTAGTGTCGGCTACTGTCAACAAATGGATATCCATGTCGAAACCAGCACCGTTCGAGAGGCCTTTGAATTCTCGGCACTTCTGCGACAGAGTGCCAGCACAAGCGACGAAGAGAAAAGAGCATATGTTGACAAAATCATTGACGTTCTCGGTATGAACGAATTGCAGGATATGGTTATCGGCTCTTTGTCGCTAGAAAAGAAGAAGCGCACTACCATCGGCGTAGAACTTTGTGCAAAGCCAAGTCTGCTATTATTCCTGGACGAACCTACTAGCGTTAGTACTCAGTTCTGATCATTTTCTTAAATAACACTAACTTTAAACCAGGGCCTTGATAGCCAAGGATCAATGAGCATCCTACGACTGCTGCGACGACTCGCTGATGGGGGACAAGCGATTGTCTGCACGATCCACCAAGCGAGCCAGGAACACTTCGATCTGGTGAGTCTCGTAACACGCCCATTGGCCAATTCCTAACACTAAGTATTTCCAGTTTGACAGGGTTCTTGCTCTCAGCCGCGATGGCAAAGTATACTATTTCGGGGCCGTCGCCAAAGTCCTTGACTACTTCTCAACTTGCGGTGTCCAAGTCCCTCCTCACAAGAATGTAGCAGACCTTTTGATTGAGATTCCCGTGCGAGAAAAACCCCCAGGGGGTGAAGAATCATGGCCCGATGTTTGGTCCAAGTCCTCCGAGGCTGCCGACGTACTCGATACTATTGACAGATTCACGAATGCGAAAGGAACCACCAACCCATCCCAGAAGTCTGCTGGTACCAAATCTGGCTTCGCTTCCTCTACTTTGAGACAAGCCATCCTCCTCACAAAACGCACCCTGGCTCAGTATTGGCGCACTCCCAATTACGTCTATTCGCGCCTCTTCGCCTGCGTTGTCCATGCTGCCCTCAATGGTCTCATCTTCTTACAGCTCAATAATACCGAAGCAGCTATGCAGTATCGTATATTCTCGGCATTCCTAGTTCTCATGATCGTGCCCGAAATCATCAACGCAACGTCAATGATGTTTGATGAGAACCGCAACATCTGGTTAGGGCGTGAATACCCTAGTCGTATATACGGATGGACGGCCTTTACCACAGCACAGATCGTTGCTGAAGTGCCATTTGCGTTGGCAGGTGGTGTGTTGTTCTACGTCTTGGTTTACTTCCTTGTCGGCTTTCCGTTGGGCGTCGCAGCTGGATACACGTTTTTGATGTTTATTCTTTTTCAACTGTTCATCACTTCGTGGGGACAATGGATTGCTGCTATGAGGTAAGTTTCAAGTTTAGCTCGCACTGTTGGCACCTTACTAACTTAATGTTCCAGCGCTGATGCATCAATGGCTGCAAACATTATGCCGTTCTTTGTTATAGCTGCTGAGCTTTTCAACGGTACGAATGGTCTCTTGGAGTGTCTGTACTTTACTAATTCATGACTACTAGGCATCCTTCAGCCCGCATCTCTCATGCCAGCCATCTGGCACTATACCCTTTACTATGTAGGACCATTTACCTACTGGACTTCTGGAATCGTGACTATGATTCTTCCTCGCATTGCTGTGCGATGTGCTGATTCAGAACTTATTCGCTTCAACGCGCCATCAAACTCGACTTGTGAAGCTTATGCGCAAGACTGGTTGGATACTACCAAGGGCTACCTTGCTAATCCTAATGCAACCTCATCCTGCGGATATTGTCAATATGCCTCTGGCGAAGAGGTAGGTCCATACATCTGCCCTAAGATATGATTCGCACTGACCGACCTAGTACCTGTCTACACTTCAAGTTGAAGCTTCCGATACTTGGTATTACTTTGCTATTTTCGTCCTGTTTACGGTTACCAACTACCTGTCTGTATATCTATGGGTATATGTGAAATCTGTGAAGGGGTGGCTCCCCTGGTAAAAGTGATCAAAGGGGGACTTTAGGCTATAATGTATTTACTTTATTAACCTAGACCTACCATTGCCAGCATACATATTATAGCCACCATTTGGGAATCTTAAGGTCTACCTACCAGAGTAGGATTATCCTGGTGTGGTTGTGAAATCGTAAACGTGATCTTCGCATCCGGCGATACGGAGCGCGCCTGGTGGCGTTTGTAATAGTGAAACGTTTGTCCTAGCAACGTCTTCATCGGACGTGCATCTTCAACACTGTCATAATACCGAAAAACACATCCGCCTTAACATGCATCTCAACTTTGGTATGGATTCTTCTTTTATCATTTGGAGGGAGTCATCTTCACCTTGGCTAAACATTGAAAATGCGAGGTTATTCAAGAAGTAGGTTAGTCCCAAGTCGAAGTAAGCAGCCACACGACTAGCGCCAAGTCGAGGTATTCCAAGCCTCAATTACAACATGCATAGCCCCATAGAGGCCTCACAATTGGCATTTAATCAGCCTGACAAGCCATTCCTTCCATCTCTCCGCGACTTCCCAACCCAAAACATGGAGAAAGTCTGGTTCAAGCTACGTCAAACAGATCATTACCCTGCTTCAGAGGATGTTATTCTTCTTGGGGATGGAGATGATTCGCAAGCGACGATATGTCTCGGGCATTTTATTTCAGACCTCAAACGTCTCGACTTTCCTGTCAACCGTGACTCAGTATTGCCCTTCCATCGACGCATGACGGTGCGTCGAAACTCTGTTCTTGAATTCACTTGGGACGACAGCAAGAAAGCCTCCCCAGGAATCAATCTCGCTGCTAGTGCACCAGTACTCGCCGCCGCTGGTGTGACTGTAGGAGCAAGCCTGCAAACTACCTTTATGCGAACCGTCGCAAACCATGAGTCCTATGATCGTCTGGACACATATACTGTGCAGCCAAGGGAAGAGTATATCGAGGAATGTCTGCAGCAGGAAAAGCTGAAAGCTCATGTTGATGGCAAAGCATTTTGGTCCGTGTTCATGATTACAGGCATCAAGGTTGCTCGTGCCGGGAAGAGAGAAATGCAAGAGGGAAAAGGTACAACTATTGATGTTGGGCCGAACGTGTAAGTTCTGACTTAAGATTTGGATACGTGGAGCTAACGTATTATCAGCGAAATCCCCGGTATAGCTACTTTCACAGCTACTGCGACCCTCAATCGTGAAGCCTCACAAAAGTCGTCTGGAACCTACACAGGTGACTTCATTTGGGCTATTCGACTTGCCAAAGTTCATAAGGGACTATTGATGAGAGATTGGTCGGTCGCTGCGTATACCAAGCGAGCCACGTTCAACGATGAGGAAGGTGACGCAGATATCGAGGGTGCTTTGAAGGAGGAAGGACTGGAGTGTTTCCAGATTTTCGATGATGTTGAGTTAGATGAGGCTATCGTGTTGGACGAAAGTATCATTTGATGGCCGGCACCGGGTCTTCTGCACTGTCGAGTTTCTTGATTGTGTAAATCTGAGTACAATGAGCTTCAACTGTTCAAACAGAATTACGTGGTCACGTCTTGTTCGCCATCCTAAACATCGGAGAATACCAAAATACAAACTACCAACTCAAGCCGAAGTCCCTTCCCTAGGACAAACCATATGTCCATGCTCTTGCTGATGCTTCCAAAAGTCATTCCAATCCCTAAAAGCATGGTGCGTGCCAAACTTATGGTGAAACAGACAAAAGAATGCCCGTAAAGGTTGCCATCGGACATCACACACTGGACAGGTTGCCATGCTAGTTAATCCTCCATCCTGCTCTTCTTCTCCAGTCGCAGCTTTATAATGCTGATGCATCATCGAACTGGTAAGAGTTCCTTCCACGAGCTCCAAGTTGTCTCGTCCTATGGCTTCCGCGATAGCATCTTGTGCCCTTTCCATCATCAGATCCCAGATATCCTCGGTCAGAGCCAGATGTGTCTGATAAGTCTTGATAATCATCATTGAGTCGATGATTTGGATGCAGAGGATTTGTCCCAGTCCTTGATCGTGCAGGATCTTACTCAACTTCAAGGCCAGTACGAATCTCGTGTTAGGGCAGAAATGAAGGTGCAATATGTTTCTGGCCTCCTCGGGTAGTTGGAATAGCCCTTGTCCATTCTGATACTTAACGGCGATCTCCCAGTTGAGAGGGTCCATAATATGGGGGGTATCCTGTAATAGCTGGGTAACACTCCCTTCCCTGCTTCTGCCAGGGGCGGGGGAATCGGCTGAGTTCAAGGTTTGCGGTCCCAATGGCTCTGTTAACCCTTCGTAGAATAGGGCTTCCTCGTCAGGCTCTGGGGTTCTCGGGGTTGCGAAATAGTCGGCAGAGTTGTACAAGTATTCGTGAATTCCATCTTCCTTCTCAGGCTTCGATATTGGACGGTCTTTGGCGAGAACGAGCTCAAACTCTCCGGTCATGTCACATCCCTGGTCAAAAAGCATTGGATACCTTAGGCTGGCGTCCACCTCAGGTTCCGGGGGTCTCTCCTTCGCCGATTCTTTTTCAGTTTCGATGCTGGGATCAGGATATACTTGTGTCGGGAGGTCTGCAGAACTGCAAGAGTACATATAACGGTTGACTTCCTTCAAATGATCCTCGTTAGCCGACATGGGTTTATCCGTAACAGCACTTGCTTCACCAGAATAAGATTCTGAGGCTGCCATGAACAGTGGCTGATAATCTCCATCATTAGGCAATTGAACTTGTAGCTTTGGCCTCTTTTTATAGAACGTCTCGTTCATGGTCTTGTCACGATCCAATCCATATGGGGGAGTCCAAATCCCTGCCGGTGCCGTCGGCGGCTGACCCAAGCTTGCATCGTGCGCACTAGAAGGTGCGCCCGCCTGTATGTTATCTCTATTTTGATGAGCTGCCAACATTTGCTCATGATATCTTTCACGGACAGATGCCAGTCTATTTGCCGTTACCCAGTCACCAAAATGTGAATCGCCTACAGTCACGGGGGGTACAGCGACAAAGGCTCGAGAGTTGTCGACATATCCTGGCTTGGAAACATAGCCTCCACAATGGTCGTTTGAGAGCATATCGTGATCTGGTTCTGAATCACCTTCGGTCTTTGTATTGAGAAGTTCGCTGATATCGACACCCTCCATCAATGCTTTGTAGTGCTCCATCACATTACCCTTGTTATTTGTTGGCTCGTCATGGGGAACAGCCACAAAGCTGGTCCATTTGCTGGTAATGGAGTACCTGGTACCGATAATCTGGGCATTCTCTTCCGCGCGGCCTGAGCTAGAGGGTCCTCTTTTGCACCTTTCTTCTAGGTCCATCAGTACGGCCTTCGCTGCCACCTGATGCATTGTTCCATCATGGATCGTCGCTGGCTTTACTGGAAGCTTGTATATCTTCTTCTTCGCTCCGTGCGTTGTTGTAGTGATTGCTACCTCGCTTGGTAGTATTCCGCTATTCTTGATATCGATAAGGAAGAAGATGGAATTGAACCTGAACGGATGAAGACCGGCAATGGCTGAAGGAGCTTGGAAGTAAGGCACTCGTTGTGCAACCGGGGTACTATCATTGAGTTTATAGTCGGTAAGACTCCTCCGCTGAAACTGGTCCCCAATGTCAATCTCACAATCCCACGTGTCAGGCTCCAGGGCTGATTTGGTTAGCCGGTTTAGCCTCGCATGCCATTTTGGATTCTGGGCGGTATCAACGACATCACCGAAGCCTCCTCCTAGTTCAGCAATGCTCTCGATCAAGCTTCGCGGTACTTCATCGCCGATGCCTAGAGAAAAGAACCGGATTCTGTTTTGCAGCTCCTGTCGTGTTCTCCAAATGAACTCCATCGGCTCTTCGGGATCCAGTTCTCCGTCTGTAAGAACGACGATCTGTGTGGATGTGCTATCATGCAGCCGACGTTAGACGGTGGACTTTAACGCCCGAAGAAGGTCCGTACCTCCCATATCGGCCTCAATTTCAGAGATAAACGCCTTGGCTTCCTTGAGATTGTCGGGTGTGTGCCGTCTTGACTGCCCCCACATTCCCAACGACTCTGAGCCCCAAGATATTATATTGAAAGAGCAAGTTTTGGGAAGACCTGCTAGGACTAAATGCATTGCCTCGCGCAGTACGTCGATCTTCGTAGGACCACTGCGATTGCCTCCTCGAGTAAAGCCGAAGAAGGAGCCGTCGCTGGTAACTTCGTCGATGCCTGCCAAGTCGTTCATTGACGCTGATTGGTCCAGTAGAAAGAGAATCTCCCCTGAGAATGACTGAGGGATGATGGCATTCCTGAATAGCTCATTCGGCCGAATGCTCACCATCATAGCAGCAAGCCCTGACTCGTCCGGCGGAGACATAATCGCCCGAGATTCCATCTCATGGCCCTTCTGCATGGGGACAACAAACACGAAATCCTTCTTTAAAACTGGCAGTTTTGAATGGTGATCCCAGAAATAATATTCATTGACAAGATGCTCCCCATTCGACCTTTGCGGAGATTCCATCATCTTGGTCCCATGGTAGTCTACAGGGTGTCCCGATTCTTCAAGAGAGCCCTCAGGAGTTATGTGGCCATCTTTCAAAATATGGATCTCGATATCGAGCTTGTGTTGAGGAAGTTCCAGTGGTAGTTCTCCTGCCGACTTAGAGTCGTTGTAACGCGGTGCGATAGATGTAGGAATGATCAGTCCTATTCCCTCTGAAACTTCGCCTTCCATCATAACTACCCTCAGCTCTTGGATATACACGATCTTGATCTCGACAGTGGTCATTGGAGGGATATTTCCCAGCGAGGTCTCAAATATATCCGGTGTATGCTCTTCCAGGAGGGCCGCCGCTTTGCTTTGATCGCGTATCGCCTCCTTGTACTCTTTGCGAGCTTGTTCCTTGGGTTTGACCACACCTCGTAAGCGTCGTTCGTCACCGATGGTACATTCGAATGCTGTGACAACAGACCCATCATATAGGGGAAATGTGTGTCTCGCTTCTCTGATGGCCATTTCAGAAGGGTTGTGGAAACTCTGTTTGAGCGTCATATGTGCCAGTGTTCCTTCGACTGTGGCCGTCAATGACACTTTGAGTACAGGGAGACACAAAGTCTCCTTCTCTTGCTTCGAGATATTAGGGTTAATTGGGCGGGTTGATGAGCCATAGGAAGAAGAGTCAACGAATTTAGCAAACATGGCGAATTGTTTCTGTTGATCTGTGGCAGGACTGAAATCAAGGGCCACCTCCTCGTCTACTAGCCTACTCCCACTGCCAGGAGCGACATTCCTAACATAGTTTACCCTTCGCCTTTTGGGACGTCGAGTGAGTTCATCATGCGGAACCCGTACTAGGTCGTCTGGAGCTGAGAAGAGTACACCGGACTTGAGTCGTCTCGTCGGTACATGGCGGCTAGACATGATCATTCATGAATTATCTGAACACTGCGGGCATCGCAACAGTGAATCGGCAGCTGGAAGATCTGGTTTAGACTACTGCGCCTGAAGCTACTGGAAGCCTTTTATTGTTCTGGTTGTCAAAACGTCAGAGTTGAATGGAATGTCTACTAAAGACTGTCTCATGCCAGTGACCTGCCTTAAAGCTCGCCTTTCTGCCTTGTCGCGTCATCAGATGCACAGCCCACTGAGGATTTCCAGGTTTTATCTCAGCTCTACGCCACTGCATATTTTGTTGATCAGCTGTTGGTCTAAAGTTTGCCGTGGCGCTCAATGGTGGTCAGCACAGCCTAGCTCCTCAAACCGCTCCGCGTCTCAACGGAGCAATATTTTCTCGCGCAAGGACAGAGGCTCGCAAAACGTTTGTTATTCTGTAATGACCTGACACAGTCACTCAAAAGGCAATGATGTTCGTTCGAGGTATTTTGAAGTACTTTGCTCACCAATCGACAAAAAGGCCGATAATGGACAGATCGCAAGTACGAGAGTTATCAAGCCTTGTCGATGACCTCATTAGGTCATTTCGGTCAATGGCATCTCAATCGTTGATCAATCGAAACGACATCTGGTTTTTCGTTATGATATCGCATGTTCATTTCCTGAAGTCCAGATTGGAACACATTCTCGATGCACCTTACATTGGAGACGATCAACCCCTTGGTACTACACTTGATAACTGCAAGGTCGCATTGGTCGCAGTCCAGAGCCTCATGGACGGGCTAACAGCCCCAGCTGACAACAAGCCCAATATTTTCAACTTTACGACAACGGAGTGGCATGATCGAACAGAAACAGTACTCGAGTTACTGCGTGATTCTACGAACTTGCTTTCAGTAACAATACATGCGGGCTCGCTTCTGTACGTCTTGCCAACACCATGCCCTGGAATGGTTTCTCATAATTTCAGCAGAGATGGTTCCCGACTCCACCAGGCTGAAGTTGAGAAGATGTGTTTTGACATGATAACAGACCAAATTCAACAAGCTGCAGGGCAGATATTTCGACCCGAGCAAGATTTTGCCGCTGATCAAACAGGCTTTACCGTCAACGAAATCTTCGAAGCTATGACTGATTTTACACTTGTGTGCCCCAGAGCTGTTGTTTGCACGCGTGTTGATGAGTTAAGGCATACTGTCAAATTTCGTTGTTGCTGCGACGACGCACCTCACAACTCCCAACTCAACTATAAACGTACGTCACTTGGTAATCGTCGAGGCGCGTTGAAAGATAACATTGAATACAGGATGGCCCGGTAATAGCATACTCAGCGAAGAGATTTGTCTTGACGGATTGCCACGTTGCTCGTTGCCTTTGCTGAAACAGAATAAGCCTGTAGTCGTAAGGCTGTCGGACATTGCGATCCCGAGTAATCGGAAGACCATTCCATCTCATAATTTAGCACTGGGACTGACTTTTCATAGGTATGAATGAGATCTGGGAGTTCTCCTGTGGGATTTATATGGAACTCATAAAGGATAAGGCCAACTCTACTAACAGACAAGACAGCATGGGAGACATCGGCGTGAATTCAGGAACAGGCTCTATAAACGACTTTTATCGTCTAGAAGCAGTAAAAACGTAAGTCCCCAACATCCTTCCCCAGATCGGTTCTCACGACCAGCGTCGTTGGCGTCTATCCAAGCCGGCTCGTTCATAGTCGCACAGTATTGACTGGTTTCAAGCGACTGGTTATTTCCATCCACGAAGATGCGAAATGTCACTATCGAGTCCTGTGGGGTTACACGCACACTCCACAGTCCTTTGCTAGTTGACTTGAAGATCTACAGGGTATTTCAGAAGGATGTGGCGAAATATGAAATAGCCCCCTGCATCTTCGGTCAGGGGTTTCTTGAACCTTGTGTACATCTTGTTGTAGGGGGTTTTGGGGATGGAAATCATAGGAAGGATGTTATTGGTACCTCATAGCCTAGGTTGCGGGCCGTAGCTACTTACTGATCTATCGCAGTGACGGACCAGACGCGGGTAATCCATGAAACAAATCCTCTCGGAAGGCTGGTTGTGACGGTACTCGATGCAGCTGTATACGATGAGGGAATGGATATCAGCACCGGGAAGAACTCTAACCTGAGTTTCACGTTCGATATTCGCAACGGTAAGCCTTGACGTTGATCTTATGTACCTTTGAAAGCGCTCACATCACCAATCATAGAAGCCGAGACCTTTGCACGCTACATAATGAGGGCCCAAGAACTACTACGAGTAGCCTTTGTTTCTTCAACACTCCACGGAGAGAGTGATATATATTTGAAGTATAAGAACACTGATTGGGCAAACAATGAAGTACGACCTGTCGCTAATACAGCCAGGGATTTCTTGTCACCCTCCATGGTCGATAAGCCGGTGAGAGGGTGGCTTAGGATCATTGCAAAACATCCAGAAGACAATTCGAAACGCGTCTACCGCGCGATTGTAGGTCGGGACGAGCACGCGCGGCCTGTCTGCTTCGACTGTAAAACTCAACTATACAAGGCTCACGCGAAGATATTTCTAACCCGATCATAGTTAACACGGATATTTCGGACATTGCCCGCACAGGTCTTTCAAGATGCATGGAAAAGATAAATATATGGGTCTTGGATCGCGATCTATACGGAAGGCCCTTTACCTCACAAACTACCTGGGAGAGTCTTACTGGACAGCAGGTTGTCCCTGAAGGCGACGGAGCCACATTTGTTAAAGGGTCAGTACAGTGATAACACTAACACAAGCGCAAAACAGCCACACTCGTTAAATTAGAAGCTAACCACTTTCCCAGTGGTCACGAACGTACTGCCGATGACTGGCTAGCAGAGATTGACAAGCTGATAAAAGTAATGAAGCGGGACAAGCACGATCGTTACGAAAGGGTCAAGATAGCCATTATCGACTCGGGTTTAAATGACACAGTGCAACGTCGCTACATGGCCCAGAACAAGATCGTGTATGGGGACTTTACTGGCGAGCCACGCAACGATTCATGGCACGGCACATGTTGTGCTAAGATCATTTGTGACATCTACGAGGAAGCGGAGCTCTACATTGCTAGAGTATTCGAAAAGGATCACGCTAATGAGAGGGACGGACCAATTCGAATGGCCCAGGTTATGACTTCTACGTACTTCTACTGTCCCTTACTAATTTTTATCTCAGGCAATCGATTGGGCTATCAGCCCACCCAACTGCGTTGACATAATCAGCATATCGGCTGGTTTTCGCCACTACTCAAAGGAGCTGTACGAGGCAGTGACCAGAGCCAACGCTGCTGGCATCCTTGTCGTAGCTGCCGCGGCTAACTGGCAGAATACTCACGACGTTGCATACCCTGCACGACATAGTCACGCCACCATGTGCATGTACTCGACCAATATGGGCAACCAGGGCTCAGACTTCAATCCTGAACCGAGGAGCGATGCACCCAACTTTGCTATTCTTGGCGAAGGCTTTCATCATCCAGACCAGAGGATAAATGAGCAAATGAATGGCACATCAAGTGAGTCATAGTCATGGCGAAAGGGGCATTGCATATACTTACTCTATCTCTAGTGGCTACTGCTGTAGCAGTAGGCCTAGCGGCTAACATCATAGACTTCTCCCGTCAGGAGGACAACAAGCCACACATTGACAGAGTACATGATGTAGGGAAGCTCCCGGGCATGTTGGCGATCTTTCGTGCCATCTCTCAGCCTGCTGGACCTCTTCAGTATGTGGCACCATTGAAGTTATTGCCCTTGAGACATGGAACCAATCGGGAAACGGATCGGCAAAGGATCAGAGTGGTCTTGTCGCAGGCAATGGAAAGGGCAAACTAGACTGCATGTCTCACTCAAATAATATTATTCATCATGCCGAACTGTAACACTTTTTGCAGTACCGCAGAATCCCATTGGATTGTGACGCCCCGTAGTGTCGAGGCACTGGAAGAATCTCATCCAATTGATTTGCTGATGTACAAGACGGACAAGAGCGAAAAGTTCATCGTGAACGACGGATCCTGCAGGTGATAGCTAGGAGAGAGATGTCTACGAAAAGTGAGTACCTTGAATTCCCACAGTAGGCTTTCTATCTCTTGATGTTAGGCTATTAGAAACCGAGGCTGTCAATAGCCTACAAGATGGAGGAGTGATTGAGACAGTCTATGCCGGTTTTAATTGCGACTTATCCGCTTCTATTTTGGTGCATCAAGCCTCAGTGGGGTCTTTCTTGCTTCCAACAGATACAATTGGCTAGTCGGATCGCAATAGACCGGTCTAGACCCTCGGCTCGCGAGCAACATCTCGTCTGTGGAGACTCACTGTTACACAAGCTTTTGAGGCCTTCCACGCCATGGGTCGAGGGCCAGTAACAGTTCCGTCCCGCATTCTTGCGCCAAGGAGAAAAGAAAGACGGGCCAGCTTTTACCTCGCCCAGGTTTCCATTCTCACTTTCAGCCCGCTTCTGCAAACAGGATCTCATCACCTACAGGTGATGATAGCCTACCGTCATGGATGAAAGCCTGTGGAGTCAGTTATCCCAGTGCCAGGCAGGATATGAACAGGGAATAACGTTGAACGAAACATACTTCACCCTTTCCAGCCAATCAGATGGGAAGCCAATTGCATAAACCTACATAGATTTGTATAAGCTTGCATAAGTGGGAAGAAGTCAGTTCGACCATTGCCGAACGTTCGGGTTGATAAACTGGTGAGATTTCTGTTTGTATCTTTATTCGCAAAGTAACTATAGCCCTGATCCAGGTTCTTGATAGTCCACAGCGTCCGGTAAACTCAAGGCCTACATGTAACACTACCGAAGGGTTTTGTTGTGCAAAATGCGATCTAAAGAAGTATCTTTCACCAACATCAAGATATCACCCCCTACCCTACAGCGTTTAGAAGGAATTTAACATGATCTATAATCTCGTCAGTACGCATGGCCTGGATGCTGGCTGTACGAGATCCTGTATAAGGGATTCGTATAGAGAATAAACGGTCCTGTGCAAGTATTAGTAATCTATCGTGGCTTGATTGTGTAACTCTATAGCGGGGTGAGTCCAACAACATCAACTGCACTGGTTGTTTCACAAAGCCGAGTCAAGGACCATCACCGAAATATTAGAGAGACAACACCCTGTTCTAGAGCAAACCCAGCGTTCGATATGCAAGCCATACAAAGTGCACAGGATAAAAGACTTATAATATTTACGCTTAATGTACTGAAAAATATCTAGCTAAGATGTTCTAAGTTAGCAATGTGCATCATTGTTTACTTGCACGAGGTTTCCTTCATACGATAAGGAGATGAAAACAGTAATAACAAGAGCAGGTCATTAGTATCGCCTAAAAGCCCCTCTTTGTTTACTGTCACTATCTCCGTCCAAATCTTAGAAGTCAATCTCTATGAGAGAACAACATTAGCTAAATATACAATCCTAACACATGACTGGCTATAATTGTCAATCACTAATAGCCCTACTTGTACACGATGTATTAGAAACTCTTTAAATTCCAATAAAACATTTCTGCATTTCAAGTCATTATTAGAAGCTCTCAACCTCAAGACCCTTCACTCTTCGTGTATTTGCTTTATGTCATCGAGCTGAACTAAAGTAGCGATCAGGAAATTGATGCATGACTGAACTTGCTCTTCTTCCTCTTGGTCACGATATGAGCTATCGATTCTGCAGTTCAATAAAGCAGCTGTGATTTCTCGGAGTTTCGAAACCTATGTCGACGTTAGCTTATGCTTCCAGGTCACTCTCGGCCTTTCCTTGCCAATTCTACCTAAAGCCGTGACCGCCATGGTAAAATATGGGGAACCTACAGCACCGATTCCATTTGCTTTGAGAGCGGAGATGGGCGTGGCAGTAATGATGTGGAATAATTCTTGAGCAATTTCCTTCCGGAGTTTGAGCAATTGACGCCCAATGTCGTTGTTTCCTTCGGACTGAGACATATCCAATGGCTCCGTTTGGTGGAGGTGTTGATTTGGTTTCTCAGCTGGTGAAATGTTGGCTGATACTGTCGCAAAGATGATACTTTGGATGAAAAGACTTGTTATGTATACGTTCACCCGCGGGATGGCAAAAGAACGAGTGTCTCGCTTTGTATACCCATCTTCATTGAAAAGCCTCAATTCATCAGGTAATTGACTGGTGATATTCCGCAAGCCTTGTATGATATCCATGCCTTGTGCGAAAGTCAAGATGCCGGTACCATAGTTTTTGGATGTCTGTTCTGGACATGGCGGTAAGAATTGGCCATAACGTGGGTTTCCGGGTAGTTTCTGAGGTCGCAATGCCATTGCGCAGAGATATATCTTGATCAAGGCAATGAATCCAGCTAGCATAGCTGTGCCTCCGGAATCTTGGCTTTGTTCCAATTCATCTGGCATTGGATCATCGACTTCAAGTAAGACAAGGAAATCCCAGTCAATGCAAGCCGGATTATAGCTAATCCCCGTATGCGGCACTGGGTATGTGAGTCTATCGTGGCTACGAGAATTAGTTGGCTACCACCTGAGCCCCCTCTGAACGTCTTGGCAGATATAACTTACGCCATTACGATGAACATCATCCAAAACGCCCGTTTGCACATTTCGGACTTTACAAAGCCCAGATCAATATGTGATTCGCGTTTGCACAGCCTCAATTTCCTCATGCACAAGACCGCCTCGGAGGCGTGCACCCAGCCATGGTGAGTACTGCCCGAGCCATGGAGTGCCACGCTCAGTATATATGAGCATATCATGTCGTCAGGGTTGGGCTGGATGCCGTCATGTAAAATTTGGGATGTCTTGCTGAGTGTGACCAAGTAGTGAGCCTTTTCCACCATGCGTCTTACTGTTTCCCCAGGATTGAATCCATAAGTTTGAAAATTCCGTGGCGACCAAGAGATGGCGAGGGCCGAAATTGAGATGCAAAGTCGGTAGAAGAACGGGTCAGATCGGTAGCCTTTATTTTGAAATTCTGCACGAAAAACCGATCGGTGTATGATGGGATGAAGCGGATAGATGTGTTCGAGGTAGTCCGAAATTAGTAGCTCGAAAACTTCATTAGAGCAGAAATGTTCAATCGTCAAACTTGCGACAAGCGATGAGGGGAGGCTTTTTGGAGAACACTGTGCATGTGTGAGTGTGGATGTTTGAGCTTCTCCAGCCTCTTCACCCCCACGGGAAGGATCGTGACCCTGGGCTTTAGCTTCGGCAACTCGGCTGCTCAAATATCTCAGCGCGTTATTCATATTCAGAATACGCTTTGGGTAGTATGTACCGGTTAGGGGGTCCCCGAGGCTTGCGGGTAGTCATGAATGTGCAGGGCATTCCTACTTGTACACAACGTTTGCATGTCGTCGTACGTATTTGGTCGAAGACACACCGTTGGAACGTTAGTTGTCGAATGGAGAAGCATGTATGTATGTGCGTACCTGTAACTTGCGGCTGCGACAAAGATCACAAGCCCGCCTGGCAATGGGCTTGCCTTTTCTTGAGCTTTCTCCTGGAGACATGATGATGTGTCAAGAGTATCTTCCAACGCGGTCTGCGGCTAATTTCCTGACACGGCTAAGTGGATGCGATGGTTGTTGAACCCAGAAAAGTTTGCTAGCTTTCGATTCGTTCATTTGCCATCCGTCATCCACTTTTCACATAATTAGCGAGACGCCGGCTTTCCTAAGATCTGCTTCCGATTGGAATGGGAGATTTGCTGCTTCATATTAGAGGAGAAGGAGCTAAAACGCATCGGATCAAAAGTCAGGCTTCTCTGCACTCGAAATGTCCTAAATAAATCTATAGCGAGAGTACTACGCGCAATCTGATAAGTTTTGTTATATTGACTGCAAAGCTAATGGCGAGGATGAAAACGGACCATCAAACGAGGCTTTTTCCACAACAGATATAAACTTGAATCCTTGAACAAATCAACGTCCTTGTTCACTAATTCCCAATCGAAATGAAATACCATCTTGGCAATGATAAGCCTCATTTCAAGATATGCCAGGTTGATGCCTAAGCAAGCTCTGGGGCCAAGAGAAAAGGGTTGGCTAGCCTGCTTTGTATCTCCAAAACCCTCGTTAATCCAGCGCTCTGGTATAAAAGAGTAAGGGTCCTTCCAGTATCGATTATCATGCTTGGTAGTCCAGTGATACACACTAACAGTGACGCCTGGAGGAACGTAGTGGCCGTCTATTACAGCACCAGGCGAAACACGGGGAGGACCGAAAGGCGCAGGCGGAAAGATCCGAAGTCCTTCTTCAATAACTGCAGAGAGGTACTTCAAGTCTGCGGTGGCGTCCCCTGTGATTTCGGAGTCTGATTGGAACCTCAAACGGACTTCGTTGGTAAGAGCTTCCAGAGTCGATGGATTTGACAGTAAGCAGAAGACGATTCCGGTGAGACATGTAGCTGTGGTTTCCGACCCAGCTACAATGAGCGTATTGGATTGTTGGTAAAGCTCAGGCTCGGGAACTGTATTACCACCTTTGCGCAACAGAGATGCGAAGAAATCCCCACGGTCCTCGGAGTTGGGCATCTCGAGTCGCTTCAGCATTTTCTCGCGAGTCAATGCGGTGTGTTTTCGATACATCTCACTCGCATCTTTTGGAACAACGAATGGTAGATACAGATTGACGAGGGGAACGCGCTTTCTCAACCCTGAGAGCATCTTGGTATAAGTCGCATCAATGATTAGTGATACCCAGAAGTGCGTTTTCCCTTCAGCAACAGCACCAAACGACTCTCCAAATGCAAGGTCACCTAGAACACAAGAATTAGAGTATGAAGAAAAGGCAGATTATTGGAGCAGTACCGATGATGTCGAACGTCAACCAATTGAGTGCCTCCTCGATATTGATGCCCTCTCCCTCAGAACTTCCAAGCTTACGCAATTGGCCCAAGAACAGATCCAAATAACCATGAAGGAGTGTCTCTTGACTACGTAGCGATTTGGCGCTGAATGCATGGGAAAGGTACTTCCTTTGTCGCGAGTGTTCCTTAGGGTCTCTGACGCTTACTATACCAGGATGATCTCCTACTGTCTCGTACCAAGTACTCTTGAGGAACTTCTTTTTACCCTTGACCGCATGCCCGTAGATATCGTGATATGCCTGCACAGTAGCGAAGGAAAGCTCGTTAGGGGCAATGCGCACCACATCACCTCGAACAGGAAGTTAGGATATGCTCTACGTCACCGAAAGGGAGGATAACATACCATATCTTCGATGCATTTCTTCCATGATAAATGGATATCGACCAGAGGTCCATTTTATGGCGTACCAGATCTGAAGGCACTAAGCTTAGCATGAGGATTGCGTAAAGTATACCGCAATAGCTTACGTCGGAAACAGCAGCCAATCTAGGACCCGGGAACTTAGCAAGCGGGTGAAGTAGAACGCGGTATACAATGTTGAGAAGCCATGCTGAAAGCTGGAGTGAACGCGACGTTAGCAATCAACTTGAGATTTTTCCTCTGATACAAGACTCACCAAAAGGCCACCGAGTACGATCAAGCTGGCTGTCATGGTCACTAACGTAAAGCTGCTGCCTACCTCAGTTCTTGAGATGGTGCGTATACTTGGTCGTGACTAGAAATTGTTGAAAATAAAAGACTTGGATTTCACTCTGTTGTGGCTGCCTTTTATCTTCCGGGCCAGTTGACCACAACACGCGCGTGCAGCATAAAGAGGTCCATGCATTGGCCTCCTTTTTTAACAGAAGGAAAAGATCAGCGCATCCATCGACAAGCGTCATGATGCATAATTTTACAAGTAATATTGTGGGCGAAGACATTAGAACATGACGGGGCTTTTGCTCAACCTATTAGATAGACATAAGGTTGCTACATCTTGCAGTGGATTCTCTAAACTGCATAAGAACATTTGGTAGAATGGTCCAGGGTCTATGTAGTATTGCATATGGATCATAGGAGATTCTCCGATTTTAGTCCGCTAGGCCAAGCTCAAGCCTGTTACGTGCGACCGGGGTATTCTCCGACCTTAGTCCGTATACTAATCTAATTACAGTCTAAACCATGTCATATCGGACCATCAAGGATTCTCCGATATTAGACTAGGCCTTTCCTCTCATCGCAATCATTGATCACATTAGGTTCCTGTCGATAAATCGACGGTCACGGAACACAATTCGGAGCCGACAACATCCCGTATGCCCGTTGTTAGACCTGTTTATAACTGGATGTCTTGAAACGCAATATACATGGCTAGACTACACTTCAATCTCATCTCGATTCGCTTCAACATAGTTGTCTTGTGCAACCTGCGTCGGGACAGTTTGATACTTTTTATCGGCCAAATCTGCTCTACGAGAAATTCCAGGACCTACTTTGTCATGGGCTCCTCCCTTGTATCCACCTACTACCATAGAGAATGATGGGGTGAGTCTTTCAGTCGGCCGACTTTGTCATGACAGTTGTGGTTCCAACTAACTAACATCCAAAAAGATGTTCGTGAATAGATACGACGCTCGAAAGACTTTGGCATATGTTACAACAGACACCAACAATGTGAACAAGTATGTGGACTTCTAATCATAGAAAACACCCTGTCCTAACCAGACTTCGTAGTGTCTTCATGCTCTATTGGATCACAACAAAGGAGGGACTCGAATATCACTTGACAAGCAACGCAGGCCTACGTGGAGACAAACTTCTTGGAACATTCATTTCCTTGAATGACCTGCAGGACAACACATCGCGCGGAGCTTCGATTATTCATCCTGGCTCTGGAAATCCTGATCGCTTGGAGTTGAAGAGCGCCACCCAAAATATCACCAGCCCCGAAGAGGGTGACCAATGGACTAACACCCAGCTTGAGCTTGAATTTGTTGGAATCAAACTCGACGTTATCTTACAACCTACTGGTGGCAACTTTTACTACGGAGGCGGCGGTGGCGTTCAGCTCGTCAATCGAGGACCAGACCCTGACGGCTCTACTTCCCTTCCGGGGTAGTCTTGGTATTGGGTGAGTAGAATGTCGATTGCCGTTGAACTGAATCACTAACATGGTATCTAGGCCAACCCCACAACCCGACTTCATGGACATCTTGAAATTGACGATAACCAGCACGAGATCGATTCCGCACAGTCATACGCCTGTTCAAAAGACAATGGGGCAACTTCCATATTGGAAAAGGTTACTTTGCCCTTTGGTTCTACCTGGAGACGGGAGAAGTTCTCATTTCCTGGTCTATGGAACCAAATTTTAACGGCGAATCAAAAGTCGCATTCGCTTCTGTTTGGCACCCTAACGGCCGCCATGAAATGCTACCTGTCGGTCCCAAGAGCCGGGCTTCTGATATTGAAGCCAGCCCCGAAACCGGCTCCAAGTACTTTAACAAGTTCTTTCTGGATTTGCCGGCGCGAGATGCCTCTTTCAAATTCACCAAGTGGGTTCGTGACGGTGAATTAATCCCGTGCCTTCCAGAGCAGCGTGATAAGTACATCACAATCTCTGAGTCGTATGGTGAAGGAATTGACTTTTGGGATGATAAGAAGGTACGATTCCATGGCCGTGTTGAACAATTGTATACTTTGAAATGAGATTCTTCCAGAATTATATCAAGCTGAGACCTCCTTCTTGGGACAACAAATAGATGAGCCTTTTAGAGTAGTGTAGATTAGGCGCTCATTTCTATAGCTGACTCAAATCCCGACTCTCTGTCATAGCTCGAATTATCTCCTAGTATTGAACTAGGATAAATCTGTATAGATTGTACTGTCTTGAAAATTTACTTGACGAACTCAGCACCCAATACCGCCATTGTGCGGCAAGCCTAGGTGAGGGCGAGTTCATCGTCTCAGTGTATCAGGAGGAGATTCGATTTTTGGACACTATCAATGCAAGTGCGCCAGTGAAACTTGATCTCAGCCTTGTTTTAACCCAGGTTTCGCATGAGACCAATAAGGCACTGGAAACTGTGAGCCAAGTCTTTGACACTTTGTCAAATGGCTGGGCATGGCATCTTACAGAAGAACATCCCCAGACTACCCTCGAACGAGGTCTGAATATCATGGCGGACATAAGCTTCGCTATTTTCTACTCGTCTCGCGATCCAAGCGTCAAATGGAAACCTTGGACCTCATGAACGGCTTCCTGCAACGAAATTTCACTCTCTCTACACCAGTCTACTCGTCCCTCATTATGTCAAACTACAAGTTTGCGTTGGCAAGTATGAATCTGAAAATCAGGAACGCTACTGAGTTTCACTGGATCATGAGTCTATCATCGATGTCTGCCTAGCGCCCTTACTGATAAAGTTGGCTGGAACGATGGTCGGGCGTTACTGGACCTGGGTCGCGCCGCTGCGATCCTGGCTGAAGCGACACCCAAGACTCAAATGTTTCAGAAGTTGCTCAGGTACGCTCGCATAGCAGTCTCGGCTATGTTCTCACGAACGGGTCCACCGGTCGACGACGAGATAACTGAGCGGCTGGCAGAAGCAACTGCTGAGCTTTTGAGAACCCTCTTTGAGGCAGAAAGCTCGGGTTATACCTCAGAGCGACAGCAACCCCAAGATGAAGGTAATCTCCTTGATCCCATCATTGGAACCTATATCTGCGATGGGTCTTGTATACCTCGAGCAAGTTGGTCTTGGTGGGGGAAAGATAGAGCCTACTATTGTTTGACCTGCTCAGTGACGCTGCTTTGCCCGCGTTGCTATGAAAATGTACGATTGATTGCCAATGGTGCGGCGTCACATCCGACCAGGTCATATTGTGGGACATTCCACGCATACTTAGCACTCCCAATCGAAGGTTGGCAGGGCATCAAGGATGGAAAACTCATGATAGAAGGGGAAACTCCAATGCCAATGGGGGAATTCTTCAACAGCCTCCGTTTGAACGTTAATCAACCATGGCATGAGTTCTGGAGCGGCGCATAAGGTTCAGTTGAGGTGGAGTATTTCTTCTTTCAAATGCTTCGATGATTAGAAGAGGGAAATTGCCATCCCCCACCGTTTCTAAGAATCATACTATTTAAAGCATAACCCAAAAAACCATCGCCCTATGCAAATTCTATTTTCATATATACACCCCTTCATAGTATATTGTAGTGACTTTTCAAGTCGGTCCTAACAGGAGATCAATGCGATTTCTATCTCTAGTACTTGACTTATATTTGCTATTAACGATTGATAGAAGACAGATATATTGTAAGCGTTTGAGTTAATAAGAGATTAGTCACTTGAACCTATAGATCTAATCTCTGCTAGGTAAATCTATGTCAGCCATCAAGGTAAGTAAGATCGGTGTTAATCTTCTTGCTCTATTAATACCTAGAGTCAAGCCTCTTCCTAACAGGTTCACCTTTTAAATATTATTTACAACAAGCTACATTACAAACAAACTATACAATGTGCTCAGGGCCTCGAAAACAGTCGGGGGGCTGGCTATTGAATTGATATATAGCGACCTATCAGTGGTATGGGTTTCCTAGGCAGCAACACACCACAGAAATTGAGGGCTGTTGGGAAACTCTACCTCTAGCAAATCGGGGTACCTAATAGTTGAGTTGTATTCTTGGTGTATGTTGGCTTCCAGAAACGCTAGCAACTGAGACAAGTCTGCTTTGCTTGCTTCATCTGAGTATGTCTCTGAATCAAGATGGTCAAATAGACCATTGTACCGAGCAAGCATGACAGAAGTCCATTGAGATTCGGGTAAGGATGTTTTGATACCTACTTTAGCAACCAGAGGTACTAGATCTCGCGTTGCTTGCATGCCGGTGCCCTGTAGTGTGCCCGAGTCAGTGATCGAGGTACTACATGAGATGCTCAACCAGGGGTGCAGAACTTGTAGAGCGCAGTCCCAGAGGCCGTCGGCGGCATCAAAGTCGCCATGTAACAACTCGAAAATGGCAAGTAACAGAGTCATGTAAAGTATCCATTTATGGGATGCTTTGTGTGGACTTTCCAAATGACTGCTGAAGTCCATGAGGGCCGTATTATAGAACTGTAGGGAGATTTGTTGACGTGAATTAACGGCAGCCTGTGATGTCTCGGGTCGGCTCAAAAGATATCTATCATAGAGAAAGGCTCCGATGGCAAAGATAGCATTACGGATACACTTGTCTTGCATAGACTCGTGAAGAACGACGCTTGCAAAGAGCTTGGAATAATAGAAAATACCATTACTCTGGCTTGCATGATGATAGAACTGTTCACAGTACACCATGGTGTGATCCAGTGTCGGGGGCTGTATCGTGCTAGCCATGCTAAGCTCGGGGCATCCACCTGAGAGCGCCAATTGGATGGTCGAGCTGTTTGAAGAGGTTTCAGGCGACGAGACTTCGTCACTGCTCTCAGGAATACCCCTGCTACTGGTAACGCCATCAGAAGTGAGACTGTCTTCTGTGGAATAACTGGCATAACCATCGCAGTCAAACCCGCCCGTGGCGCATCGCGTACATATTGGTTTGGCCTCTATTATTCCGAAAGTTAGTGGGCCGCCCCCCCCCAAACGTGCGTTAGCATCTTCTCTCACCATCGCATTTGACCCTCCGAACTTTACAGGTTCCACAACCAGATCTTGATTTGGGGTTTCCTTTCCGTTCCCAGCGGCGCGTCCTCTTCTTGGCTTTGGGAGGGAGAATCGTCGATCTTTCGACTGCCGGCTTTAAATGGACACCTTCCTGACGAAGTAGAATGATTGGTCTCATGTTGAATGTCTAAGAACTGAGCGCTCCAATCAACGATATTCAAAAGTCAGTAGAATTTTGTGTTTCTCGGATCCTGAGAATTTTATATCAACCTCTCAAGGCCTGACCCATCAGACTTACAATTCCATGTCAAAGTGACAGGGGTGCCACTGAGCCACCATGTCGCTAAATGCTCGATGTGATTCGCACGGGAACAGCTTACGATCTTTCTCGGTTTCAGAAGCTAGGCCAAACGTAGTAATCGTATTACTCAACCAATTATATAACTTGGCGATGCGGAGACACCGATTTATCAGCTATTCTCTCGGCGGCTGGGTGGTATGTACTAGGTGCCAATGATCGATCCAACTTCAAAGCCTCAGTGCAAAGAATCTACGAGTGGGAATTTGACCGTATCATTCCCTGCCACGGTGACGTGATGGAAACTGGGGTAAAACAAGTCTTTGCAGCAATCTTTGAGTGGTATCTCGTTGGGAAGAATCAAGCTAACCCGGGCATATCGACAAGGGATGATTCCCAGGGGTTTCTTGGCTGTTCAATGATGTAGTGCATTTCAATCCCGTCAACATAACCAAAGTCGGATAAGATTTCTCCGATAGATTTTGAACTGTGTGCTGTGCGTGTGATACTGGCAGGCCATGGAGTTTTCACGTCTAACGAATCCTAACTTATCATCGCTCAGTTGACCATACGTGAACTTACCACGCAATTCTGGACTTGACCTTCTAGCCTTGTACAGCACTGTAAACAACATAGCTCAGAGATTGAACTCGGTATTAACGACTTCCTTGCCGTGTAGAAGGCCGATGTATCAGGTAAAACTAAGGGGGATCTGTAACCAAAGTACCACCGCTGCAGCTTACTGTTTGTGGGTGCACTCTTTGGAATCATTATCCACTAATCGCAAATGACAGCGGATCTGGAAAAGCGAGGGCACGGACTGTACAGTGAGATGCAAGCGGCCGCCCTAGATCGAGCTCTGATTGGCTTACATTTACGATTACTACTTGAGGCTTAGTCTTGAAGACCATAGAACTAGCGACAATATGGCTGAGCTCGTCAACCAAGCGACTTGTGTAAGCAAGTTAAGCCTAAAGTAGTAATCGTATTGCTCCATCAATTATACTGGTTCTCGATGTTGAGGCCTGGTTTGGTAATGAAGGGACTGATTCTTTGTTTTGCACTTTTCCCTCAATCTTCATCCACAATTGAACGAAGTTGTAGCAGGGCTGAGACGAATCCTGGAACCAGCAGCTTTCCCCTGTTCTGTGCAAAATAATTCCTGCTAATGCACTTGCCAACTAAACATTGGTCCTGAGGAGCTTGAAGAGTAGGATGTGAGTGTCGATCTAGTGTTTAGTCTAGTTGTATAATGTTCAGATGTATATTGTCATCTAGACTTGCTCAATCGCATACTAGGGTCAATCTAGCGATGTCCTTGACAATCTCTGTGGAGAAAGGCACCAGTAGTGAAAGACGCGACTGAATGCCAATGCCTATTCATTTTCATCACCAATTGAATCTACACTTTAGCCCACCGGAATCATAAGTGTGAACGCATCAGCTGACTAAAGTTGTTAGCCAGGGTAGTCTGGAGCAGCTCGCCGATCTCACGTAAGGCCGACGCCCAACATCGACCGATGGAAAACCATCACATAGATACCCGAGACGGCTATTCTAAGGGATTCAACCAGTTAGGTTTGTGTGCTCGTAATATTTTCGACGGCTCCGAGCAAGATCACCAGTAATGATATCGTATATACTACCCGGGTCATTTGGAGGGAATAGTGATGGCAGAACTTGATTTGGATCAGGTGACCATGCACAAAGAAATTTTGGATACATGTGGATACAACGGCCGTCCTGAGATTTTGTGGTTTAGTTGCGACACCTTGGAAAAGTCGATAGTACGTAACATATAAAGGTCCTGCTTGTGGAGTTCAACAACATGTCATTTGTCATGTCCGGCTCGTGCATATCATAGTGTCTGTGGACAGAAGTGGTCACCAATGCAATTATTTAACTTCGCTACAATGTAGATGGTTTGCATTGTCTGTATTCTTTTGAGGTACAGGGCGTGTTTTTAAAGAGGTTTCCTTGACAGAATTTTGGGTGGAGTTTAGACCCTTAACCCAAGGAAGGGGACAACACCTATTCCCATTACAATCATCTACCCTACAACACCATGATGCGGGTACCACACACAGAATTTGGAGCCAGCTTTGGAATCATTTGCTAATCACTAGGTCCCGGAACTTTCTGCTTGTTTATTAACAAGCAACTGCTGGTATGCGGAAACAGGGTAGTACTCGTTTCACTGTAGTCCATACCAATCTACGCCTATACAGTACTAGCCCTGAAGTTCATGAACCACACGATTAACCGTATTCGGCGCTATGTTTCGTCCCGCTATGTACTGTCGGGTTTTAGGGCTGAGTGACAGGTCTGGACAGGTTGCAGGTTGTAGAGCAAACTCTGACTAGTATGGCAGAGCTACGCGAATTCTGATTTCTGAAATTACCTGAAGACAGCCGCCGACAGTGTTATACCATCTTCGGCGTGAGATTGAGCCTCGGGGTCATGTGTGGCCTATCACACTTTTAAGACGGACCCTCAACAACTTCATCTCCACTATTGCAGTCAGATTGTCCATTGGGTTGGCCTTTCAAGGCTAATAACAATTCCGATATCGTCAGAGTGCCTGTCAGCTGAACTTTCGACACGGGCTAGCCAGTATATCAAATAACAAGAGCAAGGATTTGACAGTCTTACTGTTGCCTAGTTGTGATCGACGTATGTTCATGCGCTAAATGACGAATTTGTTTGATAGTGGAATAAGCGGTCTTTAGAATACGAGCCCTAATCTTTGATTGGTTGGCCCTCTGTTAGTCCGCATGATTGACGCAGGTAAGCTACATTTCTGGTGCTTCTAGGCATCGCTGCTCAGGTCGATGTTACGGTTAAACCTTTCCAACATCCATAGTCACGCATGACTGCGTGTAGCCTCTGGACTTGAACCTTCATTGGTATTAGGTTCATATCTGTGATATTATTCGTTGTGTTGATTTAACCTGTACGCGTTGAGAGGCGTTACTTTAAAAAAAACTTAGCTATTCCAACATCCATGCATCGTTTGTAGTCTATGTTGTACAAGAACTGGAGGCATCCGGAAATATTCAGCTAACCAACCTGCATCTTGTCAGTAAAAACATCCGTTTGTCTTATCTTCAGCATGCAGCTTACAAGTCTGCCCTTGTTGGCCCTCTTTACGGGCCCTGCCTTTGCAGCTCAATGCCTTGGACCTAAACAGAACGGTATCGCTACAGAGCGTATTCAAAGCGCTATCCGCATCGAGATTTGTCCATAGTAACCATGGTTCTATATCTTTTCCTACCATTCCTAAAACTCATTCCAAAAGATCTTTTCATATCTGCTCTAGAATGTAAGCTACTAGGTGGACTGATGCTGAGCTGATCGACCCCCGGGCGCTCAACCGCTCCAGTCTTCTATAAATACTAGTTCACGTCAGATGATTAACCTAGCCGCCGCCCAGATTTGCTTCAAGGTTTCAAATATAGGTGAGAACTCACGCTTCATTACATTGTGTAGGGTCATAGATAGTATGCTTCTTCTAAGAGCACTCGATACTTAACGACGAAGAATCTACCCAGTTGCTATGCAAATAACATTGGGTAATCTATCAGTTGATGTGTACGGATAATAAATATACAGATATGGGTTGCGTCTGTAAATTGATGAGACGATAGCGTCAATGATAGCAAAGAGCAAATCTTTACCCCGTCACAACAGCATCATGACTCCAGCGCCCACACAATTGCCATCGTACAGATAAGAACAGCGCTACTTAGCAACACACTGATAGCTACCCGCCTGAGAAGGATCTCCCTTACCATCAAACCGAGCTACATAAGGATACCGGCAAACCTTGCGAGTAAACTGCTTCTGTGCAGTAGGAGGTGTTTGAGCAGGAAGCTGTTTTGGCGCCATCCCATTCTTTACCCAATTCACTAGAGCGCTGAAAGGGTCGACAAGAGCAGCTCCATGATGGTTGTTGTACCCACAGTGATCCACGCCTGGGACTAGGAATAGCCTTAGAAATTCGTCGACTGGGGAATACTTCCCGTGGATAGCGAGGTGAGATTTGACGTCGTTGACGTAGTGGATACTATCTTGAGGGTAGATCAAATCATCTTCCAGTCCGTGCCATATCAATAGCTTTCCTCCAGATTGTTCGAAATGACGCAGGTCAGGATCAGCAGAGTCCATGATATGGGAGAACTTGTCGCGAGACTCAAGGAACAAAGACTCAAAAGTCTTAGAATCTAGGTGCGTGGTATCAAAGGCCGGGTTCGCTTTGACAAAGTACCGAGCCCAGCCATCGGCAACAAAGAAAGGCGCAGCGGTCAAGGTTCCATTGACATCTTGTGTGTTTGCCAACAAGTTAAGAGATGCACCTCTCAACATTCCATACCAGAGTTTCTTGCCCTCAGCAGTGACTGGGCCTGACCATATACGACTCACGACGGTGGCGGCCTCTCTCGAAATAGTGACAAGGCCCTCGTCGCATTGCACTTTCTGACCAACAAGCTTGAATGGGTCAAAATGGCACTTGAGGGGCTCTGTGATAACCCCATCCTTGACGTCATCATCTTGATCACAAGCCTTGATTGAAGCATTCACGAACGCTTCTCTCTCACACGCCGAGAGGTAGTGGCCATTTTCCTTCATAACAACCGTTGGCCATAGCTCGGCAATAACATATTCAGTCCAGTATATGGCGGGGGCGCCGGACAGAATGCCGTCGAAATCGTCTGGGTAGCGCTGGGCTGCAGCTAGGCCTTGTCTTCCGCCAGTAGAGCAACCATTAAAGTAGGCGTGCTTGACGGATTTGTGGTAGAAGGATCGGGCCACAGCCTTGCCGACAACAGCCATATCATGGACTGAGCGGCCCGCGAAGTTGGCTAGCAAGCCGGTATTGACAGTTCCGTCAGGCTTCAATGCCCATGGCGATGGGTCCAAGGGAGTTCCAGTAAGTCCTGCGTCAGTTGATGAGACAGCATAGCCCTGGGCAGCTGGAAGTGCCAGATCCGGGGTGCCTAATCCAGCAGCCCAGGCCCCACCACCAACAGCGAGAAATCTCGAGTTCCATCCATCGAGAGGTAGCCAAGTCTGAATATGAACGAGATCATTTTCGCCTTGATGGGTCAGAGTAACATTGACTTCGCAAATGTTGAGATTATGGACATCTTGAAGGAGGTTTGGGGGGGCAGCAGTGACTGATCTATCATGATAGGCTCGGCTAGTGATAGACTTGATGGTAGCTCCTGGGATATGTAGTGCTGTAAAGCCCCCGCACACTTGTCGAGAGCTGGGAGCCGCTTGCACGGGAATAGTCCAAAGAGCGGAAAAGACAAGAGCTACCAGGGAAAGATTAGTAGACATGATGATGATACTGAGAGTGGCGATGGGCAAATTGGTTGGCAAAATTTTACTAAAGGGCAACCCAAGCTTTTATAGCCTAAACGAGCCCAACCTTGTCGACATAATATGGCTTGTACTGACAAGTGATGAACTGCTTCAATGGTGTGAGACATGTGTAATGGGCGGGTGGCATATCCGCGCCCTGCTTATCAAATTCATCTGTTGACTGAATTGAATTGAGCTGACGTTCGGTCGTTTAACGATGAGGAATCTTTTTTGTTAGCCCATCTTTCTTTGGCATAGCCCGAAAGGTGTCAGCACAGCCTCGATGGCATCGCCGCACCAATCAAAGCCACTTGCTCGTATATGACAGCATCAAAACAGCGTGATTAATAACAAATGATAATCCAATATGTGCAGCTTTTTACGCTTCCTGTCACTCAGCCGCGTTGGTCAGCATTTAATCCCGGAATTAGTAGCTGAATTCCATCCTACGAAACTTGGATTCGAGTTTCGATTAACGTTGCCGCTAATCAATTTCATTGCGAGGCCACCCTCAAGATGACGATCTGCAGAGCTTATGAGTCGTCTTTTTGGGATGTAGAGACTTCTTATATATAGCCGCTATGCGTTTATCAATGCTTCCTCCTTGTCGTAAACTCAAGCAGAGTCATCCAGCCTCCATCGTCTGTCCAACATGCTATCTTCACATCTAATTGCACTGGCGCTCTGCGTCCTTGAAGCCACATGCAAACCTCTCTCGGCTCATACTGACAGGTCTGACCTGACCATGTCTCTTGATGCGAATCTTCAATCACATAAAGTTACCTCACGTCAATCGCCTTCTCTCCCTGAGCCTCGTCTCGAACCTCTACGTTATATCAACACAACGCGTCTTCGAGTCGCGTACTATGAGGACGGGCCGGCAGACGGGAAGGTTATTCTGTTGCTCCATGGCTGGCCTTACGATATCCACAGCTATACCAATGTAGCTCCAGCCCTAGTCAAGCAAGGCTATAGGGTCATTGTCCTTTATCTTCGTGGGAACGGCCCTACGACGTTTCTCAAGGCCGATACCTTTCGGTCAGGTGAACAAGCTGCACTTGGATACGACATCATCGAGCTTCTTGATGCTCTTGAAATTCCGTCCGCTATCTTTGCTGGCTATGATTGGGGCGGTCGCGGTGCTTGCGTCGCTGCTGCGTTATGGCCTGACCGGTGCGATGGCCTCGTTTCTGTGAACAGTTACTTGATTCAGGATCTTTCCAAGGCTTGGATTCCCCTTGCTGCTCCTATTGAAGCGGGTTTCTGGTACTTCTATTATTTCCTCACGCCGCGAGGCGAATCAGCCCTGGCCCAACATCCTAAGGATATTGCACGTATTGTTTGGAACAAGAATTCTCCCAAGTGGAACTACACAGAAGCCGATCTGGACCGCGCCTCAGAAACATTTGTCAATCCCGACTATGTGTCAATCGTCACGCATGTTTATCGACACAGACTACTATATGCTCCAGGAGACCCGGATTATGCAGCATTCGAGAAGACTTTGCTGTCACAGCCTTCCATCACTGTTCCTACTGTCACTCTCGATGGATTGGCGGACGGCAACTTTCCTCCCACCAATGGCTCATCTAGCAGCCAATACTTCACCGGTCCTCGGGTTCATCACCAGGTGGTAGATGCAGGCCATAACCTCCCTCAGGAAAATCCACAGGCTTTCATCGATGCTATTTTTGAGGTAATCAGTCTAAACAAATAGGTATTAGCCAGGAGGCAAAAGTCATTCAGCGATCAGGCCTACTTTAGTAAGTAGCGGAGAGTTGACTGTACTTATACATGGACAAAACGTCTTGTGTCCAGTCTCTTGGTAGTTATAGCCCGCTCCAGTCGTGGCAGTCGCTCGAATATACTAGTGTATCCTAACTCTCCACTCGTATGGAAGAAGCCTTACATAGTATCGTAACGAGACCTCCATGTCATCGCGTTGCCTCGGTCCGGAACTGTCTCGAGCATAAGATTCTCAACATTCGCGGTGATCATAGCCACAAATCCTTGCGGAGTAGGGATACTCTACAGAAACTTAGCCCATCATAGCTAACCCTGTACAACTTGATAACTGACCCTTAAAAAACTGAAATAGGCGCGTGGCTTAGATACAGCATTTACAAGTGGAGCATCGTCATTAATTGATTCGGTTCTGTTGAATACGTGGGGAAGTCCTAGATTTAATAGTATTGTTTTGACATTTAAGAAGGCTCCTATTGCTAAGGTCTAACCGTCTATAAGTGAAACTCTTTCCTTAGACTACGGTCAGCATTGTCGTAAATGGACGCCACTATCAAACGCATGCCTGGTACGACTTTGAGCCTAAGCTTCCATGTGTAGGAGCGATGATTTGCCAGTCGAATTACCTCCTTCTTGAGGAGGTATCAAGTGAGCCTGGACTGTTCTACAGGTGGATTGGTCTTGCTCGGCATGATCAAGGCGAGGGGTCTGGAGTGAGTATGTATGAGGATGACGAGGTGCTAGACTGTGACTTGCAAACCACACGAAACTTTAACATTATTTAAGTTGACACGTGTCCTGTCCTGGGATTGAGCTCTCCTCGGTGGCGGATGTTAAACGCATTGAGTAAAGTGGCTGGTTAGGGGTTTCAGACAGTGAGCTTGTTGTTCTTTAAATCTGTACCGCAATATATTTACAAACATAGTGACGAGGAAAAAGAGAAACATTGAACGGAAAGAAGAACAGAAAAGGAGGAACACAAATGGTGGCTTAATAAATGAAGATCGCATCCAACGAGATCTACTGGTCTGTTATATGAGATGTGAGCGTAACTCAGCTGAAGAGGTGGTCAATAGAAACAGGGTTCACCTTAAAAATCTTATACACTCAAAGCATCGCCACTGCAGTCAATATCCTAAGTCGACTGTAATATAAGCTTTTAAATAAATCGTAATACCCTTTTTCCCTTCCCGTAGATCCCTGTTTTCTTCTACTAACCTTAGAATCATTACACAGCTCGCAAGCTGCTGCATTAAAAGCTGCTGTAGCGATTTCAGCTTTTGCAACCCGATGTTCGAGTCTGCCCGGTCTGCCTAATGTGGCGTTTAGCTGCTGACGGTGGCTTATGCAGGCTTCGACGTTTGTACCAATGATCTGACATTGATACAGAGTTACGGTCTATGTGTACCAGGCCCGTTGTAGCTAGCTGATCCCCTCGGTATGTATTTATGGTCTGCGACCGCGCCTCGCCAACCTTCAATTTATTCTTACCCTCTTCACTTCATATTACCAGCCATCGTCGTTCCGTCTCGTGGATGACAAAAAGTCAGTTGTCACGTATGACTTTCAATACCTACTTCCTGCAATTCGTAGGAAAAAGTCATTTCTGAAACAATATATTTACTACATTTGGACCAGGTACCGATCTTTATCGCCCCAAATATGGCAGAACCATTTCATGTGGGGACCGCTAAGCCGCGCAAAGATCACCTACAATTGGCTTTTGACGGTCTGAAAGGGGGAATAAAGAAGGACTTAGAGGACCTAAGAGCGAAGTTTGACCAAAAGACCAAGAATGCTATTGACGATCTTCTCAAAAAGAAGCCACATGGCGTCCCCGGAGACATTTTGAGCGAAACCGAAAACATCTTGAACGCCCTTCGTCATTGCGAGTACCACAAGTTGACTATTCAGCAAAAGGGCGACCTCCAACGATTGGCACTGGGGAAGAGACTTGATTGTAAAACTGTAAAGGAAATCTCTAACATAAAAGTCAAGCACCAGAGTCAAGAAGATACCCAGACTGGAGCCAGTAACGATGCAACCTCGATGCCACTGGACGAGCTGTTGTTGGTCTGTGGAGAGCAGAAAAAGGTTGCTGAACTGAAGCAGAAGGTTTTCAAGTTTCTAAACAAGGAGATAAATCTTAACTCCCTCTGGGCCGGTATTGTAGACACCGTTGATAAGCTTAAATCGGTGGGAGATACCGCAGCCTCTTCCAACCAAACAGCAGGTCTGGTTTGGGGCATCTTCAAAGTCCTTCTCCAGGTATGTCCCACTAAAATAACCTAGCCAAGTAGCTCTTGTCTTAACCTCCCATCAACAGTTTGCCGTTCTCGGTGAGAAAGGAGCCGAGGCAGCCTTTTCTGGTATGCAGACAGCTGTGAATGTCATGCAGAGAGCTGCCACATATGAGAAGTACATCTACGATCCTGCCGCACGCCAGACACTAGGTCAATCTGCAACCGAGCCTTTCGAAAGCTGTCTCATTTCTACCTACCAACGAGTCTTCAAGTTCTTAGTTCTTGCAAGCAAGTGTTTTACTAAGAATAAAGCCAGTTTTTGTTGGTATGTCTTCTGGAGTGATAAGGAGATCTTGGAATTCGAACAAGATATCTTCAAATACGAACAGAAACTGTTTCAGGACTCAGCAATCAAGTCATTGATAGACCAAGGTTCCAAGGCGAGTATTATCCACAATCTGGTAAAAGACACGAACGCCCATATTCTGGGTACGCAGGAAAGCATTGTGGAAGTCCTATCCCAACAGAGTGGAATAACCCTTGTACTCCAAAGCCTACAGTCAAAGGTCCATGACATCCAAGCCCTTATGAGGAAGAATTGTCCAGATGTTACACGGGATGAGATGCTGGGTTGGTTTTCCGCCGCTAGGGCTGAGGATCACCACCGAAGTGCAAAAGATAAGAGGACAATAGATACTGCCGAGTGGGTACTGAAGAAGGAACAATATCTGGCTTGGAGCAATGACACTGGCCCTAGCCTGCTCTGGATCAAAGGGCTTTGTGAGTCACATTGTCTTTTACCTACTTCAAGAACTTTTGGGCTAACCAGTACCCAGCCGGAGCCGGGAAGACGACCATCATTTCTCGCCTTGTCGACATGTATCATGAGTGTCCAGAAAGCGAAGACAGCTTTGCCCAGTCCCAAGTAGCATATTTCTACTGTAAGCGAGACGCCGCCGACAGGAGGTTTAGTGAAGACATCTTTCGAAGTTTCATTAGGCAGTTGGCCTCTGCATATCACCCTTTGCCTCAAAGACTTGTCCAAACCTACAGAGATAAGAGCCCGACAAGCTCGCTTTCAAATAAGCTGTACGAGGAAGACTACGAGGGTCTTCTAATAGAGCTTATACCACGAACTACAGAGACAGTTTTGATCCTGGATGCCCTGGACGAATGCGTTGGTGAAGATACTCGGTCAAGTAAGGAGATTGGCAAGGTGCTCAAGACTCTCAATCATCTACTCGATGAAAAGCTGCCTATCAAAATCGTGGTGGCAAGTCGTTATGAAAATCGGATCAAGCACAACTTCACTGGCAAACACATGATCGAAATATCGGCCGACGATAACAGCAGTGACATCGAGAAAATGGTAGTGGCACGCATTGATGATTACAACTTGACAGAACCCAGTGTCAGAATAAATCAACACCTGGAAGAGAAGATACTGAAGGTTTTCAATAAGAAGAGTCAGGGAAAGTATGTTATCTTACCCTTTGTAATGTCCAACCCAGGAGATGCTAAAAGGTACAGATTCCAATGGGCTACGTTGCACATCGACCATATACTAGATGGACTAACGGATGGGATCATTCTGGGTCCGCTAGCTGTTGAAGAAACGTTAGGAGAGCTACCCGAGGGCCTCATCGATACATACAGCGAGATCTTCCACCGTATCAACACCAAACTCCACAAGAGACAGAAAGAAACGGCATTTCGCGTTTTCAAGTGGCTCTTGGCTATGGGGACTTGCGATGAAAAGGTTCTTATTGCTGCGATCTGTCAGCGCCTCGAGGGACAGCCAGGTGACTATCCCAATCGTGTCGAAGGCGATGCGGGCCATATCCTTACCGCCTGTCAGCACCTAGTCACCATACAGGACTCCAAATTTAGGTTTTCTCACTTGTCAGTCCAGGAATATCTCGAAACTTACCAATCCGAATTTGTAGACACCTGTCACTACGATGTGGGAAAGGTGTGCGCAAGTGTTTTGTTCCGATATAGAACAGCTGAAGGCGCTATGGAGCCGTGGGCATATTATTGTCAGAAAGCCAAGTTTTTCCTCCCTCTCCTGCTTGACGGACAACAGAGTTTCATGAATGAACTCTGGCATTTCGCATGCAACCAGTGGCATGTCCACTTTCAGAAAATCTCATCCCCGTCTCAGCAACAGGATATCGTAGCTATCGTCAATGACTCTTTTCCGAGTGCGTTCACCACCTGGCTCAGTGTCAGAGTGACTGGCCTCGCCAGGCTAAAGGAATCATCCATCCTTGCACATGGCCACTCCTACCTGAAGTTTCCCTGGTTCGAAGGAGGATCCTTGAGTGAAGACCTTTGGGTTAAATCTCTGATTTTGCTTGGAGCACCATACAAAGAGCCATATTTTGCGTTTCCGATCAACATAGCCTTTTTGTGCGGTCTCCTAAATAAGCTTCATTGGCTTATTAAAGAAAGCATGACACTCGGAGTGTCGCCTGATGTTTACGGGGATCAACGTCAAGACGTTGTGATACTTCTCAATCAGCTGTCCCAACCCACGAAGCATGTACGGGCGAGGAAAAGACAGCGTGGCAGCACAGATGCTGCTGAGTTGGCAAGTCAATTTTCTGATCGGAGACATAAAACCAACGGCCAGGAGGAGTTTTTGGCGCTCTATCAAGCATTCATCTGCTGGAGGCAGGCTGCGGCATTGTTGAGAATCAGGGCCAACAAAAACATTGCGAATTTGAAAGATATATTTCCAAACACTTCACACCAGGATCAACACGAGGAGCAATGCTACGGGGAACTTGCACGACTAACGCTTCTATATGTCTGTCTCAGTGAAGACAAGGAGCTTGGAGACTTCTTATTTGACAGGTTCCCACACGCCAGCACGATCCAATATCAACACCTAGTACCACCCGTCGGTTTTGATCTGGATTCTGCTCTTGTTGAGGTGGCGTCAACAAGTGACAAAAGATATATCAACCTCCTACTGAGTCATGGTGCCAACAAAAATGCAGAAACAGCAGAAGGAACACCACTAACGGCGGCACTAACCAACCAGATGTTCGAAAATGCGGAGTTTTTACTTCAGGCTGGAGCAGACATGAATGCAGCGAATCATACCCCGACAAGGGGGTATGGAAATATTACTATCATGGCTTGCTCAATACAAGGCTTAAGGCTATTTCAGTTTTTACAAAAGCATAGGCCCACTCTTATGGACACTGTCGCAAAAACTGGAACATGCCTGACACCTTTGATTGCTGCTTGCCGCTTTGGTCATATAGATCGAGTGAAGTTACTGATTTCCATGGGAGTTAAATTTGACAAGAGGGTTACCACTGGTCCTTATGCGAATGCTTTGTGTGCTGCAGTCGAGGGACAATTCATGCGAGCTATTCGACAGTTGTTGATACGGGACCCATCGCAACCGAAGGAGGATGCTCTTGAAATGTGGCGAAAGAATTATCTTGAAACTTCTAGGCCTGAATACTCCGCTTCGATTTCGAAAAAATGTCAGACTATTCTGTCTTGGCTAATATTAGCAGTTCTTCAGTACCCCCCTGAAGAAGGATCGCATGGAGGTGACACGGCCGTAACTGGCTTCCTCGAGATCAATGGTGGTACAGATGATCCAGACGATTACCTTTGGGATGGGTGCGGCGACAGCAGTGACGAACGTGAGAGTGAAGATGATGGGTATGATACGACAAATCAAGATGAGGTTGAGCGTGGTAGGGGCGGTGAACCAGAACAGCAACACAGCGAGGAACATGAACACCCCAGGACTGACAGTGATGTGGAGGGCGGGACAGATAGCAATTCACTATCCCTGCGTGCGCCGGGAAGCGATGAGGGCGATGTCACGGGTCCCAGCGCTGAGGAGGTATTTAAAAATATCACCAATCTCATTTCTTGGTTGTACCAACATTGTGTCCAAGAGCCACGGGCTGTTCAACGTGAGCTGGCCGGGGCGTTTGGATTTTCATTGCCGGAGCTGAATGGCAGCATAGGGGCCGAGATAGTGCGCAACGCTTTGCTCAAGGGATTCCAAAACGTCGTGCGCTTAACTCATAAGCAGCGCACCCTGGACGACATTACAAAAACTTGGACGCGGTTCTTGGATCTTGCTGAGGATTTTATGGGGCCAGTTAGTGTTTTCGAGGATGCTTTTGACCAAGGTGACAGTGCTGAGCTAGAAAGATTGCACAAGGAGGTTGAAAGACTTGCAAATGGAGGTGTTTAGCAAGGCTAGCTTAGGTACATATTCCAAAAGCTGTGATGGAATAGCTCTTGGTCTTGTTCTCTAAACCCCGACGATACATAGGATAGAAGTGCTTGAAATTAAAACTGGTAACAAAGCTATTTATACCCCGAATGGCCGTCACAGCGTTCGATGAAAAAGCTTAATTGTAAGTTCCGATGATGGGTGGGAGCATGTTTGCATCGCCATGGGCACCTCCGAAGATCAAAGGAAGCCAGCAGTGGAAGCCCATCTTAATCTTCCAGACGTCGGTGTCCGGCCTGACGGGCTGCCAGTGTTGGGTCGAATTGGTGTCTACCCTGGGCGCTTTCGGTACAACCAATTCCGCTGCATTCATTCTGCTGTGGGGGCTACCCTAGTTTGGTAGATCGTATCCGGAAAGCTCCAGCAACGAGGGTCAAAAATAAGCTCAATATTAAAGACGGCGATCGATTGACCTTTGCCACCAGATATTCGTCTGTGTTGTAGATCGTCAAGATCAGGTGGAAATTAAGGGACACGGGACTGCTGATCGAATATTTTAACGACGCATTGCACTACGTAGTACTGAGACTGCTCGGCCAACAACTGTAATCGGGCGTAATGAAATGCAAGGGTCGAGCAGTCAGCCTTAGACCCTTGCTGATCGACTTTACCTGTTAGGGTGCGGCTGAGACACCAACACTTTGGATCGTCGGTTGATCGTTGAGCTTCACCAAGAGAACTCAATCGATGATTTAACAAGGGATCTAAACAATTACAACCCAATGTTCACTTTCAAGTATGAGCTCCGAGGACGATAAGTGCGAACTTCCAGCCGTTGAAAGAGCCCAGAATCGAGTCTTAACCACCACCATAGCAATTAAGATGGACGCCACAATAAGCTACAAACAGAGCTAATGCAAGCCTAACCATTCCTGTAATTTAGAGTGCCACCTCCGCCTTGATTCTTTCAAAATTCGGTTTAAGGCCTAACAGGGCAGAGCCAACAGCGATTAAACACTTTTCGATCTGCATGTTAGTTTCCTTGGCAGACGTGAAATCAGGGGATAACATGCCACAAGGCTGCATTCACGAAAGAGGGGTCGAGTCGACGGCGGGATATAAATGAGTGGTGACATGCCGTGCCCAGCCCTGTTCCTCTTGTGGGTTTCTGGCTTGAACCATAATGCTTTTGTTCCTGTTCTAGACGACCATCAATTGCCAACTTTGACGATGTTGCGACCACGCATTATTCCACTGGCCCTCTGGGTACAGCTCACTGTTGCATTCGGCTCAGACATGCTGGAGCTGAAAACTGGCTCTGAGATGATCTCTTTGTCTGACGCAGCTATGAACGACATCCTTCTACCCGACAGCGTATCCAACTTTACAGAATGGATTGAAGACAACAATCAGATACGGTCTTTCGGTCTACATGCTAGACAGCGTCAATGCGTTGATCCCGGATACTGTAAGACCAAGCTGCCCGCCCTACACGCGAGAAACTGCTGACAGTACTAGATCCCGGTTCCAACGGTATACGATGCTGTCCCGGAGGCGACACCTGCGTATCAGGCGGATGCTGCCGTGGCAATACCCAACAATGCGGCTCAAGCAAATGCTACGACCCCTCCTCCCAAATCTGCTGCTCCAGCGGCATAGCCTGTTCCAAAGGCAAGACCTGCGTCGAAGGCGGTTGTTGTGGTGCTGGTGAATCCAAGTGCGGTTCTTCGGCATGTTACGACCCCGAAACATCCGTCTGCTGCGGAAGTTCAGGTATACACTGTCCCAAGGGGTATGATTGTCAGCCAGGTGGTGGATGTTGTCCTGCGGGCCAGAAGCGATGCGGGAATAGTAAGTGCTATGATCCTAAAAGGGCGACGTGTTGTACGGGACCGGGTACTGTTTGGGCTTGCGATAAGGGCGATGAGTGCTGTGCTACCCGAGGTTGCGCAAATCCCGCGACTGAGAAGTGTTGCAAGAACGGAGGTTGTGAAAAGGGAACGACGTGTTGCGAGAATGAATGCTGTCGATCGAGTGGATACTGTGGATCGGACGGGTACTGTAAGGCTTGTCCGGTACCTACAAAGACCATCACCTCGACGTATGCGTTCACTACGACTGCTATGAAAACTGTCAGGGTCACGGATGACATCGAACCTGATACTGGGAATGCACCCGAGTTTAGCTGTGTTCCTATGACGGCCACGAATGATGTTGGGGCTACGTTGGAGCTTGATACTGGGTGTGTTCTTCACTATGAAGCTCCCGAAGAGACAAGTACAGGCGGTCGTGCTCGTCGCGATATAGAAGCACCCACAGCGGCCGTGGCAGTCAACAGAGGTCTATTAGCTCGACAAGCTGGCTGTACAGCTTCGACCACTTACACAGACACAATTTGGAAGACAGAGGTATACACGCAGACCGGAACTCGGACAGTGACGGTAGCAGGAGACGATGCGACGTTTTCTTGTCCTGAGATGGAAGTAACGAATGATGTTGGTGATACGCTTGCTTTGGATGGGGAGTGTGTTTTGTCGTTTTCTCCGGCTGAGCCTACTGCTAGTGATGGGCTTTCGGCGCAGGGAGGTGGACAGGCTGGAGGTCAATCTGAGGGTAGTTCGGCTGGGCCGTCTGCGGCAGCGGGTGGGGGTGATGATAGTGCTGGCTTTTCCCATGGGGCTTGGTGGTCTTTGACTATTGGATTTGCTATTGGGTCTGTTGTTTGGGTCGGCCTTTGATAGGTTGGAAGCTGAAGGGTCGATGTCGGGTACCTGGATTAATGATGGAATGATTGAGCACTTACTTCTCTACTGTACTTACCGCAGCAGTTCTAATTGCGTCTATATGCACAGATTACCTTGTTGAAACAAATCTATTTATTGTTTTTGCTCAATCTAAGAATGGTCAATTGAATCGCTGTACTCGAAATGACGTCCATACCTCGACTAAACCTGGCTGAGTATCCGTACAACGCCATTGCCGCGCATCCGTCTCAGCGGCCGTTTTTTCTCTTCGCGTTACCCTTGCGCTATCTTTCCCTATTCTTCAAAGCGATGGTAAGCACTTGTCTAATTAACCTCTGCAGGTCTCCATTGAAGCCATCACGATAACTCGTCGATGAAAAGTAAGCATTAAGCAAGTGGATCCCAGCGGCGGGTTTACACTGAAAGGGGACATTTTAGCGTCAATCGTTGGCAAGGCTTAGCCAAGATTGGTCTTTGCTGTAGCGGCACAATACGCCAGGAAAGGACATTTAGCTGGGAGAAGTACAAGGCTGAGTTTTTGAGTTACGGGAACGACGTCAAAGGCTTGGGGTAGAGTAATGGAAAATCTGTATATAAGAGATGCTTGAGAGTACGATTAATTGACTTTCTGTATCAAACAACTATCTTCATCAATAACCATCATTATGAAGACACTCCACTTAGCACTACTTTCCACCCTCGTCCAGAATGGGCTTGCAATCCCAACAGAAGAATGCCCCATTCTTGGCCCCGTAACACCCTCTGGCTTCGACCTTTCCACCTTTGAAGCCATCAAAAACGCAACAGCAGCATTCCCTTCCATCATCGAATCTTTCTTCGAGAATAACATCCTCAATGAGACACACACGTCTTTCGCCATCAACGTTTTCTCGACTGCAACAAACGAGAGTCTGTACTCATACTATCACCCCGCCGAAGCGCTGAACGATACTCTTTCCACTGGAAAGCTAGACGATGGTACTGCCTTTCGTGTTGGTAGTGTGAGTAAGCTGTTCACCGCTTATGCTCTCCTTGTTAAGGAGGGCTTTGATGTGTGGGATAAGCCGGTGACAAAGATCCTTCCGGAGTTGGCGGGGAATAATAAGAGTGAGTCGCTTGAGAGAGTTATTTGGGAGGATGTCACTGTCGGGGCGCTTCTGTCGCAGCAGGGTGGTTCGGGAGGTGTTCGTAAGTACAGTCCTTCTAGTTCTTTTGTGCACGGCTGATTATTTGCAGCTCTTGAGATTAGTTCTCTCTGTACGAATGATACTGCTCCAGGATGTGGATTCGAAGGTAAAGTCAATATCTCTTACAAGAATGATTTCTAACATCTGCACAGACTTCCTCGTCGCGATGAAGGAGCGAAAGCGTCCTGTTGTTCTGCCATTCGAAACTTCAGCCTATTCTGATGGTGGCTACGCTATGCTCGGGGGTATCCTCCATCGTCTCACTGGAATGCCCTACAACGATGCCATTCAGACCATCCTGTCTGAGCCTCTGGGTCTCAATGTCTCTGGCTCAGTGGAACCTCAAGGTGATGACCGTAACGTTTTGGCCATCCCTGGAGACCCATCAGTATCCTCGTGGGGTCAGGATAGACAGGTCCTTGCAGGGTAAGTCATCATTTCCTTCCATTGACATCATAACCTAATAGTCTCTATAGTACTGGCGGTGTCTACTCTAACGGTGCCGACCTCCGAAAACTCGGTCTTTCTATCCTCAACTCCGAACTTCTTTCCCCAACCGACACCCGCCGCTGGATGAAGCCCGTCGGTAACACAGCTTCTCTAACAACCCAAGTCGGCGCACCGTGGGAGATCTACCGTCTCACTCTTCCCGTCTCTCCTAAATCCAACCGTACTCGTGTATCCGATCTGTATACCAAGCTCGGGGGCAATGTTGGCTATGCCGCTGTGATCGCCCTCTCACCGGATCACGGCATTGGATACAGTATTCTGACTGCTGGCGAGGGAGCAATTGGTGCGAGAATCCCGCTTAGAAACGCTGTTGGTACTGCTTTTGTCACAGCTGCTGAGTGGGCTGGCTGGGAGAATGCGAAGAGGACTCATCCTGGGGTTTACGTTGATGGCAAGAGGGAGGGAACAAACTTGACCATCAGTGTTGAGGAGGGACGACCTGGCCTTGGTCTAGACTCATTCTTCATCAACGGCACTGAGTGGCGTGGTAATCTAACTCTTCCTGGCTTGGGCGAATTCTTCGGCGACGAGATGCTCGTTCGTCTCTATCCCATTCGAGCCAAGACGGTCGAGGGGTCAAAGCAGCTCATTTCTTATCGCGCTATTCCTCAGATCCCACCTATTGAACCTCGTGCTGCGGTTGAAGGCGGTGAAGGTCTCTTCGATGATGGCTGCACGAGTTGGGAGAGTGTTGGGTTCTGGGATGATAGTGATGAGTTTACTTTTGAGGTTGAGGATGGGAAAGTTGTTAGTGTTACGAATCGGGCTTTGATCGATGTCATGAGATCGACTTTTAACCATGAGTCAATGGAGTATTAGTGATGGATTACATCCAAAGGGTGATCTGGGGAGAACAGTTAGTTGTCTACATCACAAACACGAAATTTATCATCAAGTAAGAAGTTTCAATTGACTATTGAATGAGTGAACTACTATGAGCTACCTGTTAGAGAGGTAAAGACAGACATTCCATCAACAAGGCAGGTCAGCGATCTATCGTCGGAGGGTCAGGAGACCGGGGCGGTATGGCAGGAGATTGTAGTCGACATTGACACTAGGGTTGCGTCCTTGATACAGAAGCTTCAAGTTGCAAGGGTCAATGGGGAATGTCTCATCATTGGCAGTGCGAATCAGCTCTCCGTGGCTGATATCGTTGGTCCAGGTGGCGCCTGAGTTTGCCTTGCCGGCAAAGGGGTTGCTTTCGGTGCCAGCATTGACAGTCCATTGACCATCAAGGCTGTTCGCGGTAAAGGATCGGAAGAACCGACCGTTTCTACCCTTAGCCTCAACAATCATCAGATATTTGTTCTGTCCTTGAACGGTATAAACCTGAACAGCCTCGAAGAGATTGTCTTCAGTATCCTGGAGGATAATCTGGGAATTCGTGCCGAAGTTTCCAGGAAAGTTGCCGATAGGCATGGACGCGCGATAGATTCTGCCATTGTCGCCGCAGAAGAACAGGTACATGTTTCTGGAATCGCCAATAACGGTTTGATCGATGGGACCGTATGGCGCATTGGCAATCTCTCCGGTGAACAAAGGTTGCGGCTGAGACCAACCGTTGACGTTGGTAGGGTTGTTCGAAGTCCTATACGAGAACTTGGTAGGGCCCCATTGATGGGCCAAGATCCAGATACCCTTAGGTCGGAAATAGAATAGAGTTGGCGCCACAGCTGTACCAGTCTGAAGAGTCTGCGAAGCAGAACCAAGGTTGTTAAGATCCGACACAGGGCTGAAGCCCATAGACTTCCAACCGCCTCCGCCATAGGCAGTAGCGTAGACTAGCTGCTGACCGTTGTAGGGAGCAACGGTAAAGTCCTTGAGACTGTTCCAGCCATTTGCAGGTTGGGCAAGAGGGCCACTTGATGTCCAGCGGTAGCTAGTAGGGAGGGAACATTGAGCTGAGGCACCTCCGAGAGTGGCAAGGAGGAGGGTGCTGGAAGCAAGTAGATCGTTGTTCAAGAACTTCATTCTCGCGGTTGATGATGAAGAGAAGGGCTAGTTGGTGGAGAATAAACTGAAGCTCGATACTCGTAAAACAGTTGATACGCGTAAAGCAGTCAATATATATATTCATCTGAACTATCCTAGCAGGCGTTCAACGCCTAGTTGCGTAGCGAAATTGTTTCTATTTTGCAGTAATCCTTATATGCGCCAGCATAACATTGGTGGAGGAATTATTACCATCATAATACGACACTGTATTTTGTTTCTGGAAATCGATGTAGAGTTCCCCAGTCCGAGATGAACATATTACCTATTTGAACCACGGAGGCATATCCGAGGATTGCGTTTTCAGATTAGTACAATCATCAGCAGGGATGTATGCAACGTGACTCAGGGTTTCATTTCCCCGCATTGGAATTGATTGGCGCGGATCTGATTGAGTTTGTTCAAAGTTAGTTACCAAGTCATGCAGTTCAAAGTAAAAGATTAACATTGGCGCGCATGGCTGAAAGATCAATAATTCATTCAGCCTGATTTCAGGCTTAAAATGTCCACTCTCAACCTCCGCATTGCCCATCTTTAGTGTCGTTAGTGCTAAACGAAACAATTGACCCCCCTGCAAACTCAATCATTGTGAGCCGTGTGTTTGGTAATGAGCCCCGTCTTTCCCTGCCGAACGCTGATCACTTAACGAGATCGATATAATGACTTTCCCTGGTTCTGATTCAGTACCGAAACATCTTTGCCGCTAAAGGAAAATTATAACCCGTACAATGCTGATTTCCCGGGAGGGCTTTCTGATAGAACAAGGATCATAGACACGAACGAGATTGAGCGTCATATACATACATATTCGAGATTCCTTCCTTATAGGTGTATTGTAATTGTGAATATTTACTTAACACAAAAATAACTATGATAACAAGAATTGAACAACAACATCATTTCCCCCCCACTGGCGATGTCTTCCCATCATCTCTGAGTCCGATATTGCCATCTGCTCAATCTCCAATGACATAGTTCGAGTCGCAGAAGCAGCCCTTGTCGTACCATACAAAACGCGTCGTCGCGGAATTCGTATCATTAACAGCTCCTGAGTACAACTGACAATCCCCAGTGTCCTTGTGGAAGTACATCGTCTGGCATTTCGCCGTATTCTTGCACAGCTGATAGCATGCAAGCGGTGTATTAGCCGTTCCTCGGCCCACCTTATCCGCGTTACTATTCCCAATCGGAATACCAGTCTTGCCACAGACAAGACCTTGGGGAGGTGGGGCAAGCATGTTGCTGACGCAGACCGGTTAAGGAGCCTTGGTGTCGTCGCAGAAGCAGCTCGGCTGCCACCACTGGATCGTACTTGCGGAGGAAACCACGGATGTAGTTGAGAACGAGCTCTTGGTTTTGTAAAGTTCGCATCTCTGATTGTTGAAGTTGAAAACATCGCAGTCGCTTGCAGCCTTGCAAGCTTGGTAACATTCCGCCAGAGTCATGTCCGTCTTGATGCGTTTGTTACTCAGAAGGTTGTTGTTTACATCACCGGGCTTGCCGCAAACGGTATTCGCAGGCAGAGGATTCAAGGGTTTGCCGATGCAGACCTCTTTCGTGGGCTCCTCAGTCTTCGGCCCCTCGTCAAAGCAGGACATGTCGTACATCTTATATCCGGGGAATTCATTCCTTGCCTCCACGCCTCCAATTCGGCCTTTGAAGAAAGCGCAAGCTTCGTCCTTTTTGAAGGCAAGGGAGTCGCAGCCAACAGTCTTGCAGCGAACTTTACAGGCATCGAGAGACTTGGTTAGTGCGGGGTCGAAGGCGTTTTCGGAAATGTCTTCGATACATTCGTACGTAGGTCGTCCCTCCAAACCACAGACCTGGGTCTTGTGTACCTCGTCAACACAAACCTCGTCTTCATCGTCTGGGTTGTTTGGCTGTGCTTCGAGGCCGCAGAAACAGGACATGTCATACCACACCTCGGATGTTGTCCTGCCATCTGTGCCACCAACCTTACCCTTGAAAAGGTAACAGTTGAAGCCCTCTTCGAGTTGGAATGAATCACAGCCGGCTTTCTTGTTACAGGCGTCTCGACAGCCCTGTAGCGAAGTCGCTGTGGCGGATCCAATTTCTTGCCGGCCTTGACCCGTAGGATTACCCATCTTACCGCAGATGAAGTCCTTGGGCGAAGGTTGTAGGACGTTGTTGACACACTGAGGCTCGGGGTCGGTTGGGGTGTTGTCATCATCGAAGCAGGCCTTGTCATACCACTTCCATGGAGACGCGAAATCATCTGTTCCGCCAACCCTGCCTTGATAGATTTCACATAGACCGCTATCCTCTCGGAATGAGAAGGAGTCACAATTGTTCGTTTTGCACTTCTCCTTACATTCTTCGAAGGAGGCAATCCTCGCAGAGAATAACTGGTTCAGGCACTGGTTCCCAGGCCGTCCTTGCACTCCGCAGATCTTGTCCGTGGGCGAATCGTCAACGCAGACAGGTTCAGGCTCTTCCTCCGGCTCGCAAAAGCAGGAGCTGTCATACCATATCTTCCCGTTCTGCGCTTCCTTGATTCCCTCGGTGCTGATGTGGCCTGTGTAGAGCGTACATACGGATGTTTCGAATGCAAAGGATCCGCAATCCTCAAGGATCATGCATTCAGACATGCAGTCTTCTAGAGTGTTGGCTTGAGATGTAAATTCCTCCATCGGTTCATTGGGTGATCCCCTTACTCCGCACACAGTGTCCTTGGGTGCTGGATCCTTGAGTCCGTTGACGCACTGGGGCTCGGGCTCAGGCTTGGGCGTGACCTCGGGCTCGCTGGGCTCGGTCGGGTCTGAGGGACAGGAGAAACAGTCCACATCATACCACTTGAAACTTGTTTCCTGGCCATCTGTTTCCGTAACAGTACCCGAATAGTGGGCACAGTAGTAGTCGGCTTCAAAGTAGAAGTTGGTACAATGGTCGTTTGCTTTGCAGGACTCCACGCAGGCTTGAAGCGTGGTGGGCGGGCCCTGTCTATTGAAGACAACGTCAGAACCACGGCCATATCCAGCCTGCCCGCAAACTTTGTTCTGAGGAGACGGGCTCTTGAGTTTGCAGCCAGTCTCGGGCTCGGGTTCAGGATCTGGTTTATCGAGATCGCAAAAGCAGTCCAACTCATACAACATCCAAGTAGTTGGTAGGCCACTCCTTTCCTCCAAGGCCCCTGAGTACAAGAAACAAACACTGTCGGCTCCGAAAGTAAAGCTGGTACATTGATTGTTGGATTTGCATGATTTCGCACAGGCTTCAAGCGATTTTGTCGCGCCTTGGCCGGTGTAGGTGAAACCAGCATAGCCTGTCTCGCCACAGATCTTGTTCGCTGGGGCTGAGCTCTTGAGATTGTTGGTGCAGACAGGTACTGCAGCTGAGGAGGTCTCGGAAGTTGTAGAAGTAGCTTCGGTGATTAATGAGAAAGTAGTAGTCTCGGTGGTGGTTAGGTCGCCCGAAGTTGTTGTCATGGTCTCACCGGAGGTCGCAGTAGTCTCTGTTGTGGCAGTATCGGTCGTGGTAGAATCCTTCGAACCGGTCTCAGTAGTTGGTGTGGCGGAATCGGTTACAGTGGTGAGGTCACCTGAAGTTGTGGCGGTGAGAGTGGCTGTCTCACTTGAACTCAAGGTGGTATCCGAAGAAGCCTCAGTGGTGGATGTGAAGGTATCAGTCACAGTACTTGTAGGCTCGCCCGAGGTTGTAGTGCCAGAGGTGTCAGTCCCGGTGGTGGTCACGGTCGTGTCCGTTGAGGCAGTCTCCGTGGTGGAGGTGACGGAATCACCCGAGGTTGTAGTAGTGGAAGTGTCCGTCTCAGTGGAGGTAGTCGTGGTATCGGTCGAAGTAGACTCACTAGTGGAGGTGAAAGAATCGGTCGCGGTAGTAGTAGTGAGGCCACCTGAGGTTGTCGTCGTGGTGTCTGTCGCCTTGGTAGTCACACTAGTGTCTGATGCACTAGCCTCAATAGTAGAGGAAGTTTCGGTGCCAGTGGTGAAATCTCCTGATGTTGTTGTCGTGGTCTCACCGGAGGTCGTAGTGGTATCTGTGGAAGCACTCTCGGTAGTGGAAGTTAAGGAATCAGTTCCAGTGGTGACATCACCAGACGTCGTTGTTGTAGTGTCGGTCTCCTTGGAAGTCACGGTCGTATCGGTCCAGGTAGCCTGAGTAGTTTCTGAAGAAGCACTGGTTTCGGCAGTGGCAGTGGTATCAGTCTGGCCCAACGTCGCCGTGGTGCCACTGGAGGTGAGGGTGGTATCTGTTGGAAGGATATCACTGGTAGATGCGGAGGTATCGGCTCTAGTGGTACTAAGATCACCAGATGTTGTCGTAGTGTCCGTCGCCTTAGATGTCTCCGTGGTATCAGCTGACGTCGCTGAAATGGTTGCCGAGGAAGCATCGGTTCCAGTTGTAGCAGTGTTGTCAGTCTTACTGGAGGTAACAGTTGTATCGGTCGAGGAGGCAAGTGACGAGTCGGTTCCACTGGTTGTCAGTGACGTTTCTTTAGCAGCAGAAGACGTCGTCTCGGCCCCGGTCGTTGAAGAGATGTCTGTTCCACTAGAGATCGCAGTGGTATCGGCCACAGCATCATGGGAGGATTGAGTCTCGCTGCCATTAGAAGTATTATCCGTAGCAACTGACAATGCAGATTCGTTTTCGGTCGTAGAAGCGATGCCTGTCTCGCCAGACGTCGCAGTTGTATCGCTCGACATAGCAGAAGACGGCACAGTCTCGCTTGCAGTGACCGTAGTGGTGTCAGTGGCATGAGAGATGGTCGTTTCAGTTCCGATCGTAGAAAGGCGATCTGTCGCAGAGCTCATAAACACCACTGTTGACAAGGTACCAGCTCCATATGTTGTAGTGCTGATGGTAAAGGTACTGTCGGATGGGATATGGGGGTACAAATCGGTCGAAACACCAGCATCCCCAGAGGTTGTAGTGGAAATCGAGTATATGTCGCTGAAAGTCGTAGTCGTATCGGTAGGGACGATCGATGTTCCAGTTCCAGTGGCAGCATCTTGAGAAACAGCATCAGATTGCGAGACAGTCTGAGTACCGATCAGGACAACGGAAGAGGAAGAAACAAGAGACGAAGAGACAGTTTGTGTCAAGCTTTCAATGCGACTCGAAGAAGACACCGGATGAGGCCGACACGGTCCAGCATTAACGAAAGGACTCAAGGCCGAAGCCAGCAAGAACGAACGAACAAGATGTCGCGACATCTCTGCGAAGTCCACTGGGAATAAACGAACGTGAGTGTAACAAGACAAATGGAAATAGTAGGAAATGACATTATTCTATTAAAGCTGTAGTCTAATCAAGCCTCTCCTTTCCGTTGCGACTGACCCGTGTTGGTCTCCATTACTTTGTCCGCCGGCCACGAAACTATTGATTGATAAACGGTCTAGAAGTCAATTTAACAGTAATTTTTAGAAAAGCGTTATCGATAGTCTGGACGCTACTGGAGCTGGACGGAATTAGTGGACTTGGCAGGGGTTTGACAGGGGTCATGTTCGCCCGCGGTTATAAAGACAGTTCTGGCGGATGGAAATTTTCTATTAAGCATAAACAATGTGGCAGAAGCTAAAGTTACTATTTCAGCAAAGATAATTTCCGAAGTAGAGCTTTATCTTTCAGTGAGGTGCTGGTACGAGTGACTGATCCATTGCTCCCTGTCTCTTGCTCTGTCAGTTCAATACGCGGTTCTACGATATCTCTAATCACCTGTACGACCATGTTGTTATATTCATGTACTTCCAAGCTTTGCGATTGCTGAACAGTTAACATTAATTCGTTAGGTTGATGCTAGGAATTACTGAGACTGATGTTAATAAGTGTTCATTAATTGGGTATTCTGTGTTGCCGCGTTCTGATATGTTGGCAATACAGATCTTGTTAGTCTAGGGTATGGGTTTTGCCAGCTCTGTTGTTCAGGAACTCGCCATGAAATCAGTGGCAATCGCCAGAGACAGTTAGACCCAGCCAGGGAACAACCTTAGTCCGAGATTGTCAGGACCATCACCTCCGAAACGCTGTATCGCGATTGGTGGAGTAACTCACTAAACTCCTTTTACGGGCCCCGTCAGTCAATCTTAGGCTGTTTTAAGCTTAGTATTTAGCTAGAACGGTTCCGGCGCCTCGGAGGAAAGAAAAAAATATCCACGTTCGTTCAGTCACGTTCATTCTACCGCAGCTGAGCTGCTTATTCCATTCGTTACACAAGGTGTGGTGAATTTCGAGGCTTTTGTTATTCCAATTACGCAGGTCGTAGAATTCTTCTCCAGGGTCAGTTGTAAAGATGTCGCACGGAATGAACAGGACGGAGGCCAATGAGAAGGGCGAATTGGAGAATTCTACTCTATTGGCTCCTGAGACTGCCAGTGGTGCTGTTTCACCTAGTCCCAGTACAAGCTCTTTTGTTTCTGTGGACATGGGCGATTCTGAGTTTCCTTCATTCTGGGAGAAGTTACAAGATGTGTATTCTCGGAACGTCGGACTGTTCTATGTCCTGCTTGCGCAGCTGTTCGCTTCCATTGTAAGGACCCCCCTCCACTCACTATACGCGCATTAACGATATCAGATGTCAATGACTACAAGGCTACTAGCAACTGGATTTGAGACAAAGTTCCACGCTCTGCAAATCATCTTCGTCCGTATGCTCGCTACAACCATCATTGGCTCTTTCTACATGTGGCGTGAGAAAGTTCCTGACTTTCCTCTCGGACCACGTGAAGTTAGAGGGCTATTGTTCCTGAGAGGCATGGCTGGATCTGTTGGACTGTTCGGTCTCTATTGTAAGTCACAGTGTATCCTTTCTGTGGGTAAATACTGACATAGGGCAGATTCTCTTTCATACCTCGACGTGTCCGACGCGACAGTCATCACGTTCCTTGTTCCCACTCTGACAGCTTTCATCGCCTGGGTTGCTCTTCGGGAACCTTTCACTGTCAATGAAGCCTTAGCAGGCCTCATCGCCTTCACAGGCGTCCTCTTTGTGGCCCGTCCCGCATTTCTCTTTCCTAACAAAGACTCCTTCCTTACAGGATATGCCTCTGCTGCAACCACTGCTGCCAAGGGTATGATCTCAGCAGTCAAGGCGACACCTCAAGAACGCACGATCGCGATCTGCTGTTCCATCTTCGGCTCCATCGCCGCTGCCACCGCGTACTCGACTATTCGTGTCATTGGCAAGCGAGCTCATTCGCTTGTGAGCGTTAACTACTTCGCTGTGTTGGCGACTGTTAGCTCGTTCCTTATCATCACCATTCACCCGGATTTGCAATTTGAGATTCCCAAGAGTCTCGCTGAGTGGTATGTCACTGAAAATGATGCCTGGATAGTGCGCAACTAACATGTTCAGGGCTGTTCTTCTCTCCATCGGTGTGTCGGGCTTCTTGTTCCAGGTTCTTCTAACCGAAGGTCTGCAGCGAGAAAAGGCTGGCCGGGCAACAAATCTTATCGTAAGTTCTTCTTTATGCCCATGATGCCACGGTGTCTAATTATCCAATAGTACGTTCAACTGGTATATGCTGTCATCATCGATCGCGTCATCTGGGGAACTATTCCTCCACCTTCCAGCTTCATTGGCAGCGCTCTCATTATTGGTTCGGCTGTCTGGGTAGCTTTGCAGAAAAAGGCCCCTTCAGAGCCCAAGAAGATGCCCGATGAGGAGAGAAATGCTGGACTTGACAAGGACCGAACAAAGGAAGCGTAAAAGGCAAGGCCTCACAGCATGAGGGCATCCACCGCTCCATGCAGGGCACTTGTACTAGAGCATTTCAGACAGGCGTTTGGTATAGAGATTGAGGAACATACATATTAATTTTCACTTGTCAATATAAGGAACATACTAGATCTTCAAGTCAAACTGGACTTTTATTTTTCTACTGTCATCTACTTGATCAGCTTCCGGCATCAAGTCGTACCAATGTTTGAGACTCTGTCGTCTCCTTCAGCCCTCAAATATCCACCCAACAACAGCCTTCAGGGAACCTCAAGATTCCACTGCAGCCCGCAACTCCTTTACTCCTCTTTCATCTCATCCTCAACCTCTTTCAACTTCTTCTCCTCTTCTTCCTTCTGCTGTCTACGCCCTCTCTTCTTGAGGATACACTCGGTGCAAACACCAGGACGGGCTTCATGCTCCACTCTGGCATTGCGGCAGATGCCCCAGAAGTTAGCGCGTTGACCCATTGGACACAAACCGTAATCATTGGAGGTGTCGATGACCTTGCCGCAGTCCACGCAGGAGAGGGTAACTTTCTGAGCCCAGCACATGATTGCTGATGTAGAGTGTTTTGTGTGTGAAAGTTGAACAATTCGACTCTCAAAAAATCTGGAATAGATGATTTAGAGACGGTGAGATGTGTGGTGGGAGGATGGTATGAGTTGAGATCGGTGGTGGAGACGAGGCCTTATATGTGCTGCGTTGAACAAACGTCTGTAGACATAATAAATCTGGGCACGTGAACAAGGCTAATGAGAATAGCCTTTTCTCCGTGAATATGTCCAGTCTACGAATTAATAAGAGGAATGATGGAGTTGTTTGCAGACACAGGCATTAAATCGAACACCGTATTGCGCCGGGTCTGAGCGCATATTGAACAAGAGAACATGCCACACAATGACCGTTGAATACAATCATCAGCAAGAACGTGTAGCATAAATGGAAATGTTGTGTTCTTTGATTTACTTACACATTCTTTTCATCATAGCACAGATCCTTGCATAAGATAACAGGAGGTTGGGGATGTCAAGTTACTGGCACCAACTTCTGACTGGAACACTTTGTTTACATTTAATGTCTGTTCAGTGTCTGGTAACGTATTGAAAGCAAGAATTCCTCTATCAAGGCCTATCAAACATCCGGTAGAGGTTTCTCTTCTTCCTATATCTCCGGATCATTACAGAAAAGAGAAGAACTTTCACATCTTTTTTGATGCTTAGATACAGGTATCACAGAAATAATTTATTGTCTAAAAACAAAGTGTCAAAACTACTAAAGAATAACGGCGCGCAAGTAGCCACGACTTTAGACCTCCCCCTACTCTTGTTCTATAGTTAAGTTGTCCCTCGAACTGAAGAAATAACCTTATTAGAAGATTTTGGCTTTGAACAAAACCAAAGATTTTAACGTCGGGGTACATGCAAGGTTCCCTTAGTTGCATCTATCGTGGAAATCATCCTCTTGGCAACCGTTGTTGCAAAATCCCAAAGACTCGATCGAGGGAAGGCCATGAGGAATTGGGCGGTAGATGAAGAGGGTGTTCCACTCCTTGCCCTCGCAGGTGTCGGTTCTCCCGCAAGCGGCCCAGGCGATGTCAGCCTGGTTGTAGCCTGTTTTCGTCACGATATTAGCACTTGGCTATTGAGCCAAAAAAAAAAAAAGAAAGAAAAAAAGAAAAGAAAAGAACCCGGGGCTGGGCACTTACTTCCGGCATTGACAAGATGGTACCCGCAGGCTGTGTATTGCGCCATGGCGCCAGTCGTGGCGGCGGTTATGAAGAGGGTGATAGAGAACTTCATGTTGACAGGGTGATGCTCTTGTGAAGTCTTGCTGGGATGTGACTGATATTCAGCTAGTGTTTGGCTGTTTTTGATGATGGATAGAACTTCGGGTTGAAAAGAGAATGATCGGCCGCAGTATTATATATTTGACCTGGCCCTCGATATGCTGCAACTGCTCCTTACCAAACCGAGTCAATAGACTCGCTGTGGGACTCTAAAGCGCTCTCGTCTACTTGCATTGGACTTGTATGTGACAGGCAGTAACGCCGGCCATGTTCGGCGACTCCGACTTCAAATAAGCAGCTGAATATGATGCTGACTTGATATGGGCTTGCAAAGGAAAACATGCATATTTAGCGCTGACGACGGCGGACCCCTGTAGCTAACGGTAGAGGCGCAGTACTGTGACACGAAAATGCCACTGTTTACAGACACACGTAACAGGCAGGTGAGATGGTTTGTTGTAAAAAATACATGACAATTCAGCGGTGTAAGAATGGGTACCCCCTAACCCTATCAGGGAGTTCGACCTTGTCGGAGCTATTCAGCTATTGAAAAACGGATATGACCGTTACATCCCCGCTGACGCTCCGTAAATTGACGGCAGTCAAGTTCATACGAAATCTCTGGCCCACATCGGCTTCGAGACGTGGTCTGTATGATTGCTGACTTCCAAAACATCAACACGCCACGTCAACCCTCTTTGTTTCTCTAGGAAGCTCCAGTGTCTGAACCACGCCTCCATGTCATCCTTGCTAGGTTTGCATACACAGCGAAACCCATGATTGGGTGAGAATAAACAACTACAGAAACGGAATGAGTGGTAGCATTGCGAAAGATGGTAATTCCAGAAGAGACAGAAGACATAAGCCGAGTCTGTGAGTTCACTATTAGCAATTATTAAGAATTAGGTCTTCGAGCGAGACTAGATACTTTTGACTACTAGCTTATACACTATCAGATACACGACTCCTTGCATACCCAACACCTCGACTCATCTCCAACTCAACAATTCGTTTTCTGACACGTTATGTCTAATAACCATCAGATCTGCTTCAACTTCCTCAACCCGTTCCCCGATGAGGAGACCAACCTTTCTGCTTTCGACCCACTGTCCATCATGCTGTACTTCTTCCCGGCGGAGCTGACCCTCGACGGAAGCTCGAACCAATGGAATACGAGCTTCTACGAGATAGAAAAGGGGTTTATGAGCAGGACTTACCCTGTCGAAGGCGGTATGCTCGATGGCTCCAACACTGAAGAGATGCGGTCGCCGCCCATAATAAGAAATAACAGTCTAAAACTACTAATTAACAGCAAGAACATCTAGATTAAGCGGTAATATTGCTTTCTTCGACGCAGTTATACACTCCAGTCATGATGGCACAGATCCCTGCATGAGATAACAGTAGGGAGAGTAGAGTTGGCAAATGAAAAGGTCACTACAACAACTTATTCACATTTAATGTCTTATTACGTGTTTTAAGAAAGAAATTGCTTATCAAGAACCATTGAAGATCCAGTGATGCCTTCCGTTCGTCCTCCATTTCAGGTATCGGACCACCTACAGTTACTGCCACTACCGTTTTGCCCTCCTATTCTTGGCATGGCACCCAAAGCAGAGCCCACCAGGACGAACGAGAGTCTCATGAACTTCGTTGCCACAGACGCCCCATATATTTGCCTCTCGTGCCTTTCGACATATACCGTTGTCCCAGCGTGTTCTGTAAATGTTTCCTGTTGATACTGTGAGATCAGGTTGATTGATGTAAGGATCAAGAACTAACTAACAGGACAGAAAACAGTAGTCTACTAATACACCCGATGGATCGGACTATTGATAATCCACACTTCAACATTTATGCACTGCTCGCAGCCGGAAAGCTTCCAAATCTCGTAGCACATGATTGGTGACCTTTCTGGCTCTAAGCTTTATGAATTTTACTGTGATTTTCAGATGGGGAAATCTATTAAAGAGATGAGATTAGCCGTAGCGACAGAGGTAGGAGTAGGGATCTATGTCTGCCGCTTCGAGAACTTGAAGCTGAACATAGGAAAAAGGTCTCAACCATGCCACTTGTCTTACGATTTTGGGGTGAACAGCCCGCTAGTTAATCGATCAGCAGGTGAGCATTCAAATGTATAAACTATCTAAACCTCAAATGGCCTCTGTTGGCATCGCCACAACTACTTGTCCTGCTTCTTCTTCTTCTTTTCCTCGCAAGCCTTGCACAAGCCGTCTGGAACAGGCTTCTTCTCAACAGCGGACTTGCCGCAAACGCCCCATTTGTTCGCAGCCCTTCCCTTGGCGCACATCCTAAAATCCTGTCCGTCGCGCTTTTCGACGTCGCAGTCGGTGCATCTATATGAATAGTCAATTTGAATGCACATGTTGGGCGAATAAGAAGTCTTTAGCTGGCATATAAGGTTGTCGGATCTTGCTTGTATGGGCAATACGATGGGATTGGACGGGCATATATAAATTCTTTTTCGTAACTGAATCACAACGACATTGATAGTTTCACTGCTATTTACAGAAGTGTAATACGATGCGATGGCGAACCTATTCAGCGAACCCGCCTAGACCGAGTCATCTATTTGTCCTTCTTCTTCTTCTTCTCACAAGCCTCGCACAGATTTTGCCTAAAGACTGTTTGCTCTACGATCCCCTTTTTACACGCGCCCCATTCGTTTGCCTCTCTGCCCTTCTTGCACATTGTGAAATCTCGACGTCTTTCTATCTCCTCATCGCAATCGATGCACCTGTATGATTCGTTGAGCTCTGTACACATTGCTGGGTATATACCTTGGTGAGCGGGCTTGTGTGTAGTTTTGATCAGTTCTGTGGTCGGAATAGACGCTCATTTATAGTTGCTAGTTGGTGATCGTGAATAAGAAACGATTGCGTCCATGGAAGCGCAAAAGAACCCATCCAGATTATGTTCACGTGAATCTCAATGTCAAATCATCTTCAGTGCCTGGCAGTGACAAGTACGAATCACGCCTACGTCACCTTTTAGGCAGAGCTCTAGTTAAAGCAATCCATGGGACTTTATTGAAGAAGATATTGTAATTTACAGACCACAGTTTGACGAAGTTATTATTCTACTAGCGGGCGAGCAACCGGACATTGATTTTCCTATACTAATTGTGTTCTTATGCCTCTTCAGGCTGAAGGGAAAAGTTACTCATTGTCATGATACTCAGGCCACTTATCCAAGACAACCTTCTCACCCGTAACCTTGATCCTAATCTCCGCCTGCGTAGGCTCATCAAGCAACAAAGTATAAGTCCCAGGATAAACCACCAAATCACCGTTCTTCTCACGTCGAGCGATGTTATCCATCGTCCACTCCAACTTAACTTCTTTGCTCGCCTTGGGCTTGATATCGTGCGAACGAGTATACGCTGCCAGAGTTTTCAGTGGGTAAGGCTTGGGTCCGACTTTGCTCTTGATAAAGACTAGAGAAACAAAGTCGGATGTTGTTTTTCCGGTGTTCTTGACGCTGACTTGGAGAGGTGGGAGGGCGCAGGTATCCTTGTATGTTGCGTCGCAGTCCTTGAGAACCTTCTGAATGTTCATTTCGAGTTTGCTGGATGCGAACTTGGCTTTGAAGGTGGTGTAGTGCTTTCCGAAACCGAAGGGGAGGACAGCGTCTTTGTACCAACGGTATGTCCTTCCAGGACTCTTCTTTGTAGGTCGCAGCTCCATCTCAAACATGCCAACTTGTTTGACATACTTGCTGGGGTACTGCGTAAGCGGAAGACGACCAGCTGGTGCACTGCGACCAGTGATGAGATCGATGACTGCCGTTCCACCCTCTTGAGCAGGGAAGTTGACCCAGAGGATACTGTTCACGGCCTTGTTCTTCAACAAAGGAGTATCATCAACCTGGTCACCCAGCTGAACAACAACCAATGGCTTGCCAAGCTTGGACAACTTCTTCAGTAAATCCAATTGAGTCTTGGGCCAATCAAGATCTGTACGATCTAACGTCTCACCAGCAGCCTTATCATCAAGACCACCAAGATAAACGATATAATCCGACTTCTTCGCCGTCTCAAGAGCATTGGTAGTCCAATTATCAGGAACAGAGCTGTTCTGGAGAGTAGGACCCCAAGCGACATTGGCGTTGAGACCCAACTTCTTAGCCGCATAAGCAGGAGTGCGTCTATATGGCGCAGGACCGCTGTATCCGCCTTGAAGCTTCTTCTCATCGTCCGCCCAGAACCCGATCAGAGCTACACTTTCATCCTTCTTGATCTTGAGAGGAAGAGTGCCGTCGTTCTTAAGAAGAACTGCGCCGCGTGTTGCAGACTTTAGCGCGAGGGATTGAGCGTGCTTGGTGTTGACGTCGTCAAAGTCGAGAGAGGCATACTCTGCTTTATCGCCATCGAAGAAACCAGTATGAACAAGACCTTCGAAAAGACGTTGAAGAGAACGATCCATGACCTTTTCGGTCAGAAGACCCTGTTCGTACGAGTCGGAGATATCCTTGGTAGTCTCGTACTCGCAGCTGGAGTCTTGACCGTTCTCAAAAGCGACCTTGGCAGCCTCAGCACCTGTCTTGGTGTAATTGTGAAACTGCCAAATATCCTGCATAGCACCACAATCACTAGTGATCCAATTGTTGGTATGTGTCCAGTTCCAATGCTGTCGGAGAAGAGTCTCCTGCAAATACGAATTGGCACAAGCAGGAATACCGTTAACGGAGTTGTAGGCACACATGATACTGCCAACCTTGGAATCCCTCGTGCACTCTTGGAAAGGTCTGACATAATACTCTGCCAAATCCTGGGGCGTGATCTTGGCATCGAAATCATGTCTTGTCTTACCACCCCAATCTTCAAAATCATTACCAGCATAATGTTTGCAAGTAGCAACGATACGACGCTGCTTCTTATCGCCTTCAAGACCACGAACCATGGCTCTCGCATAGCGACTCACGTGCAGGGCATCTTCACCAGGCGTTTCAGAACCGCGGCCCCAGCGAGGATCTTTGAAGGGGTTGACGTTGGGGGTCCAGTAGTCTAGACCGCCTCCGTAGCCGCCGTTGTTCCAGGCGCGGGCTTCAATGCCGATGACTTCACCGATGTCGTGGATGAGGGCGTCGTCGAATGAGGAGCCCATTAGGAGAGGCATGGGAAAGGAAGTTGCGGTGTCATAGGGAGGTTCGTCTGCGAACTCGGAACCTGGAGCGCCGGCGACGCCGTGGAGAGCTTCGTTCCACCAGTTGTATCTTGGAAGGCCGATCCTTGGTGCTCCAGTTGCGTTGCTGTTCGGTTAGTATGTGAACAGTAGAATTATTTTTGGTAGCTTACCTGACGAGGTTGTTGACCTTCTCTCGAGGAGTGAAGGCTGCGATCAATGCTGCAGCTCTCTCAGCTGGTGAGAGTGAGGTATCACAGATGCCATTTGACTTGAGAGGTTCCTTGGTGCAGTCGGGCTGTTGGTAAGGCGCAGCAGCCAATGCGAAGCCATTGAGAAGCGTGAGTGCGCTAGCAGCGACCTGAAGCTTGGACAGCATAATCGCCAATTCCTTGAAGCGTGCTGTTGCCTTGGTCAACTACTGCTGCTTCTCTCGTGTTCTTTTATCTTTCTTCCCCCGGACATAATCACCATCGTCATCATCCGTTACTGTGGGGTTTGCATTAAGGTTCTTATAGCCGAGCAAATGGCAGTGGAGTTACACTCCTTCGATCTTGTGCTTTGCAGGTGGAACGTCGTTCGGATGTAACGATCTTCATGCTTTCTATCGTATTGGGATACCTTGGCTGAAGCGGTGCGGGGATGCGATGATCTTTGCGGGGAGAATAGTGGTTGGTGCCCATATAGGCTAATTAGGTGTACTGTTCAACTACACGGACAGCCAACACCTATAGCACCATGGTTATATAGCAACAGATTTTATATCAGGAACATACCGGAACATAGGAGTCCTGAGAAATGCCTTTTGCCAATTGGCTATGTTCTTTCTTGGTAGTTTATCCGGACTATCCGATTACACCGAGAAGTTGTATCAGATACTCGACCTTCAAGATAAATGAGAATTCGAACAATCTACTTTCACTACAAACAGCGTGGATTTAAAGCTGAGATGAAGGCTCAAACAATTGAAGCGAGGCTTACTATTTCTGGTTGGACTCTCGGGACTTTTGTGCGGCATCCACAACTGTTTCCCCGCAAAATCGGCAGATCACTCATTGTTATTCATTTTAGCCGATTCGGTTCAATCAACCTTACAAGAATGGATGCTAAGGAAATATGCATCGGATGAATAGTCGCAGCATCTCACTGTTACGTCATTTACCTATCTATTAGTGGTGTGCGATCTCACCGGTGCTACCGTATTTGAGATCATTGGACTCTACACATATCACGACGCTTCATTGCACTGTCTATGTTTTCATACTTTTTTTGTTCTTTTTTGTCTTTTCTATATACTCACTCTGTAAATAGCAAAGTTATAGTCCAGCTACAATGTTCTCCTCCAGTCCGAGATTCTCGTCCCGCTAAAAGCTCTCATTCAACTCTACATGTTAGAGTACATCATAACACTTTGCTGATACCTTACCTCTAGTAGTCAACGTGGCCGTCTTCCATCAGAGCACTCTCACCCAGAACCAATGGTCTAGTAGTCATAGCCATAAGGGTCGGGATTGTATGGAGGGGGAGCTTGAGCGCGACGTCGACCTTGAGCAGGGGCTCCCGGCTGAGCTACCATTCCCGGAGGAGGATTAAATCCAGCAGGCATTGGATATCCTTCATCATCAATGATTCTTCCATCAGCACGAACAGTGTACATCCCAGGCGGAGGCAACTCCACACTACCAGGTGGTCCCTGAGCACGACCAGTGTACGTATCAAGCATTCTCTGAACATCAGGTCGCGCTTGAGGTCGAGCACCTTGAGGTCCAGGCGGAGCCATACCGGCTGGTGGTGCCTGAGCAGGAAGACCGTAAGCTCCAGGCTGACCATAGCCACCAGGCTGGCCCTGACCGAGGCGACGACCTGGGTTTTGCATTGGGTTAGCGTTCATGTTCTGACCATGATCGCCTGGGGGACCGGCGTGGCGCATTTGACCGTGGTTGTGGTTGGGCTGACGGTGGCGGTTGTTCGGATGGTTCATGCAATCGGGCTCGTGACTTTCTTCGCTGTCGTAATCCTCCTTACTGTCGTAATCGTCATCATCGCCATCTTCGTGATGGTGGTGGTGATGACCATGACCGTGGCGATGGCCTTGACGGTGGCCGTGACCGTGGCCATGATGAGGTCGAGCACCACCGTGACGGGGTCGAGCAGCATGTCGAGGTTGGCCACCAGGAGCGATACGATCGATAAGTTCATTGAGCCGGTTGCGACCATCAGGAAGAAAACCCGGACGCTCAAAAGCAGCATAGGGATCTGCGGGACGACCCCCAGGAGCACCTCGTCGACTTTCACGTCGCGTAGGAAGTCCAGCACCAGCCTGTCGCTGATGAGCATTAGCACCATGTGGTCCATCAGGGGCCGGAATAGCACCCTGGGACATGAGCTGCTGCTCTTCGGGGTGGTAGAAGAACTCAGCTTGACCTCCATTGCAGTTTGCACAACGGAACTCGAAGGATTCGATGTCGACCATGGTTTCGCCTGTGGCAGGATCATAGCGCCAGTTGGCGGGATCGTTGCGGGCTGGGTTGTCGATGGTGGCTCTGCAGCCGGTGCAGGTGTAGGTGATAATGCTAGGCATTTTGACGGTGTTGGGTAAGTTGTAGTTGTGAGTTGTGAGATGTGAGATGTGGATGTTGTTGGTGAGAGAAAAGAGCTGTAGACTGTAGACTGTAGACTGTAGACTGTAGACTGTAGACTGTAGACTGTAGATGATGGTGTAAAAGTGGTATTGTACCGAATGGTATTGGTGAGAAAAGTAGGATTATGAGCGGAGGAAGGTGAAGACTATATACCATCAGAGAACAGTGACGCGGAATGAACCATCTGTGAAGTTCTGAGAATAATCTCCATGATTAATTGGATGATTGAATTGTATTCTCGTGCGTACGTCTTTGTGTGCTGTGATCTGCTGTGTATCTCTTTCGCGCCTAAGTGACTGTTCGTCCTTTGTTTCCGAATAAAACACAGGTTTAGTCTGACGCACATAGGATTCGTACAAGGTCACCCTGTTACTGAGTGTTAATGACATAGGCTATAGCTCAATCAAAGAAACTGAATAATTCGTTGTAGCTAGAGGATCCAAGACGATTGCACCACAACAAAGGCGGAAAAATCTCAATCTTTAAGCCAACTTGAGTTTCTTTTACTTTCTCACACAGGTTCACACCAAGAGGCTTTGTTTGTCTTTTTGGACAGTTTGGACGCAGATTTAGACCACCTACCCGGTAGTCACGACGGTCCAAGCTCAACGCAAGCCACGCCCTGTCACTCGGATATTTCGTTGATTAGATTAGCAGATTAGATAAGACTGATAAAAACGCGGTGATAAGACGTTGTCTTATCAGCACCCGCTTATCACTACCACTGGTCTTCTAAACCACCCAAAAAGCTACTGGTGGCTGCGCGAACGTTGCCACAGAGCATCAATGAGGCGTTGCCATTCCACAAGTTCCAACATTGCATCCAGCCCAAACAAAGCATTCCTCCCAAATTCCCGGCAATCGTAAACTGCCGCTCTCGATCTTGGAAAGGCTGGCGGCAATCATGTCTCATCTGCCACCCTTGCATCTTCGCAGAGACAAATGCCTTGCCTTGGCTAGGACATGTTTTACGGGAGGAGGCCTTTCTCTCCTGATTGGTCACTGTCGCTGAGACAAACCAGTCACTTTAATCCTTGTGCAGATCATCGCGACGCAGCTGATCGAAATCTTGATTCGGGCCGGGGCTTAGCACTTTTGTTTGAGACAGTTGGGAACCGACGAGCCGTCTGCAGTTCCCTGGTTTCAATGATCCCCTCTCGAGGTTTCCCCTTTTCCGTATTTAATCCGGCCGATGGCCACCCGAGTTCAAAGTATTGCAGATTATCTTCTCACCCGCAAAAATGAAGTTCTCCGGCATTGCAGCGCTCAGCACCTTGGTCTCCCTGGGCAGTGCCCAAGCTGGGCCGAATACCTTGGCTAGGTACAACCCAGCCAATCGAACAATGTCAGCCAACATAAGTACGTAGTGAGTTGAATCCTACCGGAAGAACTCCAATAACAAAGAGAAGCATACTGTCTTGTTCCCATGGACAAGAGCATTGTAAGAAACATCACCGGTTATAATCCTCTCGACATCGACACGGACATCCTCCCTTCGTTCCCAGAAGGAAAACACCCCCTCATCGTTCAAGCGGGATATGACAATGATATCCGCATGACAGCCCTGAACCTTATCCCACTGCAAATTGCATCTCTCATGCAAGCCTCATTGATCGTCCCTTATGTCGATGTTACCCAGGATGGCGAGACCCCGATTGGTGTCCCCGTAAACTACTACATCGGAGGCACCAATGGTCGCGATTTACAAGCTATCGTGCCCAGTATTGCATCTGGGATATCACCTTTCGAAGGAACTACTATTTTCCCAGCAACGTTCGCACCTGATACGTCAGCTGCGAAATTCCTAAACAACGGCGAATACAGCATCCAAGTCAAGCCCTTCCTCTTCCCAAACACAATTTCAGGACCTGGCATCTACGCAGAAGCTTTCGACATGAAGTTCAACTTAACAAATAACTCTCCATACACCCCCCACACATTCCACTCTCTTCTCAACATCCCTCAGCTTTTGAACACTGGAAAATGTCAGCGCAACACAGTATACTTCAATGAATCTTTCACGGATCCTAAGATGGCTGTTGCCGAAGTCACGCTATATCATCAAATCTTGGCGACGCCGCCTGAGGGCTTGGAGGGTGTTTACAAGGACGTTTATTGTTATACTGCTAATGGGCAGGTTGTTTCTAGTGTTGGAGAAACTTGTTCTGTCGCGGCTGCAAGGATGGATCCTGAGGCTAAGGTCTAAGGAATGGGCTTGTCGGCGGCAGACCGTCCTCAAAATCCATAGCTGTCGATCATATCTCGAGAAAATTGTATTATCGTCAAGAAGAGGCAATCGTGAAAATAGGGGCAGGTCAATGAACAGTGAAATGAACAGTGTTAGGCGTTGTAGCCTTAACGAACCTTTAATACTACAACACCTAACACTATTCACTTCACTGCCCATTGACTAGTCATCTATTTTCACAATCACATGTCTTGATATGAGATAACAGAGCTGATGAAGTAACACTAATACATACTCATACATTCTATAACATTTATCTTCTTTCCATTCTCTTAGCTATATTTGCCCGTCCTAGTTAATCTACTAGATAGAGGAATAGTTTATTCGCTTGATACTAGATAGGCTTTTATCATTCTGATAACTATTATTGTGACGTAAGGGCCTGTCTACGTATAACGTAACCATCTGTTTAACATTCAAGATTTAAGTAGGTCCTATAAAACTAATAACCTTTCCAGTCGACTGAGGTTCCATTGGAAATCACCGAAACTGTCTCTCCCGTTTCCACATGACCAGAGGGTGCCGATGAACTGAAAAGCTGGACGATCATTCAGCTTTGGCATTGAAACAATGGGCCGTAGGAGTACCCCAACACTTCCACAATGACTGATATCAGCAATCGTGTCACCCATTCTCACATCCTTGGGTGCTATCCAGCGGCGCCTTTTCACACGACCGTCGTCGCCCTTATATGATGCTACGATCAATTGTTTTCTTCCTTCCCGCATCATTCTCGACGTATCATCCAGAAGATCTGACAGTTCCTGTCGGGACTTTGCGGTGGGTGGAGGGTTGCTCTTGTAATCTACATCCAGGTGTAACTTCCAATGTATGTGTTCCAGGCTGTAAGAGAAGATGAAACGGTCGGTCTCAGATAGTCCCTCCTGTGCAATCGGGTATACAAGCTTCGCTAGTTCCTCTCGATTGTAGAAGTAAAGTTCTTCGTTGACTAGGCTATGCTCCGCATACGAAAAGAATTCACAACCGGTAATAAGGAGTGATATAATACTTTGGACGTGGAGTTCCATTTTAAACACGGTTCGCTCTTCATCTGGCAGATGTAACATGGTCGATTGGTGGATCCAATCGGCTAGATGGCCGACCAGTTGTTCACTATTGTTATTATCTGGCCATTGGTCGAAAATTTCAATCGTCTCTTCAAACAGCTCTCCATGTATAATCAGGCCATGTTGATTGCCTTTGGAGCATTCAGTTGGTCGAAAGCAGGAGAGGTTATATCTACTTGGCCAATACTGATACTCCACGTAGAAGGTGTCATGAACAGGGGGTGGTATGATCCTTGATAGTGTTGTAGGTGAACTGAGTGTCCTATCTCTTGCTTTCGTCCAATTGGGGACCCATGACGGCCATTTAGGATCCACTTCCGATAGACGACCAAAAGCATCGATGTGTCGAAGGATTTGCGTGAACATATTGATAGAAATGTAGTGGCTAACAAGGCTACGATATACAACATCTGTATCGAGCGCATAGTCTGGGATGGGGAACCCTCGGTTCGAGTTACTTCCAGCCTCGGCGTCATGAGCCACGGGACCAATGTCATTCGCCAAGCCAAGAAGTGAATAAACTCTGTCTCTGGGGTCCGAGCACTGGCTCATATCTAAGGTCCAGAGCAGAGATAAAAGGCATGTTGGCTTTTGAAGTGTCTTCAGAACATTGAGAGAATACAACAAGCTCCGGTCGTTCTTTATACTTTGCAGTTCGTGGGATCTTTCATGAATGACCTTTAATCCTTCAGTAAACCAATGCCATGGAATCTTACTACCACCGCATCTAACGATGGCGTCTCTTGCCAAGAAACCCTCCTGGAGTGTCCATCGTCGGGTTAACCAGGGCCTTTGTAGAAGGTCGAGAACCGGTTGGAAATTGCGATGTCCGAATATTTCTTGAAAGTTGTCAAGAATCTCTTCTGTAGTTGGGTTCCTAGCTTGACCCGGCGTTGGTTCGAACTTTGCAACAAGGGTCTTGAGGTAGGCAAACGCCAGCGGTGTAGTCGCCACGGCGGGTCCTAGCCAGATATGTACTTTATCTGCCATGTGATAGATCTGACCCATTTGTTGGACTTGTGTACTCTTTTCATCATTGTCTTCCTGATTCAAACAAAGGGCATCGACCCAGAGTCGCTTTTCTTTGTAGCCCTTTCGCAGGCTACGAAGCATTTCATCAACTACAGCCGATGTGTAGAGGTAGGTGCCTTCAGATCTGCAGTACAATGGAATGTCATGAGCGCCGTGACCCCAGACATAGGACACAGCATCGAAGGTCTTGTTATACGGAGGACGAAGAATTGTGAAACGATCTTTGGTAATTAGATCGCATTCAAGTGCTGACGATGTGTCGGCTGCAGGATACAATATCAAAACTCGGATACTGCTACTACTTGGCAGAGCCTTGTAGTGGTAAGGTTTCATGTTGATTGTCAAATTGATAAGTAACGTGAAGATAAGTGGTTTTTTGAGATGTACCGTAACAGAGGGTGTTCATGTTGATATTCCGTTGCTCCTCCATCAAAGGCGGGGAAGCTGAGGTGGCACTGCATTGCTGCCATATGCCTGTTGGCTCTATGCTGCGCAACTGAATGCCTTGGTCAGCAGGCTGCATAGAAATGCACCATTTTCAACCCAATGAGACCGCAGGGCTGAATCAGACAGTGCGACAATAACGTCTGTCCCCGCAAAAAGGATCATTCGTAGCATCTTTGGAACAGTTCCCTGGGGCTGTGTCCGATGTTACAATCCACTATCAATATCTCAAATAGGACGCGATATCGTTTGTGTCAGTAACCTTTGTATTTTCTGGTGAGGCTGACTTCAAGAGAGACGAAACAAGGCGTTTTCCTCTTCCTGGATGCTCCTTGCTGCCTAAAATCGTGTGGGAGCTTATTGGTAACGACAATCAAGTAGGTATGTGTCCAAAGCCTGTTTCGGTTCTTCGGTTTGTCGGTGAACTGTGAGACGTTGTCGAAGACCAGGTGATTGATAATCTCCATTTTTATTCGGTGAAAAACCTGCCAAATATTGCGAGACATAGGATATCTTCCCGATCAGGGTGTCACATGACCAACTCGAAGGATTTGTCAAGGGCGTGATTGTCATCTTGTGAACAGCTGTATAAAGTCCTTCGGTTACCATTTGTTCTTCACGGTAATCCTCAACTTTCAAAATCATTCGCTCTAGACTTCCATCATGAGTAAACTACTATCCCGATCCGAAATCGTTTCCTCTTTAGAAGCAATCCTCAGCGCCCAACATGATGCACAATGGGACAAGCTAGAATCCTTGGTCCAGCCAACCGTGACAATCAACAATGAATCGCGGCGGCGAGACGAATTTATCGGCCAATTGCGCTGTGATATCGACAGCAACGTCATCTCGGCAAAGATCGACAGTTCTGTTGTAGACGTCAACGCGCAAGCCATCGCAGCAAGAGTCATCAAAACCCAATCTATCTCAGAAGCCGCATCTACCGTCCAGTATCAAGAGATCATATTGGCATGGTTCAAAGATGATCGATTGTCGGCTATCAAATCCCTACAAGACAACGATGCCCGACGTGCCAAAGAGCCTTCGGCGACCGAGACACCTGCGCATCTCTTGGAGAGCCCAAACTCGACGACGATTGACCTCGGTTCAATTTATCGCGACTACATCAAAAGCATCAACGATAAAACAATGGAGGCCACTTTCGACAATTTCTGCAAACCAGTAGTCACACATAATACTCACGAGAAGACTATCGCAGAGTACATTTCCTTGATACAAGAAAGTCAGGAAGCCATTCAAGGATTGTACTTTGACATACAGGATCTTTTCGTCGATAAAGATCCTGGCCGGGTCGCTGCTAGGCTTGAATTCACTGGTGTCCCGGTGAAGACTTGGGCTGACGCAGAGCCTAGGGGACAAGCTGTCAAGTTTCATGAACATGTCATGTATTGGTTTGACGAGGGCAAAATTCACTGGGTTTGGTCGATTGTGGATCTAGATACATACAGAGAACAATGTCACTCCAAGAAGTGAATAGTCATTAACTGACAGCAAAGCACCAATGAATCATTATTTACCATATCGCCGTAATAAACCCGTATTCATTGTTTGGTGTTTTGGGTGCCTAATAGTAAGCAAAGGTTGCCCAAGCAAATAGCGTACGAAGCGCCTGGACTGTTGGCTGGTCGACGTCCCTTTTTGCTTTTTTTAGAGGTGGGTCACTTTAAATTGTCGTAAAAGGGAACCGATGGTGAACTTTCACGCTTCACTTTCATTGTTCATCTAATTGACTTTGCAAACAACTTCATTATGTCTTCTACTTCTATTATCATCGATCCTAATGGAGACGTCGTGATTGTGTTGAGAGCTCCGCGTGAGGATGCGAACACCGTCACAAAGGTTCCAGCGCCCGTTGAGACAACAGTGGAGACAACCACTGAAGACCCCTCTGTGGCGCCTGAAAAGACGCCTGGCGAATCGCCTGCCGAGACGTCTTCAGAAGCATCTACCAAGACAACAATCGAGACGGCAGATCTGGAGGAGCCTACAGAGCCTATTGTTGAGAATGATACCACCGAAACTATTTCCACATCACCCGCCGAGGTACCTGCAGAAACATCCACAGAGACATCAGCTGAGCCGTCTACATCATCACCTGCTGAGACGGCTGATGAGACGCCAGCAGAGACACCTTCTCAAACGCCGTCTATCGGCACAACCTCTGAGTCTAATGAGACTACCACCCAGACCGTCACCCAGAATGACACAAAGCAGCCCAGCGAAAAGCACTTCATCTGTTCAAGAAAGCACATCACATTCGCATCTCGTCGCGCAGCAAGAGAACTCACAGAGGACAAATGGACTTTGGACAAAGACTTCCCCCTCGAACCCTTGACCATAGTTCTCAAGATCATCCACGGCAAAACTCGCGACATTCCCGAGACTGTGACCCTGAATCTTCTAGCTGATATCGCTTCCATCGTGGATTATCTAGAATGCCACGACGCCGTCACTTTCTTTGGCAGGAACTGGCTTTCGCGTTATTCTACTATCAACCTTCTCTGCTTCATGGATAGGACACTGGCTCAGCTCATCCATACATCCTTTGTCTTTGAGAATGCCTCTCTTTTTGAGAATGTTACCAGGATCGCTATCAAGAGTAGCTCCCAGGTTGTGCCGACCTATAACTTGCCTATGCAAGCAGATGTTCTGTGTAAGTTCATCCATTCCCTAGTACTTAGTCAAAGCTAAACTAGTACAGCTGCCATCGGAAGCAAGAGTGCATCCCTCCTAAAAGTCCTTATCGATGGACTACTCGATATCCAGTCAAAGCTACTGAGTCAAAAGCTTGGCTGTAGCTACGGCTGCAGATCTATGTTGTTGGGCTCGCTGATGCAGGCGATGAACGCAGCCGCCATCTATCCCCCACCTACACCACCAAGCCCATTCTTGATCCTTGGCAGTGTCATGTTCTCGCTGCGATCAGCTCACTCTCCCAAGTACTTCAGTTCCGAGACCGATGGACCGTCTTCCCAGCATTCAGGCAAGTGGACTCTTACAATGTGGCCGGAGCAGCGTGGGGATAAGGCTCAGCCAAGCGTGGAGAAGGCTCCTGCTACTCCCGCAAAAACATCGAATCTTTTTGGTCCAAAGCCTACAGTCGCTGCTAGTCCGTCTACAGCTCCTGCTAAAAATGTGTTTGGTCGGCCTATCGCCGAACCCAAGGCCAAGGCCAACGATACATCGAATATCTTTGGTCCAAAGTCTACGCTCGACCCAAAGGCCAATGAAAACTCGGTTTCCAAGCCAACGCCAACAAGTACAGGGTTTTTTGGTAGCACAGCTGCTGTTGATCCAGACCAGCCGTGGGCCATTGTTCGACATCATTGCTGTTTGCAGGACTTTATGAATCCGCTGTTGGATGAGGTAGAGGCAAAGATTGCAGGGCTGAAGCTTGCGGACTTTTCTCGACCCTAGGGAATGCACTGAAGACGGGCAGTCGGCAGTCAATGAGGTGTATCTTGGGAACTGGGCCTCTATTCAATGGAATCAGAGGCGGATTAGATTATTTGTAATTAATAGCTGGACAGAGCCAATTCAATCTGGGCTAGAGGCGAGATAAAGCCGAAACATATATTCACTACTATATTTCCATGACACTATGTACGTGACTTCGACTCAAGTCGAGCCAACATGAACAGGATAGAACCAAACATTGTCCCAAAAGACAAACCTGTTCATCCTAGCCTCCACTACGAAAGCTGTACATTTTGCCACTGTAGCTCCCACCACGACCCGTGCAAGACTTGAAATCATGACTAGCTCTCTTGCGATCACATCCTGAAACTTCCAATTTGTAATAAACCCCGTACGCCTTCTTCTCAAGGACAAGATGTCGCCTCAATACAGCACCGGAATCAAAAGGCATATCCTCCTAGTAAATATTAAAATTGTCACACCCATACACTCCATACGGTTGATTATCCTTGGCATTCTCAAAGTTGTCCCTGCAGGCCCCGTGCCAGATGACGATGGACTCTCCCTTGCTGCATTCCTCATGGTCCCTGAAGTTGACGGTGACTTGACAGGCGTGCTCGCAGGTGACGATGCACGGTTGGTAAGCGGGGGTTCGTGGATCGCAGTGACTTTGCCGTCTTATTTCTTCGAACTTAACCGTGGGGATTGGGGCCAGGGGCCGGGGCCTGCGTGCCTCTTCGTCGGCCAAGCGCTGTGAGTGTGTGTTAGTACCTGGTAGAAGAATGGCTTGCGGTGGGTTGGTTACAACACCACCATCTTCATCTAGCTGGTTTTTGTGTGCAGTATGCCCGATCATCACGAGGGAGAAAACTGCTCCCATGTTGGTGATTGGGTTAGAGGTTGTTTGTATTAAATGAAGCGTGCCGTCGTTGTTTGATAGCTGTGCGATGTGCTTGATGACAGCTGAAGAAAGAGGGGAAAGAAGGAAGCAAGAAGGGCATTGGACTTTATGAAACTTATGCTACGGCGAGGCAATGAGGGGTTGCATGTAACAACTGGCATGATTATCCTTGACGTATAGAACTTTTGTCTCTAGACCACATCGACTGGGTTACCAACTAGTCAAGGTGATCAGCCATATGCTTCTGTAACTTGGTATTAAGAGACCAGATCATGTCGTGTGCCATTTTCTTGGCCATAAATTCCATTGATAATCAGCGACCATGACCTTCAAAGCTGCCACATCTTGCCCCGGAGACAGAGATCTATTGAGTAGGAACAGGGTTTTCATTTAATCGTGTCGGACGAAACGTTTAGGCTAGTCCTGGCGAGTAGCTAAACAGAGCACACCGAAGATGGTCATTGGAACAAAGCCCAGATGCCCACCTATGACTGTATACTCCAGGGCCCGCGCGTGAAAAGAAAAGTCAAAATAGATAGCGGAACCAACCACTTCCCCCTGGCAAAGCCAGCTCAACACATCCCTTTCCACTTAGCGTCGCCATGGCAACATTTCTTCACCTTCGCCTGGCAGCTACCCTTTGAAGCCTTGCATTCCTTAGACTCGGTATCCAGCTTAGCAAGGTGATGATGACACCCCGTAACCTCAAACCGGCACAGGTCACCCCCACCCTTCTCCCTGTTCTTTCCCTTCTTCTTAAGTTTAAGATCGCGGTCGGTAGGCCAGCCAGGTAAAGGGTGGGTCCCCCAATAGACCTCGTAGTCGGTGCAGCCCTTCATTGGGTATTTCTTGCGCAGCTTGCCATTCTTGAAGTTCTCCCTGCAGGTACCGTCCCAGATAACGCTGCTAAGGCCAGTCTTGCAATGGGGATCGTCGAACTTGAAGGTGGCCTTGCAGTGTTGCTCGCATTTGAGGATGCACGGGGTGAGACCGATGGTCTGGACATTGCATGGATTCTGTGTGGCAAAATCTTCGAAGGACAGCGTCGCATTTGCGATATTTGGGCGAGGCTGTGGGGGTATGTTAGTAACTGATTGAAGGAATTGGTTTTGGGTTAGGTACATCGGGCTCCATAAGAACCTTCACGATTTTGTCTATGAGGGTGGTCCCAGTTCCCATGATGGTGGTCGAGTCGGGGGCATTTGAGTTCAAAGAGTTGAGGGTGCCGTCGTTGTTTGACGGTTGTGGGATGTGATGTGCTTGATGAAATCGGAGAAAAGGGGAAATGAATGGGAATGAAGTAGAAGACGGGGATTGTGATTTGTGTGAAAGCTTATAAATTAGGGCATGTTGGCATTCGTGTAATGATTGGAGTCGCGATGCTTCGAAGAGAACTTTATCATCGGAAACCTTACATCTCCTTGGCCACATTACTTGTGGCAGCACTCCCCTCTTACTGTGCCGCCCTCTTCATATCTATGCTTATCTAATGTGGCAAAAAAAGAGGGAAAATGTCGTGTCATGTTCTTGTTGGCCAATTCTTTACCCTGATGTCGCTGTGGCCATCACCTGCAAAGTTAACTCATCTTTCCCCCACGCTTCTGGGTGATACCAGACATTGCATTCGTAATCTACTATTCTCTAGGAATAAATAAACTGTCTTCACGCTTCTTGAGAGTTATCTCAGAGGTCCTTCCAGGTCACGACCCCACATGTTAACATCCTTTGACCTCGCCGTGTTTGTCGATTAAGCCATGAGATTTACATCACCCCTGGGTAGTCACTAATTTAACAGCGTATTTTCCAAACCTTGCACTTCATCAGGCGTCACACCAACAACCCCCCACCCTTTCATCACCGATCGCACAAGATCTTTAAAGTCCCGCTTCGCATACGCCAAAGTAAAGGCAGCAAACGTCTCAAAATTACAAACCACCCCCAAATTCACATCAGTCATAGCCCTAAACCATATCTTGCCCACACCATTCAAAGGAGGACCCCCAGCGTCCATAGCAACATTGTAAAAAGCATAATTGCCAATACCCGAATTATGATGAACCCCACCATTATCAGTCTTCGGACGGGCAAAGTCATCAATGTGAATTGGTTGAGCTGGCATAGTTGACGTAGGATCCGAGAATGAGCGTAGATATCGAGGAAGTTTCTTGAAAGTCAGAGCCTGTTCCGGTGCCACATCCGTCGATTTCGTAGGGTCGTGACGACTGTGGTTATCTGCAATTTTACCTCCAGCCGCAATCCAGAACTTTCTACTAAGGGCCGGATCTATGCTGATGGCGTATTTCTCAAAGAAGCCATCCGGAGGACTCCATAGACTCTCGCCTATGGTCCAAATACAGTCTGCGGCGTTCTTGTTAGGATCGACCTCATAGTGCTTGTAAAGCAGACCGAAGACATCAGCCAGGTGCTCAGATAAAGCGCCAGGCTCTCCACAATTCTTAAGACCACTTGTTCGAAGAATAACCCCATGAGTGATTTCGTGCGCGATGACATCGACGGCTTTATCAAAGTCATCCAGAAATGCTGCATCTCCGCTTCCCAGTATGACTCGTTTTCCTGTCCAATGAGCATTCATATACTTGTGCCCGTAGTTCATAGTAACGGCAACCGTAAGAAGTTCCTTGCTTAAGAGTTCATGACCGAATTGTTCATCGAAGAAGGCATAGATCTTGGCAATGCTGTCCCAAATACTGGACCAGCGCTCTCTGTCCCGAAAGTCTCTTTCTACCTGTCGGGCGTTGCGGCCTGGAACGACCTCTTGGCCTTCCGCATTATATATCAGCCGTATCAAACCGCTTTTCCTCTCCAGCATCTCACTATCTAAGAGGTGCGGGACCTCGATAGCGCCAACTGGTTCGTTGTTTTGGATCCTGGAAAGTAAACCGTCGCCGTTGTCGGTAATTGTGGAGGTTATAGCGTTTGAGAAAAGGCTGTTGCCAGTGTTTATTGTTTCTTGGGCACTTTCTCGAAGGTCTGCATTAAGACTGTCGTCATTCGCCAAAGCAGATGGGAAATCGTGAGGAATGAAGGAACACCATGGCGACTCCATATTGATTTAGGGATAGATCGTGGAGAGAGAGACCATGGGTAAATAATGCTGGGGTGATCTGTCCCTTTGGATGGAAGCATTGAGGTCTGAAGCTAATCGAGATGGAGGGGCGCCTGTCTCAGAGAAACTTGGAAATTACACAAAAGCTCGCTACTTCGCGCACTCGGACCCTTATTCTTGCCTAGGACTGTTGCATAATATGTCATCATGCTGCTGCGTTGTAGCTGTACCGCTGGTCCAAACGTCGCAGCCTGCATAAGCCATAGTCGGAAGCTGAAAACTAAGAAAGATTCAGACTGGCTTATCGGGATGCAATTCCTCCGTCTCAGAGATACAAGTACAAAATGGAATCTTCATAAGAGACTTTCTTCTATAACCGACCCTACTTACAACATCAAGCTGGACTCAGACGAGAGCGACTTCTGCGGTACAAGCTTAGAAGAAGCTGTACAAGATCCCATTCAAGGTCGCACGAACCGTCTAGCTTCTGAGATGAGTGACGAGTACGACTGCATCACCCAAAAGGGCGACGAGCCAGCCTTTGCCGGTTTAGACTCAAACATTCCTTCCATCATAGTTGGTCTCAGCACCATCATCCCACGGTGGACCACCTCAACAACCATCAAATGGTTCATCAGAGCCGACAAATTCCCCTCGGATGAGGAAGCCGCAATCGCTGCCTCAGCTTTCGACGAAGCATCTAACGAATGGAACGCAGTAAACTTTGGCGTCACCGTCCTCCAAACAACGGACAAGAAAGAAGCCAACTTCAATCTCGTATATCGCGACAATCCACCGAACCGTCCGACAGTTCTAGCCAGAGCTTTCTTCCCGCATCAGGAGGATAGAGATGTTGTGGTGTTCAAGTATGGCATGGACGCTAGTAATCGGTATAGACTGAAGAATGTGTTTTTACATGAACTTGGTCATGTTTTTGGGCTGAGGCATGAGTTTGCGATTGTCAAGGAAGGCCGGGGAGCTAAGCGATTCATGAATGAGAACAAGCTGTCGGTCATGGCGTATAACAAAATTCCGACTGTTCAGGAGTCGGATAGGGACGAGATTCGAGCTTTTTATCAGTTGGAGAATGGTGCTGATGTTGATGGAAGTCCGGTGACGGATTATGTGCCGCAACTTCGAAGCAGCAATCAGAGTGGTTGACTCTGATCCTCCGCACTGGGTTAGTAGCTAGGGACAAATAAACCCTTTTTTTCCGTTGGTAACATGGATATATCTCAAATCTCCAAAAAGGCCTCAGGGTGTTTGTGGATGTGTTATCCAGCGAGACTAATATTCTTTTACGAAGGACTAAGTGATATATATTTCAAGCAATCACAAATCCAAGTCGTCCTCATTAATCACATAGCACCTAGCCATCAGTTCTTCTTGCCCTCCATCTCAACAGCACCCTCTCCTTCAGTCTCCCTCTGTTTAACAGCCCAAGCAAGCTCCTCATCCGCCTTAGCAGCCCTCTTTTCGTCCTCCTCACCCAACTTAACATTCCTAACCAGATAAACCATCAACAACAACAACCCCGAAACACAAACAGATCCAATAGCAAGAGTCTGCTGGGTCTCCCGATAGCATTCATCAATAGCGATTCGATCAGCACTGCCGATGGTGTAATTCTTCGCAACGACGATAGACCCAAAGATCTTGCGCCCTTCAGCTTGACCGAAATTGGCGATGAGCTTTCGTGGTAGGAGGGAGTTCCAGATTGCGCCGCTGACTGTTACACCGAGATTGGAGCCGAAGCCTAGGGATGAGAGGTACACGGCAGTTGCGATGGCGACTTGTTCGTTTTCGAGAACGGCTTGGAGGGATACTTGGAGGGGGACTTGAGTGAAGCCACGACCAACACCGAGCAGTGATTTGGTGGTGATAAACGCAGCTTCGCTAGCAATGTGGGTTCCAGAGATATTGGTAAGATAAATCGGTAACCCAGCAGCCAAGATTATACAGACGACTCCAACCATGATCAGAGGTTTCGTGTTCTTGATGAACTTGAGCGAAATGCCAGCGACAAGCGCACCAACGTTATACGCCACGCGCTGAGCATTATCCACTCTTGTCGCAACACCAGGTGAATAATGACCTGCGACTTGCAAAAAGCTCGAAAGGAATGGGCGGTATATACTATCCGACATAGCAATAATAATAACCGACGCACAAGCGACGATGACATTGTGTTCGCGAATAGTTCGGTAGGGAATGATGGGGTTGGAAGCAAACTTGCCATCCCAGACGAGAAAGGCGATGAAGGTTAAAACACCAAGGATGATAAGAACAATGGATGACGGTCGACTCCAGCGATCGGTGTTGTTGCGTCCTGCGATCGTCATGGGCAATAAAGTCATCGCCAATCCAGCAACAAGAAGAAGAGCACCGAAAAGATCCAGCTGGGCTCCAACATGCTTGACCTTTCCCAAAGGGCCACTCTGAGCACTGTGCATGAAAGACACCTTCTCAGCGACCAAACCAACGCGCTTTGCTCGTCGATTCATCCATACCATGATCCCAATAGTAGGAATCGCAGTAACGGGAAGAATAATGGACCACATCCCATAACCCCATCTCCAAGAGGAGTTCAGAAGGATATGTTCGCCGAGATATGTTCCGCCGTAGAGTGTGGGTATCGCGGAGAGGGATTCGGGGAGGGTGAAGAGGATACCTCTGTTTACGAGGGAGGTTATGTCGGCTATGAAGATCTGTTGGACGATGTTCCATGCTGAATCGCCTAGTACATCAAAGATTGTACCAGCCTGAACCGTTAGCATCGAACCAGTGAAGGAGTGGTAGACTTACGAGGAAGGTATCGACGTTGCGACAAGAAGCATACATCGCGTTGCCAATAGCCATAGCAATCGCACCACCCGCAAAGCCCTGCGGTCTACCAAAATGCTACACAATTAGCACACCTCCCATAATTACTATCAGTAACTCACATTTGCAAGCTTAGCCAAAAGCGGATACGAAACAATCCTCACTATTCCCGCAATAATTGATCCTGTCGCTAGGAGGGAATGGGCTTTGAAGTGGCTCGTCGCGTACGGTTCGTAGACATTTTGTGTGTAGACTGTTAGATTCATGAAGAAGTTCATAAGAAGAAGACTGGGAATTGTTAGTCTGTTTGGGAGTGGGATTGGGGAATGGATGGACGGACCAGCCGATTGCTATGCCGAGGGTTTTGGTAGTCCATAGTTTACGAAGGGCTTCGTTTGCGGAGCGAGGTCTTTCGACTTCTGCCGCCTCTGTATCTTGATATGTTTCGGACGCCATTTTGACAGTCAGACAGGACCAGAGCTTTGGGGAACAAATTTTCTCTACAGGACTGGGCTGACCAACTGTTATAGCTCGTCAATAATCCCCTCAACCACATCCCCGGTACGGTACACATCCCACCGGCGCAAGGACACTCACGAAGATCTTTTCTCATCGTGGTAAGAATAGCTGATTGATAGCACGGCTTGGCATGAAGATTTTGTTGATCCCTGCATTTAAGCTTGTCGGTTAAACTTACTGTCGGCCGCTGACGAAAAGATAGTCTAGAAAACAGTGATTGCCAAGACACTATCACGTAAAAGATGAGAGATTATCAGACCCTTCGCATCTTATCAGATGGGCTTTTGAAGAGGGGATCCACATTTAACGTACCATTTGACCCTTGATTGAGTTTGATTAGCGGGGATGAGGCAAGCTAGAGAGGATGGGGTACAAGGCCGTTGAGGGTGGGATTGTCACTGAAGAAGTTCTGATGCGGAAGATTCCGCGTTATACTCGGACAGGTGGAGGAATGTGTCGGATTCGGGTGATTGGCACGCGAGATGCAGGGAGGGATGTTGCAGTGTCGTATAGATCCATGTTACCTTAGTTATGCATATTGCTGTGATAAAGAATGAAGAACCATAACCATGCTATGCAATTTATCCTTTCCCATGATCCCACATCTGCTTACTTCTTCTCCTCTGCACCCTTTGCAATCTTCTCGGCCTCCTCAGTAGCCTCTTCGACAATCCCCTCCGTCTCCTCCTTACTAAAAGCATCCGTAAACTTGACCCAACTCCCATGCGCAAGCCCTGTCCCCGCCCCAATCAACAATCCCAACCCAGCAGTAGGAATAGCCACAACACCCGTCAATAACGCACCAACACCCATGCCCAATCCACTCGCCACACCAGCACCGATACCCGTCCCCATGGCACCGCCCTGCAACCAGCCCTTTTCGAGTCGCTCAGCAGTCTTCATAAGCTTGGCTGCTTTTTTATCAATTTCTCTAGCTTCATGACGAATGTTTTCTGCTTCTTCGGGATCAGATTCATTATCTGCTTTTTCGTGGAGTTCGATTGATTTTTCTTGTAGGTTTTTCGCTTCTTCGACGCGTGTGTGGATTTCTTTCACGATGCGGTCTTTGGTTGCAGACGAAGACTCAGTCGGGGTTTCCCCATTTTGGGGTTCTTTGGAGGAAGACATGAATTGGGCGGGGATTGCGCCTGAGAAGATTGAACCCAGTGCTTCGTTCATGGATGTTGAATTAAGACAGGGGTGATAGTGGTAGATATATGATAAACTAGAATTGGTAGTAGTGCGATAAGAGTGGAATGTGGCTTGTTAGGAAATCTTGTTTGGAGTTGTGCTTGTTTTATGACATTTGAAGTGGGGGTGGCGGATGACGTACATACACGTGTATTTGTCTGCAGCAGGATTATTGCTATGATGCTATAATTTCATAGTCATCGTGATCACGATGTACAATGAGTTTCACAGCAGGAGAGGATTCAAGTTCGTTCACACTTTCATGTGTAGAGCCGCATGTAGTTGAAAAGAAAGAATCGGTGATGTCTGGAAGGCTGAAAGCTAACGGTCGCATATTTAGTGCCGTGGGATATGACGTCGCGTTGAAGATTCAACTGTTAACGGGTAAAAGAACGGGTTCAACGTTCGAAAGGTATCCACCATATATTGGCCGCTGTCACCAATCATTCAAGAGGTCGGACGAAATGGATCACATTGGCATGTTATTATTTACTCCAAGAAATATGACGGTCAACACGCGTATGTATAATGAACTCCTGCAAATGTCATGCTTTTGCGCGTCAACTACCCTGCACCTTGGCGCGACTGCTTATTAACCCTCCATCGCGGGGAAATCATGATTCTAATTGGTCAAGATAACCGTCATCCCTTAATCATCTCATCCCTTGCACCTCAGGATCATCTCAACACATGTCCTCTCATCTACTCATTGTCAACTCAATGATTCCATCTCCATCTCAATTGATCTCACATTGAACTAACAGATCTCTTCCAAAATGTCACGTCTAGGCTCCCCAGACCCAGGCGCGTCGTCAGACAACCACGCCCTCCTAAACATGGTAGACGGCGAGTCCCAACGTGGCCGAGGTGAAGCAAAAGGTGCAGCCGCAGATCTAATGCGTCGACTCGGTGTATCTCCAGAACGAAGAATTAAAGTTACGCCTGAGCATAATGCGCGTGTGTTGGGGAGGATTGACATGGTTGTTCTGCCTCTTATGCTGGCAGTCTATTTCCTCCAAGGTGAGCACTGACATTGTGGATGAGATTTGGAAGGGAATAGGTGTTAATGTGTGCAGGCCTTGACAAAGCAACAATCGCATACGCCTCCATCTTTGGCTTAATAGAAGACACCCATCTAAAAGGAAACCAATTCTCATGGCTAAGCAGCATCGTATACGTCGCCCAACTCATCGCGCAATTTCCTTTAGCATGGCTATTGGTCAAACTCCCCATCGGAAAATTCACAGCATGTATGGTGACACTCTGGGGTTTGACGTTGACATTCATGGCTGCTGCGCATACTTTTCAGAGTCTGCTGTTTGCGAGATTTTGGTTGGGTGCTTTTGAAGCTAGTATTGCACCCAGCTTTGTCGCTATTACGCAGATGTTTTGGAGAAGACGGGAACAGCCTTTAAGAATGAGCTATTGGTATGCTATGAATGGGTTTACGGGTGTTGTAAGTATCCTCCTCTCTGATATGAGAATGGTGCTAATTATGATAGTTTGGAAGTTTGGCGACATGGTGGCTAGCCCAACTCCCCCTTGGCCTAAAACCATACCAGGTAACATCACCACTCTCTTACTTCCATTACTTACTAACGGTCTAGACAATCTTTGTCGCTTTTGGTATCATCACAGTCTGCTTCTCAACAGTTCTATTCTCCTACATGCCCGATTCCCCCGCCGAAGCCAAATTCCTCGATAAACACGATAAACTCATCGCCATTGAAAGGTTAAGGATGAATCAAACAGGTGTCATGTCTCGACAGTGGCGATGGGATCATTTCTGGGAGACGATGAGAGATTTAAAGACGTGGCTCTGGTTCTCTCTGATCTTCAGCATTTCGTATGTGCAATCGTGCTGTTGAGTGGGATTGTTTACTGACTTATTGCAGAGTTCCTTCTGGCGGTGTTGGTTCATTTGGACCTCTTCTTATCAAGTCTTTTGGCTTTGACTCCTTTGAGGCTATTCTGTTCAATGCGCCTTTTGGTATCGTGCAGCTTATTTCTACTGTTGGTGGATCTTATGTTGCGACAAAGTATCACAAAAAAGGTCCCGTCATCGCGTTTCTGGCTATCTTTCCCATTATTGGATGTATGATCATGTTATCCACGCCTCATACGCCCGACGGTAGAAATACTCTACTTGGAGGATACTACATGATTTCCGTCTTTCCAGGAATAGGTAAGTTCATGCCTCTCTTATCTTACACGTACTAACAGGCCAGTTCCTTTGATCTACTCCTGGGCCTCCTCAAACACGGCAGGCGACACCAAAAGCAAATGCAACTCATCCGTCCTCTTCATCGGTCAATCCCTCGGCAACATAATCGGTCCCCTGCTCTACAAACCCAGCGAAGCACCCGAATATCACAGGGGCCTATCCTGGAATTTGCTTCTGTACATGGCCATCGAAGGCTTGGTATTGGTAACGAGCATGTACCTCGCCTTTCTCAACAAAGACCATAGTCGACGTCGTGTGGCAGCTGGAAAGGATGCTGTTATTGTGGATTATAGCTTGTACTCGCCTGAGGAAGCTGATCGGCTTAGAAAGGCAAAGGGAGCGGATGTTGATGGAAATGTGGGGGATAAAGCTTTTGATGACTTGACGGATTTGATGAATGACGAGTTTCTGTTTGTCTTCTAGATTGGGTTAGTTGAGATGGAGAGATGGTCCATTCCGTTGGCGGTTTTGATAACCCGATACTAAGTGCCGATTGCTTCCGCGGAACTGGAACCAATCGGATGCGCTGAATATCCGAGTTGGAGTAAGCAGTAGAAATGACGTACCTGCTCCGAGAAGAAGATGCCCGATATTGCCGGAATGAAGAAGATATTTCATTGAACTTTTCTTTTGTAAAGAAACGGCATCCTGACTGTATACGAGTGGGAAGGACATTGCAGTATAGCTGAAGTTGTGTTGATATGGCCTTTGGACATGGGCATCAAAGCGCAGGTCAAACGGGTCTAACACGGATTCGAGGCTACCAATCTAACCAATAACGTCTCCAGAAACGCCAAGTGCCGACTGCATAATGTGGAGAAATCCTTCCTCGGAAGCTATCAATGGTCACTCTGGGGTAAATAATCTGGGGCAGTCCAGACCCATTGACGATCAGCCACTATCCGACGACACAATACAAATACTCTCCTCCTCCCCTAGCCTTTAACCCTTCTCTCACTTCCCATACCTGGCAAGAATCATCATCCACCATGGCTCTTACAGAACTCCTCATCTCGCCCTGGGCACCCGTAGGCCTTCTCGTCGGAGTTTTCGCATGGTACATCCTCCCATGGATCTCCAATAAAGACCTCCGCGGCATCCCCGCTCCCTTCCCAGCACAATTCAGCAACCTTTGGCTCTTGTCAACATGTCGAAGAGGAAAGCGTTATGAGATTGTTGATGAGGTTCATAAGAAGTTGGGCGTTCTGGTTAGGATTGCGCCTAATCATGTTAGTGTTGCTGATGCCGATGCTATCAACACTATTTATGGTCACGGAAACGGTTTCTTGAAGGCGTGAGTCTACCTATTGACAGGGGTTTTGAAGAAAGTGACTGATGAGGTGCAGGGACTTTTATGATACCTTCGTATCTATCCGTCGTGGTCTATTCAACACACGTGACAGAGCTGAGCATTCTCGTAAGAGAAAGATTGTTTCGCATACCTTTGCTCCCAAATCTGTTCTTGAGTTTGAGCCTTATATCCGACAGAACCTTGAGATTTTTATCAAGCAGTGGGATCGCATCTCGGCTAACAAGGAGCGTGATGGCTATGGACGCGTCGACTGTCTGAACTGGTGTATGTCCACTCTTACCATGGTTGAACTTGACTAACCATCTTTAGTCAACTTTCTTGCTTTTGACATCATCGCTGACTTGGCCTTTGGAAAACCATTCGGTAAGTTACTTGATGCGCGATTTGAGACATATGCTGACATTTCCAGGCATGCTCGCTTCAGGTGCCGACATCGCTGAAGTAAAAGCCTCCCCAACCAGCCCAACAATCTACGCCCCAGCCGTCGAAATCATGAACCGCAGAGGCGAAGTCTCCGCAACTCTCGGCTGTCTCCCACAACTCAAGCCCTACGCAAAGTATCTTCCCGACCCCTTCTTCAGCCAAGGACTCCAAGCGGTCGAAAACCTTGCCGGTATCGCCATCGCTCGTGTGAGTGAGCGTCTCGAACGCGGCGGCGACTCTACCCGAAAGGATCTCCTCGCTCGTCTCATGCAGGGTCGCGATGAAAAGGGTGAACCGCTTGGTCGGGATGAACTTACCGCTGAGGCACTTACGCAACTTATTGCGGGTAGTGATACTACTTCTAACTCTTCTTGTGCGCTTTTGTATCATGTTGTTCGCACGCCTGGTGTCATGCAGAAGCTCTTTGAGGAGATTACTGCTGCTGTTCCTGAGGGCGAGGCTATTCCTGATTTCGAGGATGTTAAGCATCTTCCCTACCTGGGCTACTGCATCAACGAGACACTCCGCATCCACTCACCCTCAGGCATCGGCCTTCCCCGCGAGGTTCCTCCCAACCACAAAGGCGTTACACTGCACGGACGATACTTTGGACCCGGCACAGTTCTCAGCGTTCCTACGTACACGATCCACCACTCGACAGAAATCTGGGGTCCTGATGCAGATGACTTCAAGCCTGAGCGCTGGGAGACTTTGACGGATAAGCAGAAGAATGCTTTTATTCCTTTCAGTTATGGACCTAGGTCTTGTGTGGGTAGGAATCTGGCTGAGATGCAGATGAGGTTGATTGCTGCTACTTGGATTAAGAGATATGATGTTATTCTGAGACAGGACATTATGGAGACTAGGGAGGGATTTTTGAGGAAGCCTATGGGCTTGGATGTGGGTTTGGCACGACGATGATGTGTTGCATATATCAAACTTAGATAGCATACAAAGACAAAAGGCGTTTGAGAGTCATTTACTTTACATGCAATATGTTAAGGATGTAAATTCGATTGCCAGGGTGTGGATTTGATTTAACCAGCATTGCCATGTCAATTGCAGTATCTACTTAGTATCATAAACCTGCGCATCGAATTCTTACTGGCCAACTACCTAACTCCGAAACTTGATAGCTTCAAGGCCCGAATCCCATTGGTCTGTCTATGGGAACTGGAGCATCTTCTCAGCGTTCTTGACAGCGTCGTCTTGCACCTCCTTACTAAGCTTAGCAATGACCTTAGATCGAGGCTTGTACCGACGCATGTTGTACTCTACCCAGAACTATTAGCATTGGCCGTAGCTATTTATCGTCCATTGCACTTACCAAGCTGAATACCATTCTTGTCTTGCTGCCAGGCCAGGGTTCTAGTGCAGTCGGACCACGCACTCAACTTGATTCGGTAAATCTAGAAAATGTCAGTGACTCCCCAGTCAATGGAGGGATGGCAAGATAAGAATACCTTGAAGTAAGGGTTGTCAATGTCGGGGTATCGCAGAACACCGATGTCGAGCATATCCTTCTGATGCTTCTCCGTCTTGACAAAGAAGTTTTCAAAGCTGGTAATAGTAGCACCTGTCTGAGCAACGATGCGACCAAGCGTCTTGATGTCGATCTTTGTGCTGTTGATGATGTCCTCATCAGCGATCAGCCTCTTGAACCACGACTCAACCTGGACCGCGATGTCAGTAACATGCCAACTAAACAAACGATGGACATACCTCTCTGACAATGCCGTCATCAGGAGAACCATCAGTCTTGAAGAAATTGGAAGACGACTTGATAAGACTGTCCGCAACGGTGACACCGGGATCCAGAGGTTCAAGAAGTACATTCTGAGCACACTTGGAAACCAAAGCATCCCAGGTACGCTCTTCAGGACTGAGTGTAGCCAAATCTTTAGTGAGACCGAGAATCATGATCTTCATCTCATCGTCGAGCTTCTTAACGGACTCCGAGTTAAGCTTGCCGAAAGATGGGGCAAGCTCACAATGGAGATAATCTTCCTTGCTCTTCTCATTGACGCTGATCTGTAAAGGCATTAGGCCAATGGGGCAGACTGTGGTAAGATAGGGATGGAATACCGTGGAAAATTCAAAGCCCTGGATAAGGTCGCCGGCTGTGGCGATTTTGCCGTTGACTATGGGAAACAGAGTAAGAAGAAGAGTGGCAGGAGTAGTCATGGTGAATGATTTGGAGATGGTGAAAGTTCCTGGTGTTTGTGAAGATGGAATGTGTTGATGCTTGACAGGAGGGATGGAGAGAGTATTGAGATTAATTATATACCGAGGATCATCAGGCCGCAGCAATGCATTGACGTGAAGATTAAAATAGAGCCCTCCTTCTCCATTGGCATCACACAGTACGTGTCTGTGATCGGTACAATCGTCTACTGAGGACTTGAACAGACATGGAAATCCCGCGGTCAGTTGGCCAAGCCACGGTCTAAGCCCAGTTGTCGCAATTTCCGCCTGTGAATTGAATGAAACCTTCCAAATACGTGAAGTCCTGCAGCGTTTTACATCGTGTATTCATCTAAGAGGCCCTCACCGAGGTGGAACAGGATGGGGAAAAACATTCAATGACTGAATAACCACCACTTCGATGGGTAAGATCAGCAACACATCATTAGCTGAAACGTGAAGCATCAAGGTGATGTTATTGATAAAGGCCGTGCAAAGGATGATCATGGCGTAAGGTGTCTCGGATGAAAGTCTGTTCTGGACATTATTTTGAGGCCACCAACGGACATGCGTGATATCCTGGCTGGTCAACCCCTGTATCGGCATAAAGCTACCCTTGGTCACCTTGCAATAAATAGGACCCGGATAGATGAGGACAACAGATATTGGAGACAAGTCTGTTGAATAGGTATTGATTAGCACAAGTGGGGTATATTGATTAGCACAAGTGGGGTATATTGATTAGCACAAGTGGGGTAGCTGAACTCATCCTCTCCATAGTTGCGGTGAAGTATAATTGGGTGAGAGTGAAGGTTGGTCAAGAGCCAAGATCTATACTCGGCAAGTCAGGCATTATACTAATGCAGCTGCGGGACGGGACGTGGCATATCCAGTTTAATTGCCGAATGTCTCACAGTAAAGTATAATAACGGGCTTCTGTACACTAAGAAAGTGGATTGAAGGTCCAGTCTATATGGAGTTGCGAACTGATTGACCTGAATGTCTCTCTCGATTGAGTAATTCACCTTTTCCAGAGCAACTGAACCAGGTCCAAAAGAAATCTGTTGTCGAAATATGAATCATTTTGTCTCAGGTTTACATTTTACCTGGGACTTTGTACCCAGGCGTGTTGCCACGAAGCCTTTCTTCCAGACTTGATGGGAGTATGATTGGACAAGGGCTCTGAAATGATCTACATTGCTTGAGGTGAGGGTCGTAAATAGGAATGTCACAGTCACAACAGCAAGATTCTAAACTGCGCACTGTGAGTGACTAATTTCCTAATCATGATCTTGATCTTGGTGTTGAGAAGAGCATGGCCACTGCTTCTCTTTTCTATATAAGATTGACACTTACGCCCTGTGTCGCCGACAGGACAACTTGCAAGATAATCAATACACCTGAATCACTTCTTCTCAATCAAGCTATCCAACTCATTCATCATGTCTACCCCCTCTGACTCCCAACCCCTCCTCAAACAGGCCTTTGCCGACTCCGATGGGGAAATTCACAGTCTCGCCAGTAAAGTCGAACAGCGCATGAAGGTACTGACGTTGACCCCCAATCCAAATTTAATCTCATACTAATCGTCCCTAGAGCGATGCAAAGGACATGATCGTCGACGTTGCTCCAGTCTTTGGCAACCTCAATGCCCAAACCATCAAGGATTTAGACGAGGATCTCCTTATCGCCATCGCTGGAATGACAAAGGCCATCACTCAGGTTCCTGTCAAAGATAGAACATACAAAAAGATTCTTGAGATCTTCTCGCAGAGCCCCCTCGTCCAAACAGATGGCCATGGTATTTCCAAGAGCGATAGTCTTATCAAGAATGATCAAGCTCAGTTCAAGACTGATGGATCACCTGATGCGGCTATTGTCAAAGAAGCAAGTACCCGATCGCATACAAATCATCAACTAGGCACTGCTAACATTAATTCCAACGTCGCCGATTGGTTCCAGCGCTTCGTCGCAGACCGGGAACTTCTCGACGCGACCAATATCGATATCAACGTGCTCGGCAGTATCGTCGCCCAGTCCGGTGCCACGGTGAAGGATCCTGGCACCATTTTCCATGCCAAGGAACATGCTGACAAGAGTCTTGATGTTGCTGGTATTCGCTACCCACAGCCTGGTCGACCGAAATTCAGCGTGAGTTAGCCCGAATCTCTGTGCTGAGCCAGGTGCTGACTTGTTAGGTATTTCGCATTCATTTGACCGCTTGGTCCGATTGCACCCGGACTCTGATGGCACAGATCGATAGCAATGGCATCACCGGAGGTAAGTCCTATACCCCAGAATGGTAGGTCAGCCGCACTGACACTTGGTAGAATTGTATGAAACGAGCTATGTGCCCCGAGAGGAAGTGATGTCGTCTCTGAGCGCAGAGGTCCGTGAAAAGGCTATCGAGACTGGAAAGACTTTGTTTGACGAGTAATTGGGACCTCATGGGGGTGTGATAAGGCTATTCAAGTCGAAGTAGGAAGCTTTACATTGACCTTATCCCACGAAATTATATCTCAATACCATCTATCTCTCAAAGCCAGTGACAACTACGCTATAAAACTTATCATTACTCCGTTGAAGCACTTGGCTTACGCGCGGTTCACTTCCAAACGTCATACTGTCAGCGGGTTGCATAAATTAGCTTGTCCTCTGTCGCTAAGCAGACTAGAGCGCCCTGCTGTTATCCACAGTCAGCCGGTTGCATTAGCGCAATTGACGAAACTGTGTCTGTCTGTCGAGACTGTTTTATATAAATTTGCCAAATCGATCCCAACTCTTTGTCCATTTTATTCCTATGTTATCCTTCCTACGCTGTTAGAGACCTACCTCATTATACCGACCATGCCATTCCAGACTGCCCCCAAGCCCAAATCGTTGCTCGGCTGGCATCGCATTCTGTCTCCCACGGCAAGCGTCAAAGTATCCCCCATTTGCTTAGGTGGAATCAGCATCGGCAATTCATGGAAATTCTACACCGGCAAAAACGAAGATCCTTTCAAACTCCTCGACGCATTCTATGAGTTGGGCGGTAACTTTGTCGACACTGCCAACCTCTACAACTCGGAGCAATCTGAACGATTGATTGGACAATGGATGGAAGAGCGTGGGGTAAGAGACCAAATGGTCGTTGCTACCAAGTACTCTGCTGGCTATCGTGCGTATAATCGTGAGAAAGAGCCTATTCAGACAAATTTCACCGGAAATTCTGCTAAGAGCATGCATATTTCGGTTCGCGATAGTTTGACAAAGCTGCGGACTGATTATATCGATATACTCTACGTTCATTGGTGGGATTACGCAACCCCTGTGGAAGAGGTAATGAGAGCCCTACATACGCACGTCATGGCGAAAGAGGTCCTGTATCTCGGAATTTCCAATACCCCTGCTTGGATCATTGTCAAAGCAAACGCCTGTAAGCTTAACCGAAAGGTCTTGGTTACTGTGGCTAATATCGTCAGATGCCCGACAGCACGGCCTGACACCTTTCTCAGTGTACCAAGGAAACTGGAACGCGTCTATGCGGGACATGGAGGGAGAGGTCATTCACATGTGTGAGGACCAAGGCATGGCTGTGGTTCCATGGGGTGCTCTGGGAAGTGGTTCCTTACTTACAACTGAACAGCGAAAGGAAAGGGACGATGACCCAGATGCACCACAGACGCAGCCTTCTGAGAGGGCCATAAGAACAAGTGAAGCACTGGAGAAGATTGCTGCCCGCAAAGGAACCACGCTACAGGCTATCGTAGGTCACATCACTTCCGTCTCGTTCTCAGTACTAAAACCTCCAGGCTCTTGCATATTTGTTCCACCAGACAATTTACGTCTTCCCCATTGTCGGCGTCAATACGGTTGAGCACATCAAGGCTATGCCTGAAGCTCTGCGTATCAAGCTTTCAAAGGAAGATATCGACGAGATCCATGAAGCGTCTCCTTACAATCCAGGCTTTCCCATGAATTTCACTCAGTACATAGAGCCTGTCAAGTATGATTTATCGTGGACGCCGGCGGATCATCAGCAGTATCAAATGGCTGCCTGGATCGATGCTCCGCCTAAACGACTGGTAAGTAAACTTTCAGACCGAGCGACTTTCGTTATGAAAAGCTAACTATCATTAGCCGTATCAGCCAAGGACCGAGTAGGCTGTGTCGCGAAGGGGAATGATAGTGACGGATAGGTGCGTTACTGGGTCTAGAACATGGTGACTATTAGGTGCGAATATAGAATGCTAAGGTTGATGGCCGTGGGATCGTTAGACCGATAGCCTTATCAGAAATCATGAAGCTCAGTTCAAGACTGATGAGTCACCTTATGCTGCTATTGTAAGAGAATTAAAACAAACATCCCTCTACAAAATATTGTCTCACTACCTCTGTTGAACTACCACCTCCATTACCAGTGCTCTCCCTTCATTTCCCGCCACTTTAGCTCTACTGCTTTCCCCTCTTTGCTTGGGCCCCAGAACCCTCCGCATCAGCCTTCGACTTATTCTGATTGACAGGCTTTGTCTTCTTTGTCGGCCTTTGCTCCGTGCTGAGTACTCCAGGATCTGCGCTTATTATTTTAGCTGATTTAACCTTCTTGCCAGGTTGAGGGTGAAGGTCCGTTGACGATTTTGTACGACCCTTATGAGAGATCGGTGGTATTATCAAGGTGATGACCATGCCGGGTTCTATAATAAATCTCCAACAGTTCGGCATTATGATACTGCCTGTAGGGCCGACAACGTCATAGTGGCCGTTCAAGATCTGTGAACCAAGTACCTCGTGCTGTCCAAGTGCCTCTTTTATCTTCTGCTCCATGCCCTGGTTCTTGTCAGCTGGAGTGCAATTGTATTGTGGGGTCGACTGACCTTCCATTTCCTGATGAGATGAAATGGGAATGTGAATTGTTGTCCAACGGCGTTGAACGTAATGGACTCCTTCACTTCTTTGGTACATTTACAGTCATTGGCCTCTTGTATCGAGATCTGTTCAGTCCCTGGATCTTGAATGATTTCCTCTTCAGTGGTCCAGTCAGCCAATAGCTTGTCAACGATAGAAGAGCTCACTCCGGGCTCGTATATGGCCGTTTGAAACTCTGGAGGTATACCAATGGTAACCTCTGAGGTGATTCCTTTGGTATCGATGCTCTGAGAGTCAGGGCCCTGCCTTGACCGGGCCAAAGGCTCGAACACTAGGTTGTAAAGCCAAGTCGCAGTTTCGTCGGGGCTCTTGTCCAAGGCTCGAAACTGTATTAGCTTGTTCTTCTCGTCACCTTCAGTATTGTCGTCGTTTTCTAATCGCAAGATAGACCCATCGGAATGTGGACGTTGTTGCTTCGAAAGCTCCGTAATACGATTACACGCCGCATATGTCAGGTTCTCTGCTTGTTGTCGAACGTGTGGAATCCTGGATTCTTTTTTCTTCTTTCCGTCCTCGTTGCCGGGCTTGCCCTTCGTCTTGGCCTTTTTCGATCTAACTACCGTCAGTGAAAATCCGGCCGCAGCATGCTTTATGTATCTGACTTTGATTCCTTTCTGGCCAATGCGGCTAGAAGCAGGGTGTTCTGTATAAGCTGAATGCCACTCTTATGGCTCTCGATCACGCTGAGCTTGTACTGAACTTCAGGCTTATTGTATACCCATAGAAGCCTCTTTAGTGCTGTTTGACCATCCATGAGACTTTTGAGGTCGTTGTGTATTTTAGATATTCTGCTCATTGTAGAATCGACGATCTTTAAGAGAGGGCGCTTGCATAGGTCCTTATTATTTTCTAGGAAGTCGTGCAGCTCTCTCAGAATGAAGGAGAGATCAGATATTCTCGCCGCTATATCGAGTATCTCGCGGGGGGCATTCTGGATGGAGGCGACGAAACGATGTATGTCTTTGGAAAGAGAGGTACCGGTTTTCACGACTTGCCAGATGCCTGCCAAAATAGCAGCGATAGATATTGGATCCATTGTAGTTGACTTTGAATTTCAACCTGTCAATATTTTTTTAAAAAAAAACAATAAACAATCTGAAGGTTAACTCAGACTTTATCAGCTCTGGCTCCAGTCAGATGCGGGGTATAGAATGCCCAATAGTATGCCTCCGGCTGCCTCCCAGGCACAGCCTACTTTGGGCTGATCTCACTCTCCCAGCTCTCGACATTGCTTACGATTGGGGGCCGATGCCTGCAAGGAATGAACTGATGCAGCCAGTATCAGAGAGGTCAGCATGCAAGAGCTGTAATCGAATCTTGATAAGTAATGCAGGTCACAGATTGTTGCGCGATTTATGGGTGATAAAAAACGGTGGATGGAAGCAGCGTCGACATTACTATGCTCTAAATCACTACCTAGTCATTAGAAGTAACCACTGCATGACCGTCCTTCTTGTGGTTGAAATTAGCATCTGAGCCCCGTCGCGTACTGGATGTCTCATCTACATCCGACTGTTGATGTCCTCTGTCCTGCTTGAGCAAAGACTCAGTCGGACGTTCATCTCGTGCTTCCTTCATATTATCCGGCTTGGTGTCCACTGCGAAAAACGTAGACTGATCATCGCTACCTTCCAACCCGTTGCTTTGCCGTCGCAGTACCAGCCGAACATTGCTTAGATGCTTTGACAAAGGCTCTGCGCCTGAAGTTTCTGCAGAAGACACGACAGCGTCAAGTTCTGGATTCCGCGTCGTCCGCAGAATGGTCGAGAAGGTATTCGTATACGATGCAGAGGCAGATTTAATGCACAGCAGTCCAAACATTACTACGACCAAAGAAAATAGTATGCCTATTCCATAGGCGATAAAAAGGTTGCGAGGCTCGTAGGAGAATGCATTTTGTGCCGAGAAACGGGTTACGGGACCGCGGGAGAGGTTGGTATCGTTTTGACTAGAAAGATATGTTAGCAAGATTTTCTGTAGAGACACAGGTCTGCACTTACAGAAACTCGGAGTTGCTCAACAGACTTATCGTAACATTCTCAAACAATTGCTCCAGAGCATCAGGCATTGACAGATTGCCAATCATAGACTTTGGCTTCTCTTCATAATACGTATAATGCATATCCGGCGAATCAATAAGAACAGTGTGTCCTATCCGTGTACGACGCGATTGCCCAGAAGCGCGTTGAGTACCGATCAACATATCCCCCACTGCCCCCATGAGAGTAAGATATGCCGTAAAGGGATTACAATGACTAGCAGGTCCTGAGAAACAGTCTCGGGCGTCGTAGACTGATACTGGGTTAAGTCTCTCCGTCTTGTATTTTATGTCCTGCAAACCGTTGTCGAAGGTGATGTTGAGAGAATACGTCGCGTTGTACAGCTGACATTCTATGGTCTTGTTTGCTCGGCCAGAAGGCCTATCTGGGGTGAGAACGTAGAATGTAGCTGGGTTACCACCTTGGTCTCGATCCGTGTCATTTGCGGTATAGTCTAGAGCCGATGTCCAATACACCATTGATTCATCCAAGGCATTCATCAGTCCCTCTATAGCATAACCGTACCATATACCTTCCTCAGAAGCAGAAGAAGACATATTCTCTGATACAGGCACAAAGCCAACGTATGTTAAGTAGTCTTCATACCTCCTATCGTTGTTAATTATCTTTTCCATGGCTTCTCTAAATGAGTCGTTCTCCGGGGTATCGCATGAAAGTGTAGGGCCGTAGAAGTCGAGTGAGTAGGAGGAGTTGGGAAATGGAGCGGCTACGGGGAGAATAGTGCCCAGAGATGCCACTGGTAGGAGTGTCTTGATGATATGGGGTGACACGGAGAGACCGGTTTCTACCCAATTACTAAACCAAAGAATGCGGTCGTAATCGATATTTGGAATGTAACTATCGGAGATCGTTACATTGGCCTCGGAAGAGATCTCGATACTTAATGTAGCTGGCGCGATGACTGCAATCAGTGGAAGAGCCCTTGATAAATGTTAGCAGTGAACCGCGCCTAGTTCACTCGTCTTACCAAGCGACCATAGCTACAACTGCAAGTCCCGGCGCAGCAGTCCACAATTCCAAAGTCGTGAAATCCCATGCAGTATGAGACACACCGAACATCGAATTGATACCTTCAATTGTGATAGATTTAGATCTCAGCGTCCGCCAGAGTATTTGTGTGTATGCGATCCCGACAGCTGCCGATAACAGTGCTCTTACGAGAAAGGCCATTCCTGTTCCGATACGCAGAAACCACTCTTGCTGGTTCTGACTTTCGACGATGCGATTGTTGAGATAGTCGTAGAAGAAATGGTGACCGATGGCGAGTGCTAGTCCGAATAGAAGACTGCCTGTCATTAAGATGAGGGTTAAATTATGGCAGGCCATTTTTTTTTGGTGGCGACGAGTAGAAATGATTTCTTATTATTAATGGATCATGTTGCTATGATCCTACTACAAACCACGTCGCTTGGCCGTAGTGGGAGGGATGTTAATGTCGGTGAGAAATAATTTGGGATTAAGCATCTGACAGGAACAAGCCTCTGCATGTAATCATTCCCTGTATATATAAACATCGAGTTCTACGTGTCGCAGCATTGGTACAGGACGCGGCAATGATCTTCCTCAATATAAACAGGCTATTGCCCCTGCTATTTTCCAGGGCTGGACCAACGGGTTAAATGACTGGTCCAATTACTGCCAAGACATGCGGCATTGAATCCTTCGACTGCCTGGGGTGTGACGTCAAAAGCCAACATCATCGGGAAGTACGACATGACCGTTGAAGCCGTTACACAAACTGGATCCATTGTCTTTGCTATCATTTATCCACTTTATCACTAACACAGCGCCTCGACATTCTAGAAGCGCTCTTCCCGCTGAACAACCTCACCCTAGACTGAGACCGGCCAAACCACCAAATATCGCAGGCGGTGAAAAATCAGCCCCGCCAAGCCAACCTCTGTTTTATAACCAGGATCCCTCAGCCCAGGAGCGGGGTTTGCTTCGCTCTAAAGTCTATGATTCGACGGAACCACCCTTCTTTTCAGCTCCAAGCGACGAAATGAGTTTAGTCTCATATTATGAGGCTGTGCTTGCGCAATCAGAGGAGATGACAGCGAGAATTCTCCCTTCAACAATCTTCACTTGAGAATTGACAATTTGAAGTAAGATAGTTCGATTGAAAGCGCTGTCAAAATGGGTGAAGGCGGATACATGATTCTCACCAACGGTACGCCGTACCGATGGAAACGGTCTGATCAGATGAGCTATCAGATGAAATCTTGGGACTTTCCTGAAGTCATCGAAGCCGGTAAATCTCACCCCCCTCTCCATCATTCACCTCAATTGACACCTTTGTAGGCAAGGTCCCTCGAACGTACATCGAGTTCAGTCAAGGCGCTTTCAAAAAGCGCTCTGATACTAGTGGCTCGGTAAAGTACACCCTTGAAGGCACAGGATGCAGCTTCACCATTCACGTCCGCGACGACGACGAGCGCATCTGGGTGAAGCTCGACTCTCTTGAATCAGTCGGTAACGCCCGCGGTTCCGAGATTCATCTTGGCTGGCGCCATGATAAGTGTCTCACTTGGGTCCTCTCTGGTACCAAGGAAGAATTCCATACGTCGAACCCGCCTATGGACTGGATGCAGCAGTGCAGAAAGACAATCGGGCATCTCCCCCTCTCTAAGATCTGTCTTCTTGGTACGCATGATTCTGGCATGTCGACTACTTCGCATTCGCTTGTTCCCGTTAGTGTCATTGATCCGTACGTCCTTTGTCAGTGCGAGGATATTTATGGTCAACTTCAAAAAGGCGCCAGATACTTTGACATTCGTCCTCAGATTTACAAAGGGAAATGGTGCACGGGTCATTACACCGGTAAAGTCGGCGCACGTGGTGAAAATATTGCCGACATCATCGACGGCGTGAACAAATTCACAAAGGACAACGGTGAATTGATCATCATCAACTTCTCCCACTCGTTGCAGTCCGACGTGGAGGAGTGGCGTGAGTTCAACAAGGAAGAATGGCACAATTTGATGAAAGAGCTTCAGAAGCTGAACAACCTCTTCATCTTGAAAGACAAATCCAAGGCCAACAACCTCTCCACTCTCAAAGTCGATGACTTCATCGGCAATGGCAAAGCAGCGGTAGTATGCATAATCGAAGAGTGGGGAAGTTTGTCCCTCGGCGACTACCTCAACCAAGGCTTCTTTAAGTCTGGCCAACTCAACATCCGAAACGAATACGCCAACAAGGATGACACGGAGTTCATGGTCAAGGACCAAATCGAGAAGATGAAAGGTCACATGTCCTCCAAAGACAAGCGCATGTTCCTACTCTCTTGGACGTTGACACAGCAAGTCCCCGAGTGGATAGGCAGTGTGCGAAGTCTAGCAGAAAGTGTCGGCGATTCACTCCGGCCAATCAAGCTACTGGCCAAGGATTGTAACCCGGAGCTTTTCACGAGATTGTTGCCTGAGGTTAGTGAGAGTTCGTTTCCGAATGTGGTTTATATCGATTATTTGGATAGTATGGAGTATGTTGCTTTGGTCGTTGCTATCAATGACAAGGTTTTCAATAACTAGGATGGGTAAAATATCTAGGATAGGAATGCAATTTATGGGATCTTGACGACTACTCTGCCCGCGACCTGCTGTTTCTTGAGATCTTCGATGACGTTTCCGACTTGATCGAATTCAAGGACTTTGACTTCTGGGACTATCGTACCTGCCAATGCATGTTGGAGAAGGTCCTCCATCTGCTTTTCTGTTCCAACCATGACACCGGTAACTGTGAGGTCTATTCGTTGTCAGCTGTCAGTCACATTTTCCAAAGATTGGGATACTCACCTCTAGCGGAGCAGATAGTAGCAGAAAGAGGTATATTAAAGTCATTCCTCGGCAGCCCAATCGTGACGATGATTCCCATATTCCTTACGAGACTCGGTGCTTGGACAAAGGCCTCTTGTGAAGCGGTAACCACCAGCACAGCAGCTGCTCCTTCTCCAGTAATCTCCTTCACTTTTTCTTCCACGTTCTCAGTCTTGAAGTCGATGAAGTGCTCAGCGCCGCTATCCAAGCTTAACTTCCGTCTTGCCTCTCCAGTATCGATCGCAATAACTCGTAGACCCTTGAGTCTACTGGCAATCTGAACACCGAGATGCCCAAGACCACCTCCGGAACCACATATGACAACCCAGTCGCCCTTCTCGGCATACCCTTCGAGTTTCGAAACAGCGCCAGCCATGGTCAAACCAGCGCATAGTAGAGGAGCAGCTACCTCGCCAGGAACACCGTCCGGGATCTCAGTAACATACCTAGTATCAGCAATCATGTACTCTTGTAAAGTTCCAGGAACATGCTTCCCAGTATTCAGTTGCTTCGGGCAGTTATTATGATAACCCTTCTTGCAGATACGGCAAGTCCCGCAAGCGCTGTAGAGCCATTTCACGCCAACTCTCTTGTTCAACATTCCACGATCAACATCATCTCCGATCAGGACAACCGTTCCGACACCTTCATGTCCAACGATGGGATCATAAGGTCCCCAACCAGACACAGCTCGGACTTCAGAGCCACTGCACTACATTAGCCAAGAACCCAACCCAACCAACCGCTCTTCCTTACCAAAGGCCAGTATATTCCAACTTGATCAGAATCTCATTCTTTCCAGGTTTTCCAATTGGAATATCTGATCGGATTACAATTTTCGCATTATCGCCGGGATTTTTGATGAGTGCTGCTTTTTGGATCGACGGTATGGAAGTCATGATGATTGAGTATGAACCGGGTAATGACGGGCGCTGGCGGGTTTAAAAACTTGGAGATCGTGGGGCTGATTGTGGGTTTTGTAGCCGAGTGAAGTACCGCTCCGGAAGGTTTGCCGATGCATCTGCCGACACCACCAAGAGGCGTTGCATCACCACAACAATTGTAATAATTATTGGTGTTTTGCTAAAAGTCGAAACGGATGGACAACGTTCAGAACAGAAATACTTCTGTGTATATAGCTACCTAATGTATTTTGATCAAGTATGTCCCGCGATAGCCTTCGGCTGATACAACTCCTCCAAATACTGAACCTCTTCCTTACTCAAAACCTTTCCCCTAGCACCCACAGCCTGGTCGATTCTCTCAACACTACTAAATCCAATAACCGGACTCGTAACCCTCTCCCCAATCCAAGCCAAGGCAACCTCCGCCATAGCCCAGCCCTTCTTCTCAGCGATTTCCACAACCCGTCCGATAATCTTGTTATCAACATCCGACAACTCCCCCGAACTTTCCTTCTCACCCTTGCTGCGGTCTGTGGATCCAAAGTCTTTCGGAGGTCGTGCAAGATGGCCTCTGCATAGCGGTGCCCACGGAATAATTCCGACGCCCGTATCGTTGCAGTACCGGATCATCTCGCGCTCTTCTTCACGGTAAAGAAGATTGTAGTGATTTTGCATGCTAATGAATTGTGTCCAACCATTCCTCTCGGCGACGAATTGCATGCGTGCGAACTGGGTTGCCCACATGCTACTTGCGCCAATATACCGAACCTTTCCTGATTGAACGAGATCGTGCAGGGCTTTCATGGTTTCTTCGAGCGGCGTGTCTTCATCATAACGATGAATTTGAAGAAGATCAATGTAGTCTGTGTCAAGACGTTTGAGAGAGGCGTTTACTTGGTTGAAGATTGCGGCGCGGGAGAGACCGTATTGGTTTTGATAGTCTTTGGAGACTTCAAATTCGGATTTGTAGTTGATGTGTCGAGCGGCTGTACGATGTCAGTATTGGCAAGGGCGCATGTCAGAGGTGAGACGTACACGGCTCTTCGCCAACGGCCCAGCGGCATTTTGTCAGAATGAGGACTTTGTGACGAGGGATATCAAACTTCTTCAAGGCTTTGCCGACGATCTCTTCGGAGACACCATTGCTGTACGTATTCGCAGTGTCCCAGGTATTGAGACCACGATCGTAAGCTGCTTTGAGAAGCTCCAATGCCTTTCGCGCGTTAGCACCCGTCTGGATTAATGACTGGGAGCAGTACCTCTTCTTCGCCAATGACCCAAGGCAAGGTCCTCTTATCCCCGAAACTCATACATCCAAATATTGGCACAGAAACACGCAAGCCGGATTTTCCAAGGTTGCGATACTCGCATTTGGATGCGTCGAGAGAGGCCTTCAGTTGGGCGGGGAGATCGTTGGAAGACATCTTGGTGGTTTCTCAAGATTATGGTGAGACGAAATTGTGAACAAGCGAGAAGCAAAGAGGCAGAAAACGAGTTTATGTATGTTGTCAGAAAGTGAGGATGATCTGAGATAAACATTCAGATATCCTGATAGGCGGATAAATAGGACTGTATGTCATCATTGTGCTGTTTGGTGTCGTGCAACCTTTACCCCGCTGCTGACTGTGTCTTTGAGATCGAGAGTGAAGATTGATTACCAGACGCGATTGTGTCCATTCACTGATTGGATGTTGGAGAACCTACCCTGGACCTCTTATTTCTGTTGTGATTAGGATCTAGCGAGCAAACATGGGCTGCGTCCCTTCTGTGGAGACATCGTCGTCAAAACGTGAACACTCAATGCCACTCGTTGACCACCAGCGACAATACCATTTTTTCATGATCACGCGTTTCGGCCAACCTTAAACCTTCATGACGTCTGAAACAGTCTTCCAGAAACACAGCCTCAACAGCGAAGAAGGACTTTATCTCTTGATCATCAAGCCCCTGCGCCTCGAGTTACCCTCGATCGATTCGGTCTCTCGGCAAAGACATGGAAATGCTCCTCTCTGATAGGTCCTCTCGCCTAACTGTTCCCATCCCACCCTACACCCGACAACAGGACACTTCGGGTTAACAACCCCATAAACAGCCTAGCTTCATCCTCTCCACGTCTAATTTTGCGGGGAACTGTCGGCAGTTCCATCGGAACTGATTGACGTATTTCAGATTTCCAATTGAGAGAAGCTCATTGCTTCTAACTCAGTTCTAACATAATTCCACCATACCCCGGCCTCAATCAACTTCTTGAAGAGTGAGTGGATATCATGGAGCAGACAAAAACGACGCGCAAACGAGTCTCCAGGGCCTGTAACCTCTGTCGCGCCCGGAAAGTTCGGTGTATCATTGAGGATCCTTCGGGTCCTTGTGTCAATTGTCGACATAACGACAAGGTCTGTACCTTTAAGCGGCGACATGGAATAATGTGAGTGTCTTCCTATACTATGAGGAGTAAAACTAATTGTTAGATCGACGAACCCAACTTTGATGCCGAATATTCCGCCTACACCACGCTCAATTGAATCAGCAGCCGAAAAGCCAATTGAAGCGCCAGTTCAACGACCTCTTCCTGCAGCACCAAGACCAGGATCAATCTCATCTTCAGCCTCAATTCCCTCTCAAAACATTGCCCAAGTACCAAGTTCACCATGTCATCCCGACTACGCCTTCCTCCAAGTCCCGGACACAAAGGATCTTCTGCCTCAAGACCTCCAATTCCTCATCAGTCAAGGGTGTTTCATCGTACCTCAACGAGAAGCGCTGGATGACTTTTTGAGACAGTACTTCTTACATGTTCATCCGATGCTTCCGATTTTGAATGAGAAGGACTTTTGGCTTTCTTATAATTCGGTCGAAGGGGATGTGGAGTATGAGATGCCCATGTTGGTTTTACAGGGCGTTTTGTTTATATCATCTGGGGTGAGTTATCTCCTCCGAGAGAATGGTGGTTTTGCTGACTCTTGCAGTTTGTTTCTGCGGAAACAATTAAGTTGCTTGGCTTTCCAGACGTTCACCAAGCTAAATTGGCCTTCTATCGCCGCGCAAAGCTCCTCTACGACTTCAGCGTCGAGAAGTCCTGCATAGCTATAGCCCAAGCATCCCTCCTCCTCGCCCACACGCATCTCATCCCCCGCTGCATAGCCGGCAACAAACCTCTGGGCTCAATCTGGCTCGGCATAGCCATATCCTACGCCCGCGTCGCAAAAGCCCACTGCTACACCTCTCTACGTCCTTCATCGCCCACCGAAGTCGCCAAAATCCAAAAACGTCGTAACACGCTTAAACGGCTTTGGTGGAGTTGCATAATCTGCGATCGTCTCCTCCCGCTTACCTCGAGACAAAGCATAAAAATCACGCCTCACAACTTTAGCTTTTCCGGATGTTCGGTTCTTGGCAGTGCGGATTTGAGCGACGAGTTGTACAATTCTGATGTGTACGATTCGGAGACGAAGACGCTGCATGCTGAGTTGTTAGCTAAGCTTGTAGAGCTTTGTGTCGTGCTGACGGATGTTTTGATGGTTGTTGCGGTGCTGTATAATAATCCCTCTTGGATGCTAAGTGGACGGATGAAAGATGCGGGGGTCTGTGGAATTGAGTTGAAGAGGTGGTATAACGCTTGGGGTGAGACGAAGGGGACGCTGGAGGAGAGGCGGGGCGATAGTGGAGAGATGGCAGAGTCCATCATCTTGTTCAAGAATCTCATTGAGATGTACTACCAGTGAGTTGTTCTGTCTGCAATTCAGACTTTTATTGACGAGCATAGTTCTGCTCGGTTATCCGTTTGTCATTACAACATCCTTCGATCAAGTCTCGTACCAACATCCCAATCCGATATCCACCTCCGTCGCCAAAGCGAAGATCTCCAAGGTTCAGCATCCCGTGTGACGGAATGTCTCCTCGAATTCGACCGCCTCGGCTTGTCAAGATGGCTTCCCATGACAGCGTATGCCTCCCTTCCCAAGCATCATCATATCGCACTAACAAATCCCAGCATCGGCTGCACAGCCTTTCCCCTAGCCCTCCAAATGATCGACGTTGAACTCCACCCCAAAACCTCCCAAAAACAACAACACGTCGATAATCTCGTGAAACAAATGAAGAGCTATAAAAGCAAGTACTATATCACAGATTGGGTAATGAGAGCTATTCGACATGTTGTGGAATTGGCACGACAACGAGACGATTCTGGGGCGAGTAGCGCTCTTGATATGCTCAAGAGTCGACCAACTTATTATTTGAGGCTGGTTATGACGCTTGATATGAGTATCAGCAACGGACGATTACCGGATGAGTGTGACTTTCCGCCGAGTTTGAGAGCTGGAAGGACGAGCTTCGCGAAGATGAATTCAGACGCTGCACAGATGGGGGACGAGGAATCACGGAAGAGGTTTTCAGCGATGAACAAGGACTTGATACCGGACACCTTGAACGACGAAACTGGCATTGGCTCAGCCGATTTGAAGGACCAAGTCCAAGCGCAGGATGCTATTATGGTCGACCAGGAATCATTCTTCAACACCAAACAGCCTTTTCCGGTCGATCTAACAGCTGCGTTATGTGAGATCACGAATATTCCTCCTTTGGACTTTAGCGATATGCCCTTATTGGATTCATCGCTCTTCAATGACACTGGAGGTGTGCCCTTCTGGCCATATGAGCTACTCGGATCACCGCCTGATAATCTGGGAGAGGTCGAGGATATTGGGATGGGTGATATCTTTGCTGGGATGCTGGCAAATGCGAACAATGAGTCAGATATCACTGAGGTTACAAGACAGAATGGCAGTTCTGTCAGCCCGTCTATGAATTGCCTGTGAGGATAGCTCTTGGTTGGTTTCTATTATACAAAAGCTTGTACCCTACCTTCGTCGTGCGTTCTTAACACCTCCGCAATCTCCACATACCCTTTCCTTCGTGCCCACATTAGCGCTGTCATTCCAAAGCCATCTTGAATGCTTGTATCGGCCCCATAACGGAGTAGAATGCGAATGATCGTGAGATGGCCCCCTAGAGACGCATATATGAGCGCTGAGCCCGCCTTGCGTGTCCGTACGTTCTTTGGTAATGGCCGGTTGGGAATTGTTTTGAGACCCGAGTCCGTAAAATCCAGGTTCATATATGCGTCATTCTCCTCGGAACGCTCTTGTCGGCGCTTGACAGCAGAAGGAATTGAACAATGTTTCTTCCGCTTTGGCAGGAAAAACTCAGTGGCTCTTGTGTCACAATCGGCGCCGAGTTCGACCAATAGATGGATAGCCCAAATTAAGCCGATACCCGCAGCACAGATTAGTGGTGGCGCTTCGAGAACTACCCATCCGGTCTCCTCTTCAAGACTTCTTCGTATAGTCCAATCTTCTGTCCCATCCCTCAAGAGTGGTTCGTAAAGATATACCCTTCCACATAACGTTATATCGGCCCCATAATTTATTAAAGACTCTACCATTATCCCCTGCCGGTCAGGGGATGTGACCGGTGTTACGCTACACCAGTCCCTGCTCAAATCAAGAAGCAGACCTTGATAATCTGCTTGATTCGAGTGCCGTGCTTGCCCAGGTAACAAAGGGGATATGATGCAAGGTGACGTTTTCTTACATCGTACCAGTGCAGAGATCAGTGGGGTAACACCGGTTGGACCCTTTCCATTGATATCAGCGTCGTTCTCGAGGAGGAAGCTTAGTATTCTCTCAGACTGGTGTTCCGTGGCTATAAGAACGAGTGGGCGCTTACTACGAGCCACCTTTTGCGTACTAGCACCGTGATGCAAGAGATAGTCTAGTGATTCCTCGTCACCTCTGACTATCCTTTGCACTAGAGCTGTCTCATTCAAATCATCCACAGCGTTGATATCAGCCCCGTAATCAAGTAGTGTTTGGGCTAATCCAAAATCCCGGTACTTCATTGCTATCATCAGGGCGTTCATTCCCCGCTGTTTCCGAGCTTCTGTATTAGCTCCGTGATGAAGTAGGCGGCGCACAGTCCTGATATGTTGGCCCTTTGCTGCTCTTATCAATGGGGTCTCTCCGTTAAGAGGCGTTGCTTCAATTTTGGCTCGGCATCTAAGCAGGCACTCCACGATCGGAAGATGTCCTTCTGATGCCGCTGCAAATAAGGCGGTCTGTCCGTAGGCGTCCTTGGACTCGATACCAGCGCCGTAGTCAAGGAGGAGCTGTAGCACACCCAGATACCCCTTAGATGCCGCAGTGCACAGGACATTCTTGTTTTGTGACTCGCCTAGGGAACCATCATAGGCACCGCGATCGAGAAGAAGCTGCACTATTCTCTCGTTTCCCTGCTCTACTGCAGATTCCAAAAGCGTTTCATTATATGTACAGTGGTTTATCAACCAAGTAAAGCAGCTGTCAGAGTAAAAGATAGAGTCGATTGCCAAGAAATTCAAAAACATTGAAGGTTCCCATAACCAACCCAGGAACTTCTCTTTGATACCGGGGCGACTAGTAACGCCGTGTTTCAATAAAAGCCGAATGGCAGTTAATTGCCCCCTCTTGCTCGCCTCAACAAAGGCTTCTCTCATTGAAGGTTGGGTGTCGGCACCATGGTCGAGAAGAAACTTGATTGAGCCTTCATTGCCTCTGCGTCTTACTGCCAACCTTAATGGCCTGACACCGCTGATTTTGAGGTTGATGTTCTTCTTCCAGTGCTCGTTCGCATGTAGGTGAAGCGCCTCAAGCCAACGTACGATACCAAGTTCGGATGCCTGATGAAGTGACGGATAGATTGGGTTTGCCCCTGGTAGATATATATGCGCCTGTTGCAAAACCATATTCTCAAAGAAGGCACGGTTCATGTCATCCTGGCATGTCGCTGACAGCCTAGTATGATAGTCCCAGTAATTAGTTGCATAACCAAAAAGGGGAGGACGTGAAGGATGATCGGTGTCTGATGTGTCTGATGTGTCTGATGTGTCTGATGTGTCTGATGTGTCTGATGTGTCTGATGTGTCTGATGTGTCTGATGTGTACGAGAAGTCCGAGCAGTCTGAACATTCCGAACAGCCTGAGCTGCTCGAAAAGTCTGAGGTGTCTGAGGTGTTTGATGAATGACTTTCTTTGAGCATTTCTAAACACCTGTGAGCTATGATTCCATGACATCGATCGGGTATGAAGTTATATCCATCCAAGGGCGTATTCAAGCCATCATGAATTCCCATTAGATAGTCTTCCGCTGACTGATGCACCAAGAAGACTTGGCCTCTGCGCACCTGTAGGAACGGTCTCAACATGTGGACTACGTCCGCCGTGACTTCTGCATCGGCCTTGCTGTACTTCCCCCCGGCAGTCCTAGTTGTGGCGGCAGCCAATTCAGCAAGGGTAAGGGGTCTTTCTGCAAAGAGTATCCACTTTAGTATGGATGCGCTGGCTTGACGGTATTCAGGGTCGATTCCGTGGAGCATCCTGGTAAAAGTCGCACTCAAACCCTTGGGGAACGCTATGATTGTGTCTATTATTTGGACACATGTTTCCTTCTTGCTGAGTTCTGCGATGACAAAGCTCACCCATAAAAAGCTCCCTTCAGCATTTTCAACCAAAATATCCGTAATCCTAGCCCGAATTTCTGCGAATCGTGGTACCTTGTTAAGCGGCTCTAAACTAGATTTGATGAAATGCTCAACATCGCTTTTGACGGGGCTCCTATGATCCGTGTCAAGCCTTATGACATTTGATGCATCGGAATCATCGATATCTCGACCCAGAACGAGCAGCTGGAACTTGGACTGATCATTACTTTGCTCCCGACGACGGCAGAACTCATACAAACTGCCTGCAAGCATCGCTGATGAGTGGCACTCATCTATTCCATCGATAACGCACCAGATCGTGGGAAGGCTGGGCTGAGATAATAATGTCTCCAATACCCTCCATAAGCCCTCAAAGTTCGACAAAACATCTTCTTTCATCTCCGTGGTTTCGAAATATTTCAAAACTTCCTTGATTTGCAGGCCATCATGACTGAATTCAAGAAGCTGATAAGCTAAGCTTCGTAGAACATTTGGTGGGTTGTTGTATCTGTCATCCTGGAATCGACAGAAGAAGAACAGCAGACGATCTCCTGTCCCCTCACAGAGCGCTCTTAGCTGTTCAGCGAGGAAAAGCGAAAGGACTGTTTTCCCTTTACCAAGTCCACCAGATATTCGCAAGACCGAGAATCTTTTAGCCAGCCACGACTGGTAGTGTGGTTCATGTAGAATCCATTGACAGGTGCCATCGGCCCTTTTTCCCTTTGCGCTGGCAAGGGCTTTTTTATCTATATCTGGATGACTAACAAATAGGGCATTGCGACAGTTGTTGATGTCTTCCTCGATGGTACCTATGGGAAGCTGTGTTAATAAAATCTCAGCATGGGTTATGGCAATACTGACTGTGTTTGTTATTTCTGATCGTAACATTCTGGAACGTGCCAGCCATGGATATACTTCCATTTGTAGCTGAGACGTCATGAATTGCCTGTCTCATCTCCGACCGATCGCTGTCTGATGGTCTTGGAATTTGTGTTGCCGCAGTAAACTCCTCAGTGTCAAAGTCTATCAATAATTTGGTCAGTCGGTTGCAGGATAAGAAGCCCAGATTGTGAATTTATCAAAGGGGACCGGATACTCCGGGCTCTAAAGGTCATCTGAGCCTCTTCCGTAATACTGTGGCTCAGATATGCATGTAAGATTATGCAGCAAAAGGTATCGTATCCAGCACCAATCATGTACTTCGGCCCCGGAGCCTGCTTCTCAGATGATTAGAGTAGAAGCGCGTAATATAGAAATGCGTGGAAAGTATTGGCCATAGCCTAAAAGAGTTAAATATGGGAGCCTAATTTGCCGACCGCAAAACCGCCACCTCCCTCAGCCATACCCAGCATTAAAACTTGCTTGGGGTTTCTAAACTGGAAGTACTCTTATCCTCATCGGAGTTATCCTACTGGAAGCGTTTTCTCAGAGACTTAACAACAATAATTTGTGCAGAACCTGAAGTAGCTTTAGTTACCGACAGCTTCGCCAGTACCATGGCAGATCCACTGAGTATCACCGCCTCCATCGTTGGCATCATTGCCGCGACAAGCCAGGGTATCGAGCTCCTATCAAATACCATCCAGAATATCCGAAATGCCCCGGAGTCGATAAGATCAATACAGACAGGAATTCAACAGCTGAAACCGCTGCTGACGAAGTTGGAGTTCGGTATCAAAGAGGAGCCAACAGAACTGATACTCTCCACAGAGATTAGGGACGCGCTTGGAACCTGCAACCGGGCCTGCACTGAGTTCAACGTTTCCCTGACGCATTGGACGCGACACTCCAGCGGCGAGAAAACCTCGGTACTTGATAACGCCAAGATTGGAATCTTCCGACAAGGTCGAATACGAGTACTGAACGAGCAGCTGTGTCAGAGCATTAAAATATTAAATGTGACACTTAACACTGCGACCTTGTATGTTCTGCATCCCATATATGACACGTTCTAATCTATTCACCGACGGCTATCAGTCTCAAATTGTCTCGACAAGACGATACGGCGAAGGACTTTGGTGACCAAATGCTTGTACAGCTTGAGTGCCGCCTGACAAAAGCCATCGACCAAGCTCTCCGTGATCGGAACGCGGCGATCAGGTTTGAAGACTCGATTCAGCCACTCGATGACGCCGAGGATAAACAAGTTCTTCTTGGAGATATGAAGCGACAAAAGGCAATGATTGATGCTGTTCGACGAATAGCCGAAGAAGCGCTCAAAGCCTCTATATCCCAACGCACCAAACAGAAGATCCATGACGTGAACTCCACTGACAACAGCATTGCACTGGCTGGAATGATCAATGTGAAAGGGAGCGAGGCAAAGCGTGACCAGGACATTTCGAAGATATATGCCAATGGGCGTAGTATCTCAATCGCTGGCGTAGCGAATAACATTGACATCAACTCCATGTTTGCAAATATGAGATCATAGCAGAAGAAGCGGTCTAGTTTCTGTGATATTAGTATCTGGACCGGTATAGACAGCTTACTGCAAGAGGCTATAGCCTTCATTCATTTGTTAAATATCTGGAAATAAATGTACGATGGAAAGGGAAAAACTTAGGATAAACATTGGTTCTTGCATTTAACTTCTGTTCTACCACTTTACTAGGTCCTGCACCTTAACAGGCATCCCACTCTTCATACTATGATTCGCACCCACACCAACAAGGACCGCATTACCACCATCCCGAATATACGCAGCCCTCTTAAAACTATCCTTCTGATCACCCAAAATCACATCCTTCAACAAAACAGGATCACCACCGCCATGTCCACCCTCCTGCTTTACAACATCGACAACATACGGCTTATCAAACATGGGATACACCACAATCTTGGTGTTCTCAACACCACCCTGGATGTACTTCTCGTCTTCGCCTGAAGCATCCTTGGTGACTGGGTCGCCGAGGGGGTTGTAGCCGCTTTCGACGACGTTGATCTCAATGCGCCCCTTTGTGCCGTTGAAGACGCAGCGGTATCCTTCCCAGGGTGCGTAGGCGTAGGTGTTGTATGTCATGACAGCACGGTTCTTATACTTGATAATCATCGATAGATTATCCTCAATGGTAATTCCCTCACCGAAGCAGTTTCTGTCGCGGATATACCCATCCTCATGCTCAGCGTCAAGATAAAGCTTCTTCATGCGCTCATTATCATCAAGCTGGAATGCAAAAGGATCATTCTTCGCATCGTCGTTGTTCTTGTATCGTTCACCAAGGTTCTTCTCACCACGACGCTCAGCATTCTCCTTGCCGTAGAATCGCAAGTCTCCAAGAGCGTAGACTAGTTCAGGCTCGGTGTTGAGCCAGAAATGTACCAGGTCGAAGTGGTGGATTGATTTGTGCATTTGGATGCCACCACTCGTCTCCTTATGTCTATGCCAGCGACGCATAAAGTCCGCGCCGTGAGCACAGTCCAGGATCCAATCCATATGCACTGTTGAGATTTCGCCAATGACACCAGAGTCGATGAGTTCTCTGACCTTGGTATGATGCGGAGCATACCGATAATTGAACAAGACTCGGACTTGCTTGCCAGTCTTTTTCTCAGCATCAATCATCTGCTGCAGCTTATCCTCATCGATAGTCATGGGCTTTTCAGTGATGGCATCACAGCCAAGCTCCATAGCGCGAATGCAATATTTATGGTGGAAAAGATCAATCGTGGTAACGATAACGACATCAGCTTTTTGTTCTTGGACCATCTTGTCAAAGTCGGTGTCTTTGTAAGTTTGGACTTTCTCGCCGCCTAGCTCGACGATGTGGTCGTTTGCGACGTCCATGCGTGTTTGGTTGGTGTCGCAGATGCCGACTAGTTTGGCTACATCCTTGAAGTCCTGGATGATGGCCTGGTAGTACATGGCTGAGCGAACGCCCATGCCGACGATGACATAGCGCTTGAATTGTTCGGAAGTCATTTTGAGGAGATTGAATGATGATGATGATTATGACCCCTCACAAGCAACCTACATGCTCTATTAAATACCCCAATGGATGGGATTACTCAGATGGCTGACCTACGTATAACCTGAACCCCGCCGGTCATTCGGGGGAGCATTCTCCGACTGATGTGGCATGTCTTGGCTGGGGTGCAGATCATTTCTGAGAAGGTTAGCGTTAGCAGTTTTATCAAGTTTGTTGGCATTTATCATGGATGATCAATGTTGGAGAACTGGGGAATTTCCACTTTATATATAACTCGGATGCTATATTTATTTCCGATTTCACGGAGAGGTGTCCATGGATTGATATGTCGGAGAGAATGGCGATCATGAAGATGTCTTGTCTATTGGAAGATTCGAGGTCTATAGGTCCCGTTGGTAATGCCCTTCTACCATAATCCTTGACACTTATTGCTTGATCAACTTGCGAAGATCAGACTCGTTTTGACTCTCTTGGTCACCCAGACGTCCAACCTCCTCGCCCTACCCAAGCAATTAGCTTCCCTTCTCTCAATTCCATCTCGAAAACTTACATATTTGACCTTGACAACAGTAGGAAGGCAGTCAATCTTATAAGGAGCCTGGCGGTACTTGTTGTTGGGGTTTCCCTTCCACTCCTCGCGCGAACCGGCCATAACGAGATGAGCAGTAGGAGCTGAGGCGTCGCCAAAGACAGCGTTCAGAGCGGGCAGCGCATTGCGACAGTCAGGGCACCATGAAGGCTCGCCCGAAGCAAAGTAGACGACGTAGTGAGTGTCATCGGTAGCGGTTGGAGGAACTGAAGCGTTGATGATGGGCATTTTGATGTAGTGAGTTGTTGACAGTGGATTGTATGGTGTAATGTTGATAGAGTGGTGGAAAAGTTCAATATCCACTAACCCCTCTTCAGCCGAGATACAGTGCGGATGGTGAGTGAGCACGTGCTTTTACGGTGGATTACGCGATTGTGGTACCGTGCGTGTTCACACCATAGATGCTTTTTACACAGTAATTGTTCCAGGGTAATTAACCCGTGCGGTTTTTGATAGTCTCAACATAATCGGTAGAGCATGAGTTTGAACTGAGATAAATGGTCTGAATAGTCAATTGACTACGTAAGTCTTTTTTTTTTTTTCTTTCTGGAAAGTCACAGCAATCGAGGCATACCAATCAAACCACCACATCGAAGTAGTTGGACCAATCTCCATCAAGTCCTCCTTATTTGCAGATTTTAAGACGAAACAGAAGACCGCCGGGCTTTTTCGCAAAGTCCAACCAAGCCGCGAAGCGCATTAAAGCTGTGTCGAGGACGGTCAGTCATGTGCTATCACATTCCTCAAACATGCGATCAATCTTTCATCGTAAGATTCCCCGTCACATTTGCTCAAGGAAGTCCAAATAAGCATCGAGATCGCCAGAGTCTAGATCGTACCCCGCCACGGACAGGCCTAGACCGACAATCGATCATAGCTGCAACGGGACGAATTGTCTCAAATGAAACATATAGTGGCTGCTCAGCTAGCCACCGAAGTAGGCATGCCATCGAATTAGTCTTGAGAAATAACCTTATCCCCGTGATAAGACGGAGTGTCTCATCCTGCCTTTGCATAAAAAGATCGCAAGCTACCACCGGCAGCTACATATCACAAGTCACATGTTTTCAGCTCCTATTCATTCAGCCAGTGGTTTGTCAAATCCTACTCCTGGAGCCAATCGGGGGGACAGCCGTCTCACCTCCTTGCAGGAAGGCGGCTGACGTTTACTTCCCCAACTGCCGAAACTGGGCTACCGATGCCATCATACTATTGATATGTGAGGTAATGTGGAATGCAAGAGGCTAATTCAAGAAATAGCTGGCAATGCGGAGCAGTTGCATAGGAACTGCTACTCTAATGGCCTTCAGCTGACCTTTTCCCTTCCCAAGAGCCATACTCTCAATCGTCTATAAATATTCGCCAGCTTGCCACCAAGGACCATATTCTGCCAGACACAATCCCATCTCCAAAACACTTTACTCTTCAATCGCAACACTGGCTCAACCAAAGAACTGGTGCGGAACCCCATTGGACCCCTCCAAAATGTCCAACAAAGGCCCCTCAGGCAAAGAGGTCCTCCTTGACGCCATAGCCCAAAACCTCGGCGAAGAAGCCATCCAAGCCATCCAACCCCAGGATGTCAATGAGCCCACCGACCAAGATGCTTCCAAATCCCATCGCAAAGCTCCCGTCTGCGTGACTCAAAACGCTCTTCCCAGAAACTGGAAGCAGAGCGGTATCGCCGATATCGTCGTCGGCTTCAACAGGGAAGTACCACGTTGGAAGCCTGGCTCCGTTATCAAGTGGGCTGCTTGGCGTGCGGGCTTTGACAGCCAGGATGATGCGAATCATGCGGCTCAGCAACTTGCGCAGGCTGCTGAGGTGTGGAATAAAGCCGACATCGGTGTAACCTTTGAATGGGTTCCTCTTGCAAAAGATGCTACTTTTGTGCTGTACCACGGCGGCGATGGCGCAGGTGTTCTCGCAAGTGCCTTCTTCCCCAATAACGACGACCTGAGCTCTGTAATCGTCTTCTCCGATGCCTTTGAACCAGAATGGAAAGACGTCCAGTGGAAGATCTTCACGCACGAGCTTGGTCACGTTCTTGGCCTGCGACATGAGTTTGCTATTACAGGTCTCCCGGAACGTGGTCTTGGGCCTGAGGGCTTTGGAGCTGTGCAGTTGGGACCGCGTAACCCCAAGTCTGTGATGAATTATTCACCTAATCCGCCTGAGTTGCAGCAGTCGGATATTGATTCGACCAAGGCCTTTTATGAGTTGAAGGCGGATGTGGATGGGAAGCCGCCTAGGGTTGGTACGACTGAGGTCAAGGACTACATTCCGCAGTGACGATGGAAACATGTACCAAGAAAACGATCAGGAGGGGCTGAAACTTGGGCAATTAACGTCATGTCTTACTTGTAGTAACGAAGGTGAATAAGTAGTCCAGAATGTCGCTCATTTGTATCTTTGTCTCGTCATTGGAGCTCATCCCAAATATTCCCCATCAGATGCTTAATGAATAGTAATATCCACCAACTCATGCTCTTCCACCGACACCTCCCCATACATGACTCCATGCATATAACATTCCCCTACTAACTTCCAACCCCCATTACACTCCCTGAGTATCAACGGCGCATTGCACCCAGTAAGCAAAACAACACTATCGCCAACCTGAGAAGCACCATTGCCCATCCCCATCCTTCCATCTCTCGTCCCAAAAGCACGTCTCCACGCCATGGCATTCACTGCCCAAGAGAACATCTCTTGCTGCTCCTCGGTAGGGTTGTACACATTCCCTGGAAACGTCTGTTTGATCCACGATTGAAAGTTTTTGCGACCGAAGATCAGTTCTTGAATTGTGAAGCCGCAGATATTGAGTCCTGAGTTGCGAAGCATAAAGTTGTGTAGCCCAAAGCCATTCGTCCAAACACCTGCGATACCTCTCTGCCAAAGCTTGGGCTCGAGTAGCCAGGCATATGATTCTGGGGCTTTTTCTCCGCCCTTGGGAGTTGTATCGCCTACTATTGTCCTCCAGAACGCCTCTCTCGTTGTTTCAAAATCTCCATATATGCTTTTTGACGCAGGGATACTATTACAAGGGTATCGTGGATCGGCTTCTGCATGATTGGACGAGCTGAGTGAACTAATCGTATCCAACAAAATTCCCTTGGTCGTAAGAGTTGCTTGACCTCTGGAAAAGATTGGTATTGAGCGACCCAAGCTTGAGTCTGCTTGGTAAGTTCCACCAAGTTGGACCGTTGGACTAGGAGCACATGCCCAGCAGACACTCCATGACGGTAAATAGTGTTCGCACGGAACACCAACAGATATCCTCTCAGAGCTCTGGGCAAAGGTATCCATTAGTGGTAGTACTAAGGGCCCCATGAAACGTTTTCTGAGCATTGGTGGCAGGTGTTCAATCTCCCAGTTCCCTATCACATATCCCCCATGTCCTGATGCCAAACGAAGAATGTTGAGATCGCCGGTTAACATGAGCTCGGTCGCAAAGTTGGAGTAGATCGTTGACATGGAAAGGTTGTAGTCCGGTTTGATGTTGACTCTGTCAGCGATGGCTTTGATGCCCAAAATACCATAGACTCGATCCTTATCGTCAGTGACGAGGGCGTCTCGTGCAAGATTGACCGCTCGCACAAGTTCACTCCAACCACTCGGTCCAGTTTCAGTATGTTGATCTTTTTGTATACGCATCATGGTTTGCTGGACTTTCCACATTCGCTCTGGTGCCCAAGTCCTTCCTCGAAGCTGTCTATCTCTCGCAATCTCGGAAGACCAATTCAGCAGCAGTTGCGGTTGAGTACTGTTCAGAATCTCACGTCCGAACCTTGACTCATCAGATGCTATAACCTGCACAGCCTGGTATATATCGTTCCAAGAGATGCACTCGTCACTGCAAAGAATAGGTGTGTTCGGGTTTCCCATAGCTACTTCTTGCACAATCCACATACGACGCCAATAAGGCCTTGTGAAGAAGTAAAAAAGCGCTTTGTAAATTTCAGTCTTCATCGGGCTGTGGTATTTTGGCCACATAATGAAGAGAGGTCGCAAGTCAATTGAGAAACTCTCTTGATAGAAATCTTCCATCGGCTTGGCCTGCTTCGACTCTTGCGATAGCCAATGCAATGCTAGAAAGGCAAGCTCGCTTGTCCGATCACTCGGGCCAAGCCATATCACAACCTGCCATGCTGAATGGTAAATATCGCGCATCCGAGCGACTTGTTGTCCGCGCTCTTCGGCATTCGTCTGATCAATGCAGACGGCGTCAACCCACAACTTGAAGCCTTGTCGGACCCTGTAACTCTTTCTCAATTGGTCCAGAGCGTAATATAAGTTTGGTGTCACTTTAAATAGGCATCCATTGACTTTGATAAAATGACAATCTTCTCCGTCTGATGGCTTCGGATGGCCCCAGACGTAGGATAGGGCAATAAAATCGCCCCATTCGTGTCTCCATGGTAGATCAGCTTCTTCTCCAGCCAGAGTCTCATCCGAGTTTCTCGCATTGGTTTCATCGACGTGCGGCCCTCGACCTGTTTTAAAAAGAGGCGCAAAGTAATGTTGTGTAGGAAGCTCAGGCCACGTCCTCCCTTTCCCTTTGAACTGTTGGTCGGATCTGTCTTTAGTGGCGGGCGGTAGGCAAACATGTTCAATCGAGCATGCTATTGGATGGCGCTTAGACGTGTTGGTTGTGTTGGTTTTGTCTTCAACGTCTTCAATCTTGAGAACGCGAATCTCATTCTCTAACAAAGGTTGATATACGAAGTCCAGAGCCATTTTAAAAATATTTATGATAACTCCAGAAGATACGTTTCATGGGGAATTGACTCATACTTATTGCGTCTTAGTAAGATTGTTGGTTGTGTTGAAACACGACTGCGGCGCTTAGAATGGAGCCTGAGTAGCGAATAGGATGATCACTCTATGCGCTGTTTTATCGCTGCAGAAATGATTTTAAACACTCAGTATCAGACCATATACATTCCTACGCAAGAGACAGATTATGTTATCAATATCTAGCTTAGTAAAGATTTTTTGGAGGAACAAATTTCTCGTGGTCAATTCGTCGACCGTGAGGAATAATGTTGTGAGAAGAACAGATCGTATATAATTGTTTAGAAAAGAGTAAAATAATGTCGCCAGAGACAGATTAAATGGTGAGTTTAATTGAAGCGTAAAAAAAGTAGTCAAGACCTTTCCGGTCGTTTTGGGAAGGTGATGTGCTCAGAGAGGGATGATACAGCAATTGATGGGGATCGGGCAAGGAATAATGCAGCAGAATCGACCACGACACCAACCACCACAATCTTCACCACCTCTAAGATTGAGCTCGGGCTCAGGTCCATCTTGAGGCTTTTGAGAATCTGATATACCCAAGTCAACTTTTTATCCTCATTAAGTCGTCAATTCAACATACCCATGGGCTGATAAGCCTTTGGTTGAGTCATTTCCATCGATTCAGCGGTGTACCCTTGACGATCCACATGCGCAGGCTGGGGTTGCGATACTGAAGACATTGTAACGACAATCAAATATTATATGAACAGATACTGAAATAGATTATCAAGATGATGGCGGAAAGAGAAGAGACACTTTCTTGGCAGGGCGCACCCCATATTTACCCTCTGCCCGGCCCGTCGCTTATCGGCCCAAAACTTGGAAGTGACCCCATGTCGTCAGAGATCTGACTAGTCGAGTCATTACACCCGTTATATATCCAGCGCTGCAGAGTCATTATCAAGATGAGAGCGCGTCATGGTCACTCAACTTTACAAGGAACTAACAAAGCCTGCGGAGCCCTAACCTTGATCTGCTCCGTAACCCAATCCTGCATCCGCTTAACCTGCGAAAGCGCATAAATCACCGCATCAAAAAAGTCCCCATCCCAAATTGCTTGACTAACAGGATTAAGCGCCTCCAATCCGACACGTAAATGCGCTAGATAAACCTGTAAATTTCGCAGCCTTTCTATTATCTGCAACTGAGCAGGCACCTTATCCGTTTCTGTCGTTGGAAAAAGCGCGTCGCGAAGGAGATGAGCAGTGTGTCTTCCTCTCGCTTGATTCTCTCCAAACTTCTCTACGTGAGGCTGTAATTGATCGATAGTGTCTTTTGTAATTTGAATGAGAATGCGCAGGCCGGAGTGGGCTTCTGAGTCCGAGAGTAGATGGCCAAGCAGCTCCTCTGTTATTTCTCGTAGAAGAAGGATTGCTTCGAAGGCTTCGCCTAGCCAGGTTTCTAATTGACGTTCACGATTGTTAAAATCGTCCTTGGTAACTTTCGATGCGTCGGCGTCATATTTTTCTGCTTTGGCGACAGCTGCGGATTGTTGCTCTTTGGCGACTGGGGTGGTTGCATCCGAGGGGACTTTTTGAATTGATATGGCGCCGGATTTGAAGGTTGGTTGTTTAGAGATAGGATCCCATTCCGCTAGAAAGTGTCAGTGATAAATTATGGCGTAGAGGTTTGGACTTACTGATTGTCAATTCATTCGCAGCTCTCGCTCTTCCATCCTTGGAATCCCAATATCCAAAATGGAACGGGATAAACGCCTGCCCTTGAGAAATCTTGCCAATCTTGACCTTGACTTCAACCTGTCCACGTCTCGACTTGACGAGCACCATGTCTCCACTCTTGAGATCATACTTCGGGGCATCCTTCTCAGAGATTCGAATCTCAGGTTCAGGCGCCGCATTCTGCAAAGCTGTTCTTCCCGTCTTAGTCCTGGTATGAAATTGGAAAACGTTCCGTCCTGTAGATAGTCTCAGAGGATATTCATCATCTGTATCTTCATACGGAGCAACATAATCGCAGGCCTTGAGAATTGCGCGGCCTGCTGGGCGGAGTTCTTTGTAGTACTCTTCCGAATATGGCACACCGGTTTGTAAATCGTGTCCATAGCTCTCACAGTAGTTGATATCCGTGAAGAATATCCCGTCATCAAACAGCCGTTCCTTTCCGACGGGATAGTCATCATTGCAAGGCCACTGGATTCCAGACCCACCGGTAAGCTTCGCATAAGACATGCCAGTATAATCGCATGGACGTCCAGCAGAAAGTCGTTGCCACGCCTTGAAAACCTCCTCAGGTTCACTCCACGGCGTAAGCGGGCCACCTTCCTTGTTCTTGAAACCCATCCTTCGGCTGTAATCAAGAAAGATATCCATATCTGCCTTTGCTTGGCCGGGTGGTTCGACAGCTTTATGCGATAGATGCACCGTTCTGTCAACATTGGTAAAACAACCAGTCTTCTCACCCCACTGCGCAGCAGGAAGAACGACATCAGCAATAGCAGCCGTCTCAGTCATGTAAAGATCCTGACAAACAACAAACAGTTCGGGCATCGTGAAAATATCCCTCACCTTGGCCAGATTCGGTAGGCTGACAAGCGGATTTGTGCCCGAAACCCAAACCATCCCAATAGACCCCGTTTGCATGAAGTGGAGCATATTATGGATATGAGTAGGTTGATTCCAATGCGGAACTTTAATACTCTCAATGTTCCATAGATCAGCTAACTCTTGCATGTGAGCAGCATTTTGATGGTTTCTGAAACCAGGGAATTCTCCATCACAGCCGGTCTCCCGATTGTTCTGTGCGGTAGGTTGTCCATTCATTTGGAAGATACCGCTGCCGGGTTTACCTATCAGACCGCGCAAGAGATGGATATTGTTGATTTGGCAGGCGCTTGCGGTTGCTTGATTGGATTGGTAAACGCCTTGAAGGGCGGAAGATAAGAGACTGGGGGTTTGACCGATGAGATGGGCTGCTTCCTCGATCTTGCTGGCTGGTACGCCGGTGATTTGCGAGACTCTTTCGGGGTTGTAGCCTTTTACAGTATTCTTCAAATCTTCGATGCCGACGACGTGCTTGGAAACATAGTCTTCATTTATCCAGTTGTTTTTGAACAAGAGATACTGAATACCGTTTAGCAAAGCTAAGTTGGTACCGATCTTGGGTGCTAGATGGACTGTTGCTTTGCTCGCTGATTCAGAGTATCTCGGATCAACAACAATGAGCTTTGGTGGATTGGGTCCAGCTAGACGGTCGAGGACTCTGGACCAGAGGACTGTCTGGGTGGCGGCCATGTTATGGCCTACCATAAAGATACAGTCAGTGTAGTCGATGTCCGTATAAGAGCCTGGTTGACCGTCAGAACCGAATGACTCTCTCATAGCAGCAGCTGCAGTCGCTGTGCAAAGACGAGTATTTCCGTCCCTATCAAACCATCAGCTACCACCTTTTGGTGAAAAGTGTCTATACTCACATATGAAGGGTGTTCAAACCCGCCTTTCCAATCAGAGCAAGCACATAATACTCCTCAAGGAACAATTGCCCACTGGTGTAGAACGCAATACTATGCGCTGTCAACTTCTCAACCAATTCCTTAGACTTCTTAACAATGAGATCCATTGCTTCATCCCACGTCGCTTCCTCAAGCTTTCCATTCCGACGGATCAATGGGTGCGTCAGCCGGTCTTTGCTGTGCATCGCTTTCCACCCGTTCAAGCCTTTCGGTCCGAGACGTCCCTTGTTGACGCGATCGGTAGCACGACCTCTCACGCCAACGACTTTGCCATCTTTGACGCCTATGTCTAGACCACATCCGTTGCTACATGAGAGGTTAATATGACTTGTAATACCGCTGGAGTGGTAGCTTACCTGCATAAAACGCATGCACTCTGTACCCATTTGTCAGGCGTCTCATCGCAGGCATGATCGACTCTAGTGGGCCATTGATGTTTATAAGGTGTCCTGGGACCCCATATATCTTCAATTGAGTCGCGCGAGCAGTCCTTGGGGACGTTTCTGCAGGCATCCATGTTGTCGCACGATACCTTGGTTGGCAATTGAAGCTGCGACGGGAGGTGAAATTCCTACAAGACCACGAAAATCTGCTCTTGGATGTTTTCCCTGCCGGTGAGTAATACACCCAAGATGACTGGCTACCAAATCATGGAGCCGGTAAGCTCGGTATCCTAACTCCAACAAAAGCGCATTTCCAATCTCGATGTTGGAAGTATGATGCCAGTTTGACGTTTGAAACAGGAAACAAATGACGTAAACGATTAACTCTCTGGAACAATTGACCTGCTAATGACGAGTGAAAAGTTTACTCTAGAAACACTATGTTAATTGTGGTTAGCATGTATTATGCTGATCCGCATTGCGTTGATACATCTCCGGGGATGGCATATTATGGAGATGGAAACCCTCATGGGTCGGCATCAAAAACACCAGAGCTATAGACCAAATTGATACGAGAATTGCAAAATGGCGACATCTTATCCAGCCGCGCGATTAAGGATCGAAAACAGAGCATCAGAAATCTTGAACGGTCAAAATGAGGACGGAAGATATGAGTCGGTAGCATTGGCCGACGCAATTGGTCGCGTCGCAGCACGCGATCATCTCAGCCCAATCTCAACACCCGAATTCGACACATCAGCCATGGACGGCTACGCGATACCTTCATCTCTAACAAATCTCGCAACCCCAGAAGCGCCCGTATTTTTCTGCATACGAGGGACAATCGCTGCAGGCGATCAACCAAAATCCATCTCTTCACAAGATAACATGTCTTTGGAGTCCTGCGTCGAAATCATGACTGGTGCACGATTTCCAGAAGGAGAGGAGGTTTTGGATGCTTGTGTCAAGGTCGAAGATACCGTTCGGATTGCGGGGAAGGTGCCTTGTATTGCGGTTAGTATGCCTGTGTCGAGATATGCGAATCGGAGGTTTGCGGGGGAGGATATTCAGAAGGGGGAGATGGTGTTGGGGAAGGGGACTTTGTTGAGGGCTTCGCATATTATGCCAGTCGCTTCAGTGGGGATTAATACGGTGGAAGTATTCAAGAGGCCGAAAGTGTGTATCTGGTCCACGGGGAATGAGCTGACTTCGCAAACTTCTCATGTTAGGGATGTCAATGGGGTGTATCTCACTGCGGCAACTAAGGAGGCTGGAGCGGAAGCTACGCTCTTGGGCTCTATTCACGATGAAGTTGATGCACTTGTGCGTGCTATAAGAGAAAGGCTGGAAGCTTCACCGACGGATATCATGATCACCAGCGGAGGCGTCTCAGTCGGCAGATTTGACCACGTCCGTCAAGCCCTAGAAACTCTTGGAGCCAAGATCATGTTCCACGGTGTATCAATCCGACCAGGCCATCCAGTCCTCTTTGCCCTTCTACCTTCACCACTAGGGGAAGTTGCCTTCTTCGGATTACCAGGAAACCCAGGCGCTGCAGCTGCATGTTTCAAATTCCTGACCATTCCTTACATAAAGCTACTATTGGGCCAGCAATCAGAGAAAGCTGTACTTGCGCGATTGGAGGATCTTGAACTTGGGAGTGCGGCGAGGAAGAGTATTATGGACGCGCCGAACAGAGGGTTGGATTGTGATAGATTCAGACCTGGAGTATTGGACTTGACAGGTCGAGAGCCCACAGTGCATGAAGCGCCGGGTGTTTTGGGACCTGCAAAGATGAAGCCTTTTGTTGAAGCGAATTGTTGGATTCATATTGAGGCGACTGCAAGGCTTGAGGCGGGACAAATTGTTTCTTGCTACCCTATGAACGAATCCTCTATATCCTAATACAAACTATCCCCTTGTCCAACTTTCTTATTGCCATTATCATTGCGATGCGTCTGAAAGCAATTGTAGTACACTCTCCCACTCCTCCTTCGTATTAACATTCTTCAAAACCACATCCACATCACCATCTGGAAGAATGACAAGTCCATCAAGCTCCTTGACAGACTTGCTAGGACTCAACTTTCCCTTCTCACAATTTCTCTTCAGATGTCTGATCGCTTCTGGGCTCCATATTCCCAACAAAGGTTCACAGAATCCTTGCAGGTTTCGAAAGCAAGTAACAGGCGGATTGTACCCTATCCCAATCTGATTCAGGGCAGATGTTGTGATACATGGGTAGTCGCAGGCGACGACTAGCCATGTTGCTTCAGGGTCATGTTGGAAAGCAGCGAGGATTCCTGATGCTGGGCCTTTGGACTCTTCGGATCCAGTTGTTTCTGTGTCGATTATTATTTCAATCTTTGGACCTTCGGGCGCAAAACTTTGTGGTTGTGTTGAAGCTTGTTCTAGGAAGTCGTCCAGCTCAGAATCTTGTGCGAGAGAAACGTATATCGTTCCAGCCTCAGGGCATGATCTGTGTAGAAGGTCGATTTGGTGCTGGTAAAGTGAACGTCCATCTGGCATTGGGAGGAGATGTTTTGGACTGCCCATTCTGGTGGACTTTCCACCCGCTAGTATGAGAGGCTTCATATTCTCCAATATTATTTTGAACAAAATTGGATAAGTTGTGGATTGATTGGATTGAGGAAATTATTGTATTGTTTTCCCCTCTTTTAAAGTACTTGGATGCATTCAGCTTAGTCAGGGTTCTTTTATCTAAGTGACCTTTGCAAAGTGCGTCGTGCTGAAACCCGTTGCTGATTACATGATAGCTTTACAGCTTTGGAGTTTATGACCTTCCGTGTTCCAAGTACTATTCGATGTTACTATGCTGTTGAGGGGAATAGGTTCCGGAGATTTCTTCAAGCCAGGAGGAGACCGAGACGCTTTGACCTTGACGCTCGGCAAAAAGGTATTATCGTCTATAGCCAGTGCCAGTCAAACGTTTTCTTGTGTCTTGAGTACGTCATCAGGTACGTGACAATTGTCTCCCAGAGGGCTATACATGTACATAACGTCAGTTACCCTATAGCCGTGTGCGCTACCGTGTGAGCCCGCTCATCCTGGTGCCCTCTGTCTTCCGTGTCGTTGAATACTGCCAAGGCCACACTGGATACGCTGTTTCTCACGACTAGACATTGCACATCCTTGGTGCACGCAATGATTAATAAACCCAATTTTCTAGTAACTCGCTCCGGGAAATGATGGATGCGAGAAATCGGGGCCCCTACAAGGTGGGTCCATGTTGTACGAGATATACGAGATATACGAGTCGGTCGTATATTACGCGGTCGAAGCATTGCCACGCCACATTCATCCACTGTCCGACCTTCCCAACACGAGACTAGCTCCCAGCCGAATACTCCCCTAAAGGTCGTAAAGCACCGTAGTCGTTCGCATCTTCGTTTACAATGCCCCTCACTCATCCAAGATTCGCATCATCTCATCACAAGACTTTTGTCGCCATGGCACTCGGCAACAACGAACTGAGCCCATCGCGTCCATCCGCACACAAGGCATCGCGAAGACGTCACCACCTGAAATCCCGAAACGGCTGTACTGCTTGTAAGTCTCGTAAAGTAAAGGTATGAAAACCGATATGCAGGGTCGCGAATGTACCGTGCTAACATACGTATGCGAAGTGCGACGAACGAAAGCCACAGTGTTCCAACTGTTTGAGGCGGGAGCTCCGTTGTAGTTTTCTACCGGAAACCTCTCATACAGCATCACCTTGTGGAAACTTGAGCTCGTCGTCTTTGACATCAGCTTGCGACGCCACACCTGTCACGCAGATTGCCACTCCTTCAACTTCAAGCTGTGGGCAATACGTGCCAGCAGCACCGCCAGATATTTCCCGGACGCTTTCCGTACAGCCGGCCTTGGAAGGATTGGATATCGAGGATTTCCTTTTACTCCATCACTACACCATCTCCACATCATATACTCTGGCCATGGTCCCGGGCCTTGACACCTTCATGCGCATCAACGTTCCACAAATTGCCTTCTCTAACAAGTTCCTTCTGCACAGCATCCTCGCAATTGCCGCGCTTCACCTATCGCGCTTCAGAAAAAATACGTCCGAGGCCAATTCGTACATGACCAAGGCATTGCATCATTACGGCATCGCCCTACGAACAGCAACTTCTCTTATGGCAAGCATCAATGCCCAGAACGGCCCTGCTCTTTACATGTTTTCGACACTGTGTTTCTCTTTTACCTTGGCGCTAGGCCCAAAACCCGGCGATTTCCTTATAGCCGGACAACAGGGCATTGCACAATGGCTTGGACAGCTTCAAGGCGTGAGGTCTCTGCTGGAGACCCAGCCTGAACTTTTCCAGGATGACACCCTGGCCCCGTTATTCCAGGTCTCTGTGCGCAGCTACTCCCAGTCGGTTTCTCGCATCGACCACTTCCCAGAGCTACGTGAGCTGATTCGACAGGCCGCATCAGGAGATCCGGAACTAGTACATTACTCGAAAGCATTGAATCAGCTCTCGCAAAGATTTGACTTCGCATTCAATTACACTAGTAGAGTAACACAGCTGTCTCCCCAACAGGTATTCGTTTGGGTCTATCAACTGGAGGATGACTTCGTCCGTCTGTTGCAGGAAGAAATGCCAATTCCGCTCGTCATCCTTTCGCATTTCTGCATTCTTCTTAATGGTCTTAGTTCAATCTGGTGGACCCGGGGCTGGGTAGAACATTTATTATCCGAGATTTACTCTTCACTCGACCAAGAGTATAAGACGTGGATGCGGCGGCCGATGGAGGAAACTGGTTGGATCCCAGGCTGATATGCTTTCACTCAAGTATGTCACAATGCGTGCAATCCTTAGTAAATCTGTACAGCACTGTAGGCACATCGATAATTACAACTAAATTTAATTCAAGGTCATCAGTCGTATGCGATCAAAGGCTTAAAGATACCAAGTGTTGAATAGCGGCTTGTTCCAGGCCTTGCCGCATACAGCACTGCTTTTTCTGTGATGCAGCTGAAGGCCCTGAGGCTAAGCGAGTACGATCAATACGAGCCCAATGCGTCCGGACTGGCGCTAGACCGGCAAGGCTGATCTCACCTCGGATTGTTTCCAGCTACAAGCCCTATCCCAACACTACCCTGAAACAGCCATCCACTTAACCAAGCTAAAACAAGCCAAGCCAGAACCGTATGTTCGTAGCTGAAGGTTGCGGCCCTCTACACGATTCAGCCTCTGCATGCTTACCCGCAGTGGTGCGCGCGCATACGCTCAAACGCGTTTTACTTTATTGGGCGCCCCCTTCAGGCTTAGAACATGACGACGGTTGACATTTAGGTATAAACTAGACTTACTTGGTTATTTCTCTCAAAAGCACTGTTATCCCATTTCATTTGATCTAACTTCCGCCCCTGCCCAACAAACGTCTTCGGGTTTTTCTTCGTTTTCTTGAGAGCTTGACTCCGTTTCGCCATGGGCAGCAATAAGAACCTGTTACCGCAGTCACCAGCGCCGACGCACCCATCATCTTTATCTGCACCATATGACGCCGGCCCGCGTACCGACGCTTTGCAGAACGAGGCTCCTCCCCAATATGCGGAACAAGCTGCAGCTGAAGAACAAACATTGAACGACGCAGTAGGAGCGACGGGTATGATACAAAATAAACCCTTTGTTTTCGTCACACTGACACAATACTCATAGCCGATGGTCGTATCGACGTAAATCTCGATTCTAAACTTTGCAGAACCCTCTCCCTCCTTTTTCCTCGCAGTGAGCCTACGCCGTCAAATGTCGACCGACCCATCAGTATTCTACCTCCCGCCTATACTGAGCACATCGAATGGAACATTCGCTTGAACATTGTCATACAAGTCGTCGGTAGTCGTGGGGATGTTCAGCCTTTCGTCGCGCTCGGCAACGAGCTTCAACGGTACGGTCACAGAGTTCGCCTCGCTACTCACGACAGCTTTGCCAACTTTGTACTTGAATCCGGCCTTGAGTTCTATCCTATTGGTGGTGACCCGACTGAGTTAATGGCGTATATGGTAAAGAACCCCGGCCTAATACCTTCTATAAAGAGTCTTCGTGCTGGTGACATCCAGAAGAAGCGCCTTATGATCGCTGAGATGCTGGAAGGCTGTTGGCGATCATGTATTGAGCCTGATCCTCTGAACCACCAGCCCTTTGTCGCTGATGCCATCATTGCGAACCCTCCAAGCTTCGCCCATGTTCATTGCGCTCAAGCGCTCGGCATTCCACTACACCTTATGTTCACTATGCCCTGGAGCACTACTAAGTACTTCTGCCACCCTTTGGCCAACATCAATGTCAACGAAAGTCGTATCTCGCCTGCTGTCGCTAACCAAATCTCATACATGGCGGTTGAATGGATGACATGGCAAGGGTAAGAATTAAGGCATTACTCTCCTCACCTGCGACTTGTGCACTGACCTGACAGCAGACTCGGCGACATTATCAATGCATGGAGGCAAAGTCTGGATTTAGAAGACATTCCACTTTCCGAAGGCGCAGGCCTACTCAAGACATTGCAGATCCCTTTCACCTATTGCTGGTCCCCAACACTCATTCCTAAGCCCCTCGATTGGCCGGGTTACATCGGTGTGTTGCTTACTTCGCTTTATTATGCCCTTCCTTTAAACGCTAACTATAACTCAGACGTATGCGGTTTCTTCTTCCGGGATGCACCACAGTATACCCCCGATTCTGACCTTGAATCCTTTTTACGCAATGGAGCTCCACCTATATACATTGGCTTCGGAAGCATTGTTATTGATGACGCTGATAGGCTGACAGCCATACTGGTTGATGCTGTGAAAGCGTCAGGCGTTCGGGCAATCATCTCCAAAGGATGGAGTAATTTAGGCGCCAATCAGCCAGCTGACAGCGACATCTTCTATCTTGGAGACTGCCCCCATGAGTGGCTATTCCAACAAGTTACTGCCGTTATCCATCACGGCGGAGCTGGGACGACTGCATGCGGGTTGCGTTACGGAAAGCCAACAGTCATTGTGCCCTTCTTTGGCGAGTGCGTACCATTTACCCGATCTTTTTCTAACATAGCAAACCCTAACATTGCCAGTCAACCCTTCTGGGGCACCATGGTCCATGCTGCAGGTGCAGGCCCCATGCCGATCCCTCAAAAGACGCTTAATAGTCAAAACCTTAGCCAAGCTATCAGAGATTGTTTGACTCCCGGTGCGCTGGCGGCTGCAAGAGGCATGGCTGAGAAGATGCGGCAAGAAAATGGAGTCAGACAAGCCGTTAACTCTTTTCACGCCAACCTTCCCATGGATAAAATGCGTTGCGATGTCATGCCTGGACTGCCGGCTGCTTGGTCTTACAAGATAGGGTCGCGGCATCTCAAGCTTTCTAAAGTGGCGGCAGAAATTCTAACGGATAGCCACAAGGTCAAATGGGGCGATCTTAAACGGTAAGCCGCGATAATTGCACAATCTAATACTACACGTTGAACTGATTTAGCAATTTAGCTACGAGTCTCAAACCATAGATATACAGCATCGAAGGTGGGATCCCGTCACGGCTCTCCTCTCATCGGGGCTTAAGATGCAGACTGGCATGGTCACCTCGGCAGTAGACATCGTTATCAAGCCAGCACAGATATTAATGGCAGACAGACCTGACACCAAGAACCCTAACTCGGCTGGAACCTCGAGTACCCAAGCATTGGAAGACTCGGTATATGGTAGACCTGCTGGGTTCATCCTGCCAGAAGGCAATCAGAACAGGGGGAACGACAAAAGCTGCGCTGGTGCTGCCGTTGCTGGATCCGCCGGTGCTGTAGGTGGCTTCTTCAAGGCCTTTGCAAAGGGCGTGTACCTTGATATACCGCACGCTCTTGAGGAGGGCCTGCGTGTTGCTCCACGACTGTACGGTGGTGGGGTGTATGACCCGGGTCCTGTGACAGATTGGAAATCGGGGGGTATCGCTGCGGGGAAGAATTTCGGTCACGGAATTGTAGAG
>QHHG01000091.1:0-196118 GCA_004367055.1 Fusarium sp. NRRL 66335 | reverse complement strand
ATGCTTATCAAACACGTTATATTACTTTTATAAAAGACTTTTCTATGGAAATTCTAAGCTTAACTCTACTAAGACCACTAGTTTTCTCCCTATAATTATAAGGTTATTAATAAGTTTTATATGTAAATTTACTATACTACTAAGCTGAATTTCTATTCCTGGATTTAGAATCTCCTAGCCCGCTTAAAAAAACAACTAAAACAGCTAAATAGCTATAAAATAGTTAAGGACTTTATCTGCTAAGAAAGTATAGAGTACACTTACCTTGCTGCAGCAATAAAGAGCTCAGAACGTTTAGCGTTCATAACCAGACCTAGAACCGCCACAAAAAGAAAAGTAGAAACAGTCATAATAGTAAGTTCAATCCAAGGAGCGTACTTAGGTGCTACAAATCGACCAACAGCATAGAGTCCCCAAATGGGGGTAGCCATTGCAAATACAGCAATTATAGCGCTCAAGACGTTAACAAAGCGAATCATCCGATTGTGCGAATACATGTAGATACCGCCACCTAGGTCATTGGTCTTCTGGTGTTAGCTTCTCTGTTTTAAATCAAGGAACGAGGTAGATAAGGAAGCACTAGAATCCAGAGTAAATCCCAAACCGCTAACCTACCTTAAACAGCCAAGAAAAGTGCCTGTCCACAAATGATGTAACCTCGTCCTCAAAGGTCGGGCTCCTAGCAGACACGAGATCAGTTCTGCATCGATATAGAACATCCGCCCGGGCGGGTGCTCTAGCAATTATGGCCGGATTGATAAGTCCCCCTTTATCACCAGCCTCAATCTCCTGTAGTATAGCATCGTGTGTTTTCTGGCTAGGTGAATCGAGGTTGCATAGGGCCACCTGTTGTAGCAGTGCCTCACCTGACTCTTGTTAGTCGCTGCTCGACGGCGCGGGATGTAGGGATGCATGGTACGGTAATCTCTCATCCTCTGTCGAATTGTCTTGATGAGTTCTAATCTTCCCTGTTCAGCTTGGAGAGCTGTCCAATCAAGCAGGCGCCTCCTTCTCATGCCTTCGTCCGGTCCGGGTTGCGATTCATACTCATCATCGATTATTTCCTCCTCAAGTTGGGTTTGGAGGTGGTCTAGTTCCGCCTGCAAATAGATCAAATTTTGTGTAGCGAGGCGGTCGAATCGCGGGAAGACCATTAAAAATCGATCTTCGTCGCTTGCCAGGAGTCGTGAAAGTGCCCCAAAACCTGTCCTAGGCTCCCTAAACTTATTGGTATTGCTAAGCTCGACATCGGGTTCCATACCTATCTTAGAAACAGAGCAAATGCCAAATTAGGTTGTAAAGAGTTTGGATCGACAGCCAGCCGGGGAGAATGTAGGAGAGTGATACGACTTTTTTAGAATATTAGATTTAACTCGAGGTATTCTCATCTTCCAATTAGAAACAGTTCCTGAAGCTTACTGTAGGCGCTGGAACCATGCACCTTCGTATTACGAGATGATCAAAAGGTGAACAAACTTTGATCAGCACACAGCCACCGCTGAAAATTGAGATCACAATGAGATAATAAAACCAACACGAGGAATAAACTTTAGTAGGTTGCGGCCATTCATCCACCAATAGAAATGCTGATTGCATAGCTACTGTAATGTTGCGAATTCGAGTTCATCCCGTTAAGGATATGTGGACTATAAGACTGACGATCCAATCCAACATCCTTTCAAATCGGTCAAGCGGCTGTGCACGGATATACGAAGGCTGGAGCCCAGCGTTTTCAGCAATATCGAGGTATATTCTCTACCGATGGACACCAAAGGTGCTGTCATCAAAGGGATTCCTATGTTGGCCACGAGGTCAGGCGGAGGCATAATATCCCATTTCATTCCTGGTGGCCACCGTCGACTTCACGGATCGAAATTGGGGGAGACGCCAGAATCCGCACCTTATAAGTTTCCGAAGCCAGACGAAGAAGGTAAAATCAATACGTAATCTAAACGTAATACGCCGCGGCTGACCCTGTAGCCAGGCTGGCCTACAACGCAAGAACAATTCGACGAAATATGGAGTCACTCCCGCGCTCAAGAGGACCGACGGCAGCGAGACGCAGAGAAGCACATCAAAAAGCTGAACGGAGCCCAGAGAAAGGATGCCGAAAGTAAAGAAAAGCAAATACAGGAGGAATTCATTACACAAAGGACGGTGCTTCGCGACATCTTCAAGGAGTGGACTGAGGAGTTGAAAGGTCTCCCGAAGAAGTTCGCCGAGCGTTGGAAAGAAAAGCTCGACGGTCGGCAGTCTCCGAGGCCTGGTCTGTTCGTCTCACGGCCCGCAGGCTGCGGGCTCTGAAACAATCTAAACATATCTTACATGATTCTTACGTTTGTGGCGTAGGGCTTTCCCGTCTGGTCTCGGAAATTAGGGAGGGATAGCTGAAGTTGGTGGGCACGAAGGTGTCGGTTTCAAGGCTAGCAGCTCGTCATCGAAATTTGAGACTGAGTTTAGGCAGTCATACGCCCCAGACACATTCCATATGCACATCCATTAAGCACTCGGGATTTTCACATGTAAATTGGCCATTGAAGGTTTGCCACTAAGTTGGTAGGCGACTTCTCGATTTATTGATGCGAGACTGTCTGACCACCCCTTGAAAATATCGACGCATGGTGCATCGTAATTACCGGCATCCTTCACGTGTCACATGCACTGAATATGAAGATTGGCCACATGATGGATCCGCCAATTATTCACATGATGTTGCTACCTTTCAAGGAACAATTCTACCAAAGTTTGGTCCAGTCAAAGTTTCATCAATAACCACAACAGGAAGAAAGTAGGTGGCGTGAGCAGGGTTTAGTGGTCTGGCTCTCTTTTCACATCCAAATCAGACGCTGTTAGCGTTTTGCACTCAACTTTGTGGCGGTAAGCTGCAATTTCACTTTGGTTCTCGGTGCCTCTCTCTTATCCCTTTGAGTGCCACAGCCCTTCAGGAGGTCACTCGCCACACTCTGCTTAGTCACAAGGTTAGTACGTGCGGGGTACCGGAAGTGCGCAGGTTCATATATTGCGGGCTTATGGTCAATCGATATCTTCGGAGTCTAAGGCCATGAGAACTCGAGAGTTTGTTATCACAATGTACAATTTGATCGTCAACCTACTAACGTGGCCGGCGCGTGACTTGGCTGCTGCAATCCCCATCCTACGGGATCCACCACCTGACGCACCGAAGTCGGAAAAGGTCGGCCTCCTCGAGGTTATTACCTCTAAAGGCACAGATGCTACTATTGAGTACGCTGCCCATCCCCCACGTCTCCCCATGGCCCCATACTATCCTTTTGGGCGACAGCGAGAGGGCTGAATCAATAATATCAGTATTCTATTCGTTGAATGCAGACCCCCGAGTGGAGTCGGCGCCTGGGTGCCCCCCCTAGCCCGTCTTTACTGGCCCAGAGATTTTCTTTGTCACGATATCCCTGAAGCTCGCATAATTTTGTTTAATGGTTACGGTCGCTTCTCCAGCCCTTTTCTTATCAATTTGTTCTTCTGGACGGCAATTTCATGTTTATTGTCCTGGTTATATTTCTTGCCCTGGGCAGTAAATTTTGTGCCTTTATTACCCTGGGTGGCAATTTGGAAGTACCTCGCAGAATCCCGAACGCCAGTCATGAGTTCTACCAAAGCTCTGGTATCCCAGATGTTAGCCCTGAGATCGAATACCGATTCATCAACGAGGCCAATCGTACTGGTAGGGTACGGCGCAGGAGGGATGATCTGCAAAGATTTATTTTCACAGACAACTTTACAAAACTACACCGTTGGTATCATTCTTATAGCCTGCCCTTTGACAGACTCAACATTGCACTTTGCCCAACCACCAATATTCTACGCGGCAGCAGGGTCGGATATGGGAAGCCAGTCCTGGTCCAAAGTAGACACCTCGTTCAAGAATGCGGCTTTCCAGAACTGGCCATCATCAATGACTCAGCAGATTGTATCAATTGTCAACAATGAGGACCTTGTAAGAAGGCACGACTCTACGATCATCAATCCTGCTAACTATCATAGTTATCTCCAGAGTTAAGAAAATTTGACGCTGACCTATTTCCTCAGAATGCTCAAGACAATCCCGGATCAGAGGCCAATATTGCTGACACTATCAACTTGGCGAGGTTTGATTCCCAAGAGGAGAAAGGATACTTGCACATTCTTACTATCCTCGACACTTGGCTGATGGAGAGTCAAATCGCTGCTTGTCCGATCCTTAAGCAACTGCCAGGTCTTGCGTGGGATGTATATTCGAAGCTGAACAACCGGGACCACCCAAACGTCGAGTCCGCTCCGCATTTGGCAATCCTATCTGCAATTTTGAGAGACTCACAAACCCGGTATTCTCATCGTTTTATTCCACGGAATATGATCAACTTAGTCCAAAGGACCTGCAAAAGGATTCATGGCTTTCTGCAAAAGGTAAAGAAGGGCGGCGGTTGTGGGACTGTACTGGATCCACTACTTAGGGAAGTGCGAGATATGAATGCTCAAATGCTTTGGTGAGTATTAAGACCGCATCCTGATGAACGAGTCCGTCTGATACTGAGTGGTTATTAAAGTGGAAGAGAATTCATTCGCCGTCACGAGGTTCGGAATGAAACTCCGAAAGATTTAATGGCTGACTATGGATCTACTCTTCCACAATCCCATACTGCAACCGGTGCCTCATTGACATTACGCCCTCTCGAATCAAGGAATGCTCTTCGTCCATTTAGCGAGAAACTCAAATCGGCAGTCAAGGATATGCTAGACCATCGTAAGGTTGACTGGTCCTTCATCGACATATGTTATTTATCCTCTGTGGACTACTATAAGCCTACTCTGGTCGTCACAGCAGTCAAGTCCGCGGGCCGTGACTGGGAATTACTCCGGAAAGAGCTCCTTGAAAGGATATACCACATTATCCCAGGATTCCTTCACGGTGAATTTGGGGGCTTAGAGATCTTCCATGGCCAAAGTACTCCTCATGCACCGTTCATAGGGGGTCCTCTAGGAACTAACTTCGGAAGAGCGACATTAGGTGGTTACATATCTCTGCAAAGGGTGGAACTCGGTGGGTCCCTAGGCGAGTTCCAGACTGGCAACTTCATTCTCACCAACCACCACTCTGTCAGACCAGCCCCAGAGACATCCCCCACCCCACCCGCCGTGTCCTGGCGAGATGCTGTTAGGTACAACGACCCAGAACATTCCAAACCCGTCACAACAATATTGAAGCCTTGCGGGTGCTCAGGGCCTGCAAATATGCAGGTATGTCCTTACGAAGTGGAGTATCAACGTCTGAGAACAAAACGGAAGACCCTAGTAAGCCGCCGGGCTTTGACGGCTGAGATCGATAGGCTTATCCACCAATACGGAAAAGTCGGACAGCAGTGTAAAAGTTTCGCCGGACAAGTTATTGGGAGAGTCTGGGCAACATCAGGTCTGAGGGTGTCAGCTGGTGGTCATCGGCTTGACTGGGCCATTATCAAGGTCGACGGCGATTCAGAGTGCGAGAATCTGGTTTGTGTAATTCTACCCTGTAAAAGAAGGTGAATTAATATTTACAGGCACCGCCATCTTCCAGCGCGATACCTTATCGCCCCCCTCTTTCTACCCTCCCTCAAACAGTCGATAACGCTAAGCGCATAAAGCTTGCCCGAGTTGAGGCAGGGATGCAAATCATCGCGAAACTAGGTTATCGCAGCACAAGTTATGGCCTTATGAACGCGGATGAATTGCCGATCATTGAAGCACCCGACTCGGACCAGAGTACCAGAGAGCTATGCGCTTACGGCTGTGGACTCAACTTATGGCCCCATGGGCACAACATATCAATGCAGGGTGATTCCGGCTCATGGATACTTAATAGCGAGGGCAACTTAATTGGTCTCTTGTGGGGTGGGAATGAAATACTTGATGTCGCATTTCTAACTCCTATTGAAGATGTAGTAGCGGATATCCAGGACCAGACACAGCACATCATGCGACTTTCTGGCGGTGTGGATATGAATTCTAGGGACAATACAAGGCTTGCATATTGCTAAGTATTAATAGGGAATGTAGTAGGTAATTTCAACTTAAGTTTTCAAGGACACAGATAGCATCTCTTCCCTTTTTGTAGGTTTATTAAATCCTTAAATACTTAATAATATAGAAATATAATTTTAAGAATCTAGCTTCTTTGACTTCTAAGTTGACCCCTCGGGCAGGTTAAATCGCGGGCTTAATTCAATTAGTGTTGCCTACAGCCACAGAACTCTAACTATTGCCAATACAACTGTAACTTACACGCACAAAAGGCTGCTGTACCTTATGCAGCAGCCTTACCTCCCTTCCTCTTTCCTACAACTACCCCAGTCTTTACGTACAGTAAGTTAATAAACCCCTAGACCCTATCGATCTACATTACTAACCTATTTTGTAGATATAGAAGTTACAGCTCAGCGTTACAGTATTATACCTACAAAGGACTATTACTGCAATAATAGTATATGCCTAAAAACTGTAGAAATTAAAGTAGCCTTAAAGCTACTAAACTAGACCTTAAATATATTACAGGCTACCTTAAACTTAATCCTTATTCTTACATACGTTTAATGCATTCTACTCCTGTTCTAATTGCTCTTTATACCTAATCATGTAATTTCGTTGAGTATTCAAACCCAAGATTTTCATCATTGTGCATCAGGCGCTAATTTAAAACCGGATAAATCGTGTGCCGAGGAAAGAAAGTGCACTTATTTTGGAGATGTGTTGCCGATGGCCTGTAGATGGTAGCTGGAACTTTGGATCAGGTTATGTCGCGGGTGGATCATGTGAGGGAATGTAGTAGACAGAAGGTAAACAAAACGGAATAAGCGCCATTCGTATTCTAGACACATATATAGGCATCACGGGGTTCCATTATTTGCCATACTGCAACTCCGAAACCGGATCATCGTTAGTATCGGTGCCGGGGAATGATGAAATACCACGGGATCTGAGATTTGAGCGGGGCTTGGTCTTACTCTTTCATCATGATGCTAGCGGCGATCAATTGGGTGCGTGGAGCGAAATAGCTGCGTCATAGGTAGATTTGCCGGGAATTCCGAAATACGATGTTTTGGTCAAATGACTGTGGCATATCATATAGAAGATTCCAATCATTTTCCTGCAAATGTAAGCGATCGCCGGGAGGGTTGCATTCGCAGCTACCATTTCCTCGTATCAACCTACCAAGTGGCATTAGTGCGGTAAAGAAACACATGACATGGCTGCATCTCACCAGTCCCGCTGAAATGTAACGCCGCAGTAGGATATTTAGTAAACAATGTAGAAAGATGTAATGGATACCTGATTTAACGAGGACTATTTTTAAATACGAGCTCGACTGAGCTTACACTTGCGTAGCTTGTATATAGTAGTTGCTCAATTGGAACAGCATTTAAAGCCAGCAGAACCCCCTCAATCAAACAACCCCTACAAATCCCTTGAAAACATAAACAGCACTTTCATACTCGATCACCGGTTCCAATCTTCACATTCTTCAACCACCAACATGCTTTTTGCTACTATCCTCGCCGCAGCTGCCCTGGCCATCGGTGTCACTGCTGAACCCCAAGATGATGAACTGCCCTTCAATGTTATTGGGTCCCGTATCTGGAGTTCTCCAGATTGTGGAAACAACGAGAATAAAGGGAATCTTGGCGAATTGACCACGCACCGCGACGAGCTGGGCGAATGCTTCAAGTTCAGTGACAAGGTCAAATCTGTTAGTCAGACTGATCACGCCCAGGGCTGCAAGCGTAAGTAACTCTACCTACACACAGAATTGCAAACTGACAAGGGACTAGTTTTGGTTTTCCAAGACAAGAATTGCAGGCATGGAGTTAAAAGTCCCAAGGACTTTCACTGCCTTAAGGCTCCAAGCTATTTTAATAGCTACAAGACTGTTTGCAAGTAGAATCTACAAGGAATGTAATTAGAGGACGAGACATAAGAGTGTATAGTGGAGGATAAAGTATTTTTACAGCAAGAGAATATAAATTGATAGGTATCAGATCCTAACTGTTTTTAAACTCGGGTTTGAGTTCCTTGTCGAAATAGCCATGCGATATATTTTGCCTCTCTTGTTTCCAGCGGCTGGATTTCCTGATCCAGTGCGGCTGACTAAGACCAAGTAGCCTACGCATTGACGCGAACAGGCAAACGAAGTGGAAACACTACACCACCATGTTATATCTACTTTCAAAAGAGGGAAGCAGAATGGATATCAGAAGGTAACCTGTACATTGTTTAATTGTTGACATGAGTTTGAATGCCAAATAATAATTTGACATTAACTCACGCAGCGAATGTGCAATCAAATGAAGTTAAAAAAGCCGGAACCTTTCAATAGGAACTCCTCTCTTCTTTAGAGCTTGTTCTGACATCCTCGGATCGTGACACTTGAATGTATATTGCCCTGGCATAGCTCCGGGATACCCCCAAGAGGGATAAGGTCGGTCGTTCGTTTCAATGTACCCTTCGTCAAAAGGGACATGATCCAATCGCGGATCCCTTCGACGTTTAGGCTCCCCCTCTTTCCAGAAGACGGTTTGCACATAACCTGAGCTCCACAACCTCTCCCAGCCTTGAAAGTCGTCTCCCAAAAGAGCCTGGCCCTCGTCATAGGCTGGATGATAGCAAGGTGCTATAACAACATACGCCCCAGGTTCAGCTTGGGGCCGTAGAGCTATTGCAGATGAAAGACCAAGTAGGACTGCAATCCTGACACCGCTGCGACTTCTTGGGGTGACACGAACGTAGCTTCCGCCTCGAGTTACCGAGCAGCCGGTCTCTGTTCTAACCTCTCTGATTACGTTGCGCAAACACGAGATTTCTACCTGTTGCTCTCGCGTAGCGTTGTTCCAATCTAACGAACAACCCATGAACTGACGCACCTTTTGTCGCCACTCTTCCAGGGTGCTAAGCGACCCGTCGGTCAATGGCAGCAACTTCTCCATATTATGATTTCGGACGCCCCCATATGTCAATATGAGGATCAGGTGGTCAAGACATCCATCGTCATGGATTAGGTCGCCCATGGCGAGCTTCTGGAATGTAGAAATAACGTCTCGACTGTAATCAGCATATGGTTGTAACACAGTCTTAGGTGGTAGATCAATAGGGTCGCTGCATATTTCGTCGCAAGTCACGCCAGCGACTCCAGCACACCGGGCTCGATAAGATAAGCAGCAGCGGCAGATTGTCCTGAAACATGACAGGTGATGTCATATGAGTACAAATCAGTCTCTGCCGGATCTGCTGCCCAGCTTGGATTCGTATCTGCATTGCAGAAATGCAAAAATTGAATCTCTTCTTGATGCGCGAGATTACTGATACAAAGTGAAGTAAAAATCTCTTTCGCAGATTTGGTATAGTCCACTGTTACCAGCAGAGCAGTGTCAGGCACCATCAAGTTTCGCAGGGAAAACACTTTATCGCGCGCATCAGAACATAGGTAAGATGCTGTTAGTCCCAACCCTATTAGCCAATTGTGATGCCCACATCCGCTTCCAGATGGTATTGCCTTTCCCGCGAAAGTTTCTATATTTATGCTGTGATTGATTGGATTCAAGAAGGCTGTAGGAAGTGGGGGTCTGAAAACGCAGATAACAGTGACTGCATATTTGAACCTTTTCCATAACATCTCCTCGTTGCCTAGCTGGATGATGGTCGTTTCTTGATTTGACAACATGATTTCCTGGTAGATCCACAGGCGACGGTGCCAGTCGAGTGCTAATAACTTTTCGACAGCTAGCCACTGACTTGGGCTAAGTGGAAGAGGGTCTCCGTATTTTGTGAGATAGATAGGGTTTTCTCCTGCAGTCGTAAACATAATCTTGTGTTTCAATCCGTGAGTGGCCGGGGATGTTTCTACAGAAACAGTCTCACTAGCTACTCGGCGAACAGTCTCCATAACGAGCCCAGTCCAGGGAGCCTCAGGACCCAGCCAAACGGCGACACGTTTAGCATAGCGATATATATCAGACATACGCTGTACTTGTTCAGAACGCTCTTTGACGTCGCTTTGATTGATGCAGATAGAGTCGCACCAGACTAGGCGTTTATCGTTGCGTTCTCGAAGGGCACGGAGAGCCGAGGCCAAATTTGACCCGACATTTAGACGTCCTACAGGTTGAGACTCAACTAGTTGGTCTCCAGTCCATTCGTCTGTGATGTAAATAGAATCTGGATTAGATTGGTCACCCCAGGCGTAAGACAAGGCTTCGAAGTCCGGTATTTCGTTGTTTTCGGGCGACAGGGTCCTGTGCAGTAGAGTCCCAGTGAGAGGGTCCTTCAGTGATCCAGGTTGCAATTTGAGAAATCGGAATTGCAGATAATACAAAGGGGAGTACAGATAGCGGTCCATTGTGGGAATGGTCACTCGAGATTTGAGGTTAGCGTCGATAGCTCTTTGTGCGGGGTACATGGGATTGGAGTTACTTGAGGCAAAAGCGGCATGACGGCTTAAGAGTATCTCATTTCGCTCGCCTGGCTCGACAGACTTAACATGCCTTGAAAGCTCGCTTCCCCCGGGACAATGCAGCATCGCTCAGAGCAGGGTATGGGTTGGGTGATGAAACCTCATGGTATTGGTGATCCAATTACCTGCAGACTAATCCTACCCTGTAGGCCCCATAAAGAAAACAGGCTTAAAGGTTGGACATACCATAGCTGATGCCCATTGCGGAAAGATTAAAACACAGATGTATAAATACAAGATCGGCGAAGGAATCATGCGGTCTGGACAGGAAGTAGTTCTAAAATGCAAAGCTACGTTCTGCGATAACTTATGCAATAGCGCCCGGTAACAGCAAGGATACTGGTTAGTAGGAACGGTGACAAGGATTGGACGGGGTTAAATGGATCCCGGTCTGTGGACAGCTCCAGAAGCAGGAAAGATACTTGGAACATGTGGCGATCAATGGGTTATTTAATTTTTTTTGGCACATTAGCTACCTACAGTTTGTCTAGACCAACACACAAAGTTTATCTCGTTCCAATCTTACTCGTGTTGACACACTCCGCCGGCTCAGCACCAGATCTAGACAATTCTCACTGAAGTACGAAGTTGTAGGAGCTATTGCCACTATGCGGACTAGTGCAGTTGAAAGTTTATTATTGTTGACGTGCAACTTTAAAGTTCTCTTGCCTAGCTTATAAACTTCCGCGTCAGCGACGACAGGGTGGCTTGGAATGATGGCTGAAAAAGTCTCGCCGCTTTCATCCGGAGTAGCGTTCTAGTCGCTAAGTACTGGTAGAAAATGGCTTAAAGACAGGTTGATGGATGCAGAATTACTTAAAAGACCGGGCGAATCTTCTCTTCACTTTTGTATGTAAGCATTGGAATTTGGAGCATTTGCTTGTTGCAAAAACCTATCCATTGTCTTGCTCATCATCTAACAATGTTCCTCTGGACTCGATCGTGCCTGGGTGTGCCAGCTGGGCGCAGGAACATACAGCTCTTAATGATACCATTTGTCGCCCTTTCTATAATTGGGTGGACCTTATACGCACACAAGGAGCATTTCGTTACATATTATAGCGTGCAAATGGGTCGCTTTGTACATGACGAGGTATACAAAACGAATTCACAAATCTCAGTATCGCATGGTATGTTCTTTTCTTTTCTCTCCCTTATTTAGAGCAGTTTGATGTTGGGAGCTCGTATCTAACTTCTCTTTTCAAAAAGGTGATATTCTTCCATCTACCAATATCTCTGCCTACCTCGATGCCATTTTTTACCGCCGTTCAGCGGAACTTCCGACTTTTCAGTGCCCCATCATCAATGGAACCCGATATCGTTCCCTTGTCGATTCGCCGGGACCGTCCAACCCCGCTATCAGATACTTCATCGCACTTGATCTACGTCAAAATCTAATCCTCCTTCCTCGTCTGATTGGCAGCGTCGTCGAAGCCATTCAGTTTCTTGGCCCTCGACATTGTATGTTGTCCATTGTTGAAGGCAATTCACCCGATGGCACCGCCGATGTTCTTTCAGCCCTTCGACCTCACCTTGAGGCTCTCGGTATAGCCTACTTCTTCGAGTCATCGCCGATCGACCCTACGAAAACCGAGCGTATTATGAGTCTTGCAGCGCTACGCAACCTGGCGCTGCAACCTTTACTAGAGAATCGCGATAAAATAACCGAAGATACCACCATTGTCTTCTCGAACGATGTTACAGCATGCCCAGATGATATCCTCGAACTTGTCTACCAAAGAAAGTTCCTCAAGGCTGATATGACTTGTGGAATGGACTGGAACGGTAAGAGGCCAAGGTTCTATGACATCTGGATTTCTAGGGGTATAAACGGCGACTCATTTGTGGATGTTCCTCATGGCAATTGGAAAAATGTGTCGGAGTTGTTTTGGAATGACAAGGACACCCGGGCTCGATATGATGCAAGGCGGCCTTTCCAAGTCTTTGCATGTTGGAACGGTGCTGCAGTGTTTAGTGCTCAGCCCATCATAGAAGGCTTGCGGTTTAGGGCTGCCAAGAAGAAAGGTGAATGTCACCAAGGCGAGCCACAGCTGTTCTGCAAAGACATGTGGTACCGTAACTATGGCAAGATTGCAGTCGTGCCATCCGTTAACTTCGAGTATAAGCTCCATATGGGAATGCCATTGAAAGAGAAGATGGGATTTACGTCAGATATCGTCTCACAACAGGATCCAGCTGGAGACGTTATCGAGTGGAAACAACATCCTCCGGCTGAGGTTAAGTGTATTTCAGCTTGGAATAAACAGTACTGGGTTCCATGGAATGAGTCATTATCATAGCGTTTGCATTTCAAGCTATACCGTATTTCTTTAATGGATGAAAATTTTAAATCCTTATCTTGAATACACGTGGTTTAAATGGAATTGAATTGATTTCGCTACTGTATTTTCTAGCCTCTGTTAGCATTGCACTGATAACAAATCTAGCTAGAACATGCACTAAACGCCGACATCCTAGATGCAGTGAAATGAGCTACTATGACGGTCGCTAGAACTGATATAGCCGTTTCTCCATCGGGAACACCAATGAGGCAGAGTCAGAAGGTTATGATTGTCACTCGATGAATCTCGCCCAAGATCAATATGATCTGGTTCTTAAATTTATCACCCGTAACCCAAAGACAGTCATTGTTAATGTCTCTGGCTCCCCCTTCACTTTGTCACCGTCCCCCGATTCTGTTCCCGTCTTCTTACAGGGTGCATTTGCCGGACAAGAAGTTGGATACGGTAATGTACGATCATCTATGCCGGGCATCTTATCGCCAGATGTGTCACTAGTAGACCCCAAATAGAAAGCACCTCCAATTCTGTCTATGGTTAGATGTTAATTCCGCTTAAGGCCAAGCCCCCTCAACCAGCGAATGCTTTATCATGGTGATCCTTTCGCTGTAGGCTCCGCTGGTCTAGTTACTTCTGCTCCACGTTCCATAGAGTCGCGTTGCATAAGTTCGGTGGCAGTTGAATGCTCTACTTCAAGTATAGCCTTTTCGGCCGATGACTTCTCATCTTCGAATACTAAAGCATCACGATGTTAGTCACTTCAACGATACCGAATATCAAGCGTCGTAAACTTACAGAATGTTGCTTCTTCAAGGGTTCTACCAGATGTCTCTGGGAAGCAAAAGTACACAAAAGCAAGTTCAAAAGCGAGAAAGCAGCAGTATGTGATAAAGTATCGCCAACTTATATTTGCAAGCCCAATAGGATTAACGAAGGTCGTGAAAAACTCAGCACAGCGCGCAAAGAGCTGGAAAATGGCTATGCCACGGGATCGTTCAGCGTAGGGCCAGATCTCAACTAAGTACGCTAAAAGCCATGGTTAATATTGAGTCACATCATGGGGAATAATGCCACTTACTATAGGTAACTGTGTTAAGTGCTAGGCAGTAGGCGGGAGAATATGCGAACAACAGGAAGATACTAGCCGTACCGGCAGCATCATTTACCTTCCCAGCCTCCTTTGCCGTAATTGCTCTCTCCATACTAACAGTGTAACTAGAGAAGACAACGAGCAGACTAGCTGTACAGGCTAGGTACATGTGTCGTCGTTTGAAGCGACGAACAAGCATAGAGGCTGTAAAAGAGCATACAAGACTCCAGCAGGATAAGCTGACATTGATAGTCTGCTTGAAATGGGACGAGTCCTTTCCGATGATCTGCAGCAGGTCGCCAAGGTAGTATGAAATCAGGGTCGAGCCAGACCACTGCGTAAACAGACCCAGCATGCAGGTAGTCAGTAAACGTCTTTGCATGCCGGCAGTTGCTCCAAGGTCAAGCCATGATCTCCTGGTATTCTGCATCTCGATGCGTAATGTTGACTGAATCTGTGCCAACTCAGCCTTGACGAATTCAGACTCCCGGCCCTCAGCATGATATTTCACCAGCGTCTCCATTGCTTCTTGACTCCGGTCCCTGGCAACAAGCCACCTCGGACTTTCAGGAACAAAGAAAACGAAGGAGAGCTGGAGCATTGGAGGCGCAATTTGAAGTAGAGATGGAATACGCCACCCCCAATTGCTCGTTATGTCGTTAGTGCCGAAGCATATACCGGCCGCAGTAATCTGACCGAAGAAATAGGAAACACTGAAAAGTGACGTCAAAACTGCTCGTTCCTGGTAACCGTTAGCTTTATTTTAATAGACATCGGAGGGTCCATACCTTTGGATATCCCAACTCTCCAATCAGGGAGGAGCCTGATACTAAACAAGGCGGGATGCCGAAACCAAGGATTAAGCGAGCAGCGATATAAGAACCAGCTATAAATGTTCAGTTAGTCTTTTTGCTGATTGTCAAACTCAGAGGGATTGTACTTACCAGAATTGGCAAATCCTTGCACTAGAGACGCAATGACCATTATAAATGACCCAATGAAGATGGACCAACGTCTCCCGAGTCGATCGTTGATGACGGGGATCAAGGGAAGCGAAAGAATGGCACCTAAAGGGTAAGCGGCTGCAATAATACCTTTGAGGGATCCTTGAGGATTGTCAAAATCTATCGACGCATTATTTGTCAGCGAAGCTTCTCGCCCAAAAGCCAACATTATGACATACAATTGATCCATGAAGGTAATATCTGCATGGCATTAACCATCTGTGAATGAAAGCCAGAGGTCATTTGAATGCCCATACATGTCGGTATAAGCATGAAGTAGAGATTGCGTAAGTTTGGCTTCCGATACCATGGCACAGTATCTTGATTGGCAAGATTGGTAACAATGGTATTGAAGTCATGTTCTTGTGCGCTTGACAAAGGCGCCTCAACCGCTGGACGACTCATACTGGCTCAGTAGCTGTGGAGGACAGATGGAAAATGGATGCAGATCTGGAAGACCTTTCGTTGAGGGGTTGGAGAGTTGGAAAACCTACAAAAACATTCGACTTGGGATCTTGTTATTGTATGCAATCGCCTGGAGGTGAAATCGTCCGCGCGTCCTTCTGCTCACTCAACTATCATCTATTCTGAGTCACGGTCATGCATTATCTCGCATATGCGCCGGCCTTCTGTTGGTCGTGTCCTCGTGACCTACCGACTGTGCCGGGTAATGATATTGGCTAAATAACGTCTCAGTTTCTATGCAGTCATCACCAACAGTTTCTGCTTTAAGTTAAGATCAGCACTTGTTGAGGTTGCACCATCGAGTTCCTGTCATCTCGGCAGTCGATTAATCACAATGAACCAAGAGAGAAGTACCAAATGGATTTAACAAAGTATGGGGTTCTGCTGGAACTCGGGCCGCCTTTTCCCCAGCGCGACAATAATGGTGGGTTGCTAAGATGAACCTTGTATACAGTGTCCCCACTTCCTTTGGGTAGAGCAACTCAAAATAGCAGCAACTCATGACCAACATGCAGCATCAAAGTAACTTGAAGATGCATCGCAACGAGTCAAAACCAACACACCCAAATTGTGGGGGTTAACTATTTTAAGCTTTTCCCCAGCGCAGGCCCTGAAGTGGGGGTTAACCCTTGAGCTTGAGGGATAACTGGCACTTGCGTTGCCAATCGACTTATTCTCAACGGGCATAATCACGAAATCCCGGGCAAGCTTTTTGGCACATTGAACACAAAAACAATCGTCCAAGTCCAAAGCCTGTATCTTGTTTGTGTTTATTTTGCCACCGATATCCAAGATGGCTCTGGGTCACCACAGCCCATCCAACGTACGCTTTGTCTTGGCATCGAAAGAATATGTTAGCTATCTTTGTGGAAACATGGTAACTTCAAGAGAATTTGGACTTGCTGAGCCCTTTCCTCCTCATCTGGATCCTGCAACGCCTGACAATACAAAGGTTATAAAATCAGTATTATGCTGTATTTACTGTATTGACCGTTTGGTACTCTTAGCTACCCTAGAGTAGATTTTATCGATAAGACAGCAGATAAGAACAGCAAATGATAACACAATAATGCTGTGTTTACAAGGATCCAAAAGAAGGAATGCAACCTTCCCGTGCCCCACGAAAAACTGACCTTCCCGACCCACACTGTGAACATCTTGATTCTGACCATTGATACACCGGAGAATTCTGTAAACATGCTGTGCACTTGGCTTGCCAGGCAGATTAAGGAGATCATTATTGTTACGGTTCCTCGTGATCTTGCGAGATTTGGAAGGCATGAGAGGCTAGTGATAATTCGTTGATGTCGAAACATTCTGGCCCAGTAACAAATTGTTGTCATACCTCCTCTTAGGGTTCGAGAAACCGAAGGTCGGAGGTCTAGTCGGTCACCAAAGGTCATTGGCATCTCTGAACCATGGTGTATTCAGAGCTGACCGACAAGAAGTGTATGGATCTCGAAAGAACGTCTGAACCTCGATACACTGACACCTTGGGAAGTAGTAGCTATCCGTAAACTGTCAAGCAACAATGAGAAGCAAATGCTTCTTCTTGCCAGTGGCGGGGGCGTAGGGTGCTTAACAGGTCGAACCATGCTGCCTCTAACAACTTCTATAAAGCCGGGTACATTCTTAGACCAGTGGACAAATGAAATATTCTGGGGTCGACTCATCCACTGCGTGACAACGGGTGGGGATTATTTCACCAAGACCCCGTTGAAGCTGAAGTGTTCCCCAAAGTCAAGACCGACATAAACTGCATTGGTCAACTTATTCGTTGGTAGCGTAATGGATTTTAGCCTTTCATTATACAGGTTTTCGTCGATGCTGGGTTTCAAACTTTCTACTGAAAAGATCTTTATTTTGCCTGAGAATTTGCGCAGGAATTGGGCCGGCCTCTTGTCACACTTGCTCACCTTGCTGGATGGGTTTTGTCCATTATGTACTCACCCCGAGTCTTGTAAGTGGACCTACCTATCTCTACAAGGCATTACTGATGGGAATTTGGTGTATTTTCCATGATTTGGTACCTATCCTAAGTATTCTGGAAGGCGCCGGTCTTTTGACTCACCAATACCCTTGGGCGTGTGTAAAGAACGTTTGGTACTGTGTTGTTTGATCTGTATACTTTGCAGGACTGGCTCCTCAGAAAAGCCTCAACTAGTTAAAGAACCTTTAAGTTGCTATTGCAATGGACTTTTCTTATCTCATTCTGGACTACTATGGGTTACTTATTTTAAGTCAAGAGGGATGGTTGACGCGCAATGACAAATGAGACTCGAGGACCTTTCTTCCGCTGTTATTCGTTATTCTGCTACGCTTTACAATCCCCTGTAGTAGGAAGGACAGTCAAGCCCATACAATATATCATGACGCCAGTGCTTACATCAGATAGAGAATGATAGCATTGTACAAAATGCTAGACTTAAGTAGTGTAGAGCTTAACAGCCCTACCAGACTGCTCTGCTTCATCAAGCAGCTTTCTGTTATCCTTCTTAAGCAGAAACTTCATCAACATTGATGCAACAATACTGAGCGCAGAGAAGCCCATCATAAGTAGCATAGCCATAACATAGCGTGGCCCATCTGATGCAGGGAAGAAATAAGGGCTCCAGATGTTGCCTAGTTGTGACAGCAAATTGACAATAGCTGTCCCGCATGCTCTCTTCTCGGGCGTTTGATTCAACGAGGAGGCTGCCCAGGAATAAACTGCCGCATTGGCAGCAAAAGCGCCGGCGCAGTAGAAGAAAGATGCGGCATATCTGGCAGCATTGTTGAGGGTTGCCACTGAAATGATGAAGCCGATGATAGCGAAGACCATTGGGACGCTGATATGGTAACCGCGCTCGTTGAAACGATCACTTGAATAAGCCACCAAGAAGGAAACAGCGGCACCGAACAGATATGGGGGAGCCGTGAGGACTAGTGTGATGGTACGATTGCCGAGGTTCATGGATCGAACAATACTAATAGAGAAAGAAGGTTAGCGATCGGACCATACTGCTTTCAAAGGTAGAAAATAAGGGTTGGTACTGACGTGGGAAAGAAGTTATTGAACCCGTAGGCCGTGTGATTGGCACAGAGGATGATCACCTATGAAAGATTGGTCAACGGTTAATTCCTATTTGAGGCGTGGCCTAGGAACTTACGAAAATCCAGGTTCGAATATCCTTGACAGCAAGACCAAGACCATGCCAGACAGACCGGTCAGTTTCGGGCAAAGAGACGCGATCCAGGGCAATCCTTTGGATCGCTACCTGACGCTCGTGATCTGTCAACAGCCACTTTTGGCTTCCAGTTGTAGACTCAGGAAAGTCTGGAAGCAGGATGAAGGCCAAAATGGCGGCAACAACGCTACCGGCACCCTCCAGGATGAAGAGCCACTGCCAGCCATGAAGACCGGCGGTATCCGATAGACCCGCGAATATGCCTGCTGCAATGAGGCCGGAGAAGGCGGTAGCTATGACAAGACCCGAATAGAGGACCGCAGTGCGAAGGGCGAGCTCCTTGCGGGTATACCAGGAAGAAAGCATAAAGAAAGCCTGTCACAGCATCCGCATGTCAGTGCTGAACTGTGGAACTTGGCCGAGGGCCCAAATCAGATTGGTTTACTTACACCTGGAAAGAACGGTGCCTCTACAATACCAAGAACAAATCGTACTGCGATCAAGCCGGAGAAGCTGGTCACTCCAGCAGTGGCAGCCGAAACACAAGACCAGACAATGACGCAACACGGTAGATATATACTCGGACGGACTCTTGTAAGGATCATGTTGGAAGGAAGCTGCGCGAGCATGTAGCCAACATTGAGAATAGATACTGCGATGTTGAATTGGTTGTTCACGAGACCGAGGTCTGCTTCGAAGTCGTCAAGACGGGCCTGCCTATACCCGGAAAGTTTTAGCCCAGGTCCAATTGATCAAAGAGAATAGGGAGCATATGATGGACACTTACGCGATGTTGTTCCTGTCAAGATAGTTAAACATATAAAGAATCCAAACCATGGGCATAAGTGTCATGTCAAGCTTGCGAACAAGACTCTTCTCGCCCTGCTTCCATTCAGGTGTTTCATGATCGACAACGCCATTTTCGGACTCTTTGCTCTTCAGGCGGTTCTCTTCATGGGACATCTTGGCATGAACAGAAAGAGGATTGTCTTGAGGAACAGAAGAGATGTTCTTCTCCGTCGACATGTTAACAATGACAATGAGATTGAAATGTCTGTCAAGAAATAGATTGGATGATCTGAATGAGATTTCTGATGAGACTCCCGCGCTGCTGTAGAGAAGATGATTGTTGAAGTTAGGGATGCTTGGTTCATATACTCATGAACCTTGCATGTGGTTCTCACTCTCCCATGATTTCGCATCGGCATGGGCACAAGCCGTGCGGGGCCCCGCATTAGTACATCTGGGGTAGGCTAATCAGATATGGGGAAGAATGCGGGGGAATCGCAGTGCGATAATGAGCGATCGGACACCGGTCAGACTGCAGATGGATGGTAGAATCTAATCCCAAAAACCTTACATGCGGTTCTCACACTCTTACAATTTTGCATCGGCATAAGGTAGGGTAAGTGTGCGGGGCCCCGGATTGATCCATCTGGGACAGGCTAATTGGGTATGGGGAAAAGTGTGGGGATTGTAGTCCGATGATGAGCGATCGGACGCCGATCGGACTGCAGATGGGTGTTAGAGTGTTTACAGATCGGACTTGCAGAAGTCCGATCGGTCACTTGGGGCGTTTCGGCTCGGAATGCCAATCTGATGATAACGTAACGAACGTGGAATTGATTACTTATTTAACTCTAGAGTCTCTTCGATGATGGAATGGAACAAATACAACAAAGCAACAGCAATACAACACAAGTCGATCCAGAAACAACTATCTATCAACATGTCTAACGGCAGCACCAACGGTCACAGCAATGGGCACAATGCCTCTTCCATCTCCAACGCGACCAAGCTTCGTCAGAGGCTGGAATCCAACGATATACTGGTTGCACCAGGTGTTTACGAAGGTTTCAGTGCACGCATCGCACTTGAAGTGGGATTTGAGTGCCTTTACATGGTAAGACTAGCCTTTGACCTCTTGATTGCCTGAGTTTAACTTGCAATGCAGACCGGAGCTGGTACTGTCGCATCCAAGCTTGGCCAGCCCGACCTTGGATTCGCGTCACTTAACGACATGCGCGAACACGCCGAGATGATCGCAAACCTCGACAGATCTGTTCCTTTGATCGCTGATGCCGATACCGGCTACGGTGGCCCTAATATGGTGGCTCGAACCGTCGCGCAATACCACCGCTCCGGCGTTGCTGGCCTCCACATTGAGGATCAAATTCAGACCAAGCGATGCGGTCACCTCGGTGGCAAGGCCGTGGTCGATGTCGAGACCTTCGAACAGCGCATCGCTGCCGCTTATAAAACTCGCAAGGAACTCGGTTCTGATATCGTTATCATTGCCAGAACCGATGCTCTGCAGACACATGGCTTCGACGAGGCTATTCGCAGGCTCCAGGCTGCCGTCAAGGCTGGCGCGGATGTCGGCTTTCTCGAAGGTATCACCACAGAGGAAGAGGCTCGAGAAGTATGCAAGATCATGGCTCCCACGCCTATGCTGCTGAACATGGTAGAGCATGGAGCGACTCCATCGTGGACACCCGCCGAAGCTGCGGAGTTTGGGTTCAAGCTTATCATCTTTCCTTTTGCATCCATCGGCCCGGCCTATCAAGCTATCAAGGATGTATTTACTCTGATCAAGGAGACGGGAAGGACCGGGCTGGATAAGAAGTTTACCCCCAAGAAGTTTTTCACTATTGTGGGATTAGAACAAGCGACAGCTCTGGATAATGCTGTTGGCAGCAGCCTCTATAGCAAGGTCTAGAGGTAAAGAGTCTTTAGGCTATAGAATAGTATCAGGATATTCCAAGCCTTTATCACCCTAAGCTTTCTACTTATAGAGATAATAGTATGTGAAGTTATTGCGAAAGTATTTAAGCTCGTAGTATAAAATCGTAGGATACATATATCTTTACTGATTCTTTGTTTCATTCCTGGTAAACAGTGTATTCTTAATCTTATAAGTTAGGTTATGCCATTACTGGGTTTTAGCATGCTTTAACACGTCATAGCCGAATTAGCGCTAGCATCACTTCGTCCCCGCCGCCGCATCGGACATCCGAAATGTCCTCCTTTACATACCACTCAGCCCCATGTAAATTCCATCGCTGACCTAATACCAGTCGCCTCCTAATTTCACCAATCCTCCGTCGGTCTTTGGATCCTGATTGGCTTCCTCTAGGGAGACTACCGCACCCGATGCAATCATCTACAGGAATCGAAGATGAATCTGGACCTGGTCGATCTGATTTCAGTGCCGATCAGGCCGATAAGATGCCCAGTCGCCGAAAGGCGTGTAATGAGTGTAAACAGCAAAAGGTGCGGACCCTCTCAACATTCTAACATTATCAACCCACTACCTGGTACTGATCACCCCCATAGCTTCGATGTGATCTCGCCTCTGCACAAGGTTCGACGGAGTCGGATTCTTGTACTCGGTGCAGACGTCTCGGACTTGGCTGTAGAATTGACGATGGCTTTCGTCGGACTAGAAAACGAAGGTAAAGTCCAAGTCAGGCAACGGCGGAGACAATGCCGAATGTTTATTCTTACCAAATCTGTAGGCAATCGACGTACCTGGAAAGTGAGGTACAGAGCTTGCGACAGCAGTTGCAAGCCAGCCAGAGCAACCCATCAAACTCATCCCAACACAACGAGACCAACTGGCCCGTTCCAGCGTCCGTCGGGTCATCTGGCGCCGTGTTTAATAACTTGAATCAGACCAATACTGGTCTCAACTTTTCCCCAGTGAGGCACGAATCTTCACCAGGATCTATAAACTTCACACCTGCCACCTTGGGCAGCTCTGTAACTAATGATACGGACCTGCAATGCCTTACGACTCGCCCTGGTAATGACCGACCAACTCACGATCGCGCCTCCTTTTTCCCGTTAGCACGGCCACGAGCGCTTGGTAATATCATTCTTCAAATAGAGGAGATTGACGAGTTGTTCAATATGTAAGTTAATATGTTACTAGTCGGCCCTTCAGCAGATACCCTTTGTTGCACCTTGCCAACCTTTTCCCTACCCGCTTAGGTATATCAAGTACAACCATCCGTACCTTCCTCTCATCGACGAGGAGAAAAGCCCACACGACTATTATGAAAGGTCTGAGCTGCTGTTCTGGGTAATTATGGCCGTGGCAGCAAGACGGCAGAAATCGCAACCGACCCTCCTACCCAGACTGGCTAGAAATGTAACGGACTTGTTGTGGAAAACTCTACGGTCCATGTCATACTCCATCTCGACCATCCGTGCCCTCTGTCTCTTGTGTGCTTGGCCGTTTCCTACCAGCAGCAGCACGTCAGATCCTACGTTTATGCTTGTGGGTAGCATCCTACAAATGAGTACGCAGATGGGTCTTCATTGTGCCCTTGACGCTCAAGACTTTGCCAAAGTTCCATTACAGCTTGATGTATCTGAGCGTTCCGAATGGGCACAGACTTGGGAGGCATGTAACATTGTAGCTATAAGGTTGGTCTTGGCACTGAGCGCTTTCCCATTTTCTATGCAATTAAGGGTTACCCCATACTGACCTACAACCGATTGGATTAGTGTGAGCATTGGTTGCGGCCTACCTCTATTCTTCCAGATGTACGAGACTCCGTCGGCCAGTCAATTCGAATCCTCTCCAGCTGATTTACCTTTTTATTTCCGACTCCAAATAGAAAGGTTCAAGCTTCGTGTCTCCTCATCATTTGCGAGACCAATGCCGACAGATGCTGAAGGCACCTTGACGCGTGAACGATCGACCATGTATAATCTACTGAATTCGGATCTGAACGAGCTTGAGAAGCGACTTTCTGGGTCCTGTGGTAAGTACTCAATCTATTTTCTACAAATATTCTCATTTTCTCATCGTCCTGTCAAGACATCGAGATTTGGTATTGCATGGCTGCAAGACTACATCTTCAGGCCTTCTACCTTTTCGACAATCCTGCAATGGAGGGCTACAAAACCCGAATTGTAGCACTGTTCTCTACAGCCTACAATCTCATGGAACTCAGCCAGCGACTTAATGAACGACCCCAAGGCTTCTTTGACTATTACCCTTTCTTCTGTTACCAGACATACGTCAACGCTGCATTCGTGCTGCTGAAAATCCTTACAAATGGATTTTTCAATACCATCATAGATGTTCAAGGTGGCAAACAACTTCTTGAGTCTGCTATTACTGCACTTCGACAGATGAGTGTTGTAAACAACGATCTACCAGCTCGGCTAGGTGATATTATCGGCTTCTTTTGCGCTCTTCCTGATCCTGCAGTTGTCGGGGGTGTTACAGTCAGAGATTTACAGTTAAAGCAAGTCAGAAATAGACTTAGTATGAGCGTGGTTTACGATTGCTTGTGGACATGGAGAAGGCATTTTCGATCTCAACAGTCGGATACTGATGAAAGCAGCGATATACAAGATAAGTTCCATTTTAACCTTGTCCTCGGGTATGCTAACATAACAAGGTACGACCTTTACTATATTCGAATGGAATGCAACCTACCTTGGGTATAAGTTCCTTTCAGGGTATAAATAACTGCTTGGATATAGACTTCCTTCTATAGTTTGTATTATATTAGCTTTGTAACCCTAAGGCACGGTTCAGTGTACATAAGCTTCGGATGAGATATGGGTGGTAGGAGGGACGACGGAGGAACGATTGAATGCAATCTATACCGATGCTCCGACGGCAGCCCTTCCGAGGTATCTGTACTCATACAGCTCAACTAATTGGCTGTCGCCGACTTGCCATCCGAAGAAAAGGTGATGCAACGGTGGCGTGTAATGATGAGCGAGTAAAGAGCAGACTAGTTGGTTCGGGACTACATCATTTTGGCTATTACTATTTAGCTGAGGAGGATCATCGAGGACCGTCCTAATGTCCAATCCACCCTGGCAGCCAGAGGACGAAGCAATGGCGTGTTCGACTTGACATACTTGTTAAAGGAAGAGCACTCACTAAATGTGCAAGAGTCCTCGTCGCAGCCGGCGGTATCAAGGTCGCTCATGTGGAACTGCATTTAACCACAAAGACACACAAAATACTAAGTGCCTTGATTAAGGTCACCGAGATTCAAACACAGGTATGACTGACCAACCATAAAGAAACAAATATGCTAGTATTAAATAGTTACAGATGGCAAAGTTCTAAAACCGCATCCACTAATCCCGGAGAATACATCTTGTTCTGTTACACTATGAGCTACAGTGTACTGAGTCCAACGCAAATGAATTAGGTCGGTGAACCCATTCGGGTTTGCAATCGTCATCGCTATTGTTGATCCATTCACCTTGAGGACTGCTGGCAATAAACCAAATCCTAGTCTCTCCACTGTTAGGGATAGTGAATTGGAACTGTCCGCCGATCCATGTCTTTGTCTGAGACGCACTCGTAGGGTATCTGTTTCCGATCAAGTCATCACCTTGGTAAACGCGGAAATACGGAACCAAGCTATAACCACTATTTTGGCGAATCGAGTAGTACTGATCCCACTTCCATCTATAGGAACAGTAGAAGCGGGTACCTGGGCAAGCCTTGACATCCTGATAAATCCACATGCCCTTGTCGAAGTCGAATTGACCAGTCTGGAATCGATAAGGCGAGTCACCCTCATCACCAGGAACGACCCTAAAAGCGACCGGATCTTTGCCGCCAGGGTTGGGATCCGCTTGCCATGGAGCGAATTTACCGTCATCAAAATTAATGGAGGTGTCGTAGGAGCAGGTCGGAGCTGGTTCAATATCGGTGTCGCAGAAGCAGCTTGTTTCATAGGTTTTGAAGCTGGTTTCGTCTGGGCTGAGCTCGGTGACGGTGCCTCGATAGAGAGTGCATTGCATGTTTTTCTCGTAAAGGAACGTCACGCAGTTGCTCTTCTGCATGCAAGACGTGTAGCAGTCGATAAGAGAGGAAGATGAGCCTTGACCCAAGTATCTCCAATCGTCGGAACCACTCCATGCGTATCCCTTTGCGCCACATACAGAGCCTTCAGGTGAAGGCTTCTGTAGATTGTTGACACAGCCGGAGGCAGCTTCGGAAGTAGTCGCAGTGGTCGTTTCGGTGGTGGCCGTAGCGTCTTCAGTGGTGGTAGTCATATCTTGAGTCGTGGTAAACGCATCTTCCGTTGTGCCGGTAATTTCTTCAAAAGTGGTCGCAGCAGTAGTTTCGGTGGCTACAACAGTATCTTCGGTGGTAGTCGGGACATCTTCCGTCGTGGCGATAGCTTCTGCAGAAGTGGTGGCAGCCCTGGCTAGTAAATTACGAGCATCTCTTCGGGCACGACCTCTTGGGACAAACTCAACAGCAGCTTCCGTGGTGGTCTGAAGAGGCTCCTCGGTGTGGGCTGCAGTGAAGGGATCATCATAGACAGGAGGTTCTGGGACAGGGCATTCAGTTGTGGTGGTTATGTCAAGAGTGGTGCCAGTGGATGAGTAGCTTTCGCTGGTAGTAGTGGTAATGACAGTTGAGAGGGCAGAATCTGTAGTGGTCGACTGCTCACTGACAGTGAGAGAGGTCTCGGTTGATGCGCCGGAAGGTTCCTCAGTAGAGCTCGACTCCTGCGTTTGAGTCGTAGCAGAGCCAATTGCGACACTTGACTCAGTAGTAGTCAAAATGACTGCAACGGAGCTGGAAGAGGGGCGGCATGGTCCAGCATCAACCAGGGAGCCGAGGACTGCAGCAATAAAAAACGAATGAACGAGATGGCGAACCAACTCTACAGCAATTGTATTATTTTTCTGTTATACAAAATCGCGACAATGTGTGGAAAAGAAAGATGAGGGTAAATGTGGATTTAATGTCTGTTTTCTCTCTAAATTTGTCCCAGCGGTCAGTCTTCTTTCGGCTTGGTTGTTATGATTGAGTGCAGATCAACTGAAACTATTGATAAGTAGTTCGCCTAAATTGTGTCAAGTGCCTCGTTAGTTGACTGTTTTTAGAAAGGTTTATCGATAGTCTTGACGCTAGCTAAGCTGAGCCCGTTAATTTAACAGGGATCATCAGGGGTAACGCCAGTATCATTGGTCCTCAAGGTTCAGCGCCCAGGTGGGAAATTAGTGGCGTTCAGCTACTCCTCCTACCCTACAAAGAAAAGTGTTTTCCCTCTCAGGCCATTTCTTAATCTACAGAAACAGGAATCGTCCCAAAGACTTACTCCAGGTTGATTTCTCTGTATATGACGTCAAGGCCTCGAGGGGACGTTCGCAGTTACGAAGGGCCTTATGGTGAATTGACATTTCCACTGCATCTCGGCCTGGAGTAGCAAGAACAACGATTTTGTCACGTCCGAGGTGAAAACGCGTAATCGCGATTGAACAACATGTCTCCAGTCCGTGATGATGGTTAATCAATCAAGATCTTGTGGTATAAGCCATCCCTGTATGCTAGAATAGATAAACAAATCCGGCGTGCAGTGGATAGGATGGACTTGAACGTTTCAAGATGCATTTTCTGAAGCACATATTCTCTTATGTTTGATCGGTTATAGAACTGCGTAGTCAATTAACCGTAGTCTTGACCTCGACCCTTCGAAGTGCAGTGCCTTTCTCACAAGCCACAAATGCCAGTTTTTTTTTTTTTTTTTTTCCCTCTTTTCTTTTTTTTCTAAACCTTCAAGCACAAGATCAAGTAGTCCAAAAATCTTCCTTCATGGCCGGCGCTAAGTAGAGATCCAAGTCGCTCTGTGTGTGAAACTGCCATGAGTGTTAAGAATATTGCAACAGTCAACGCACGCGGGAAAAATGATGCGACACGACTCTTCAATGCCTAAAGTAATAAGACGGACTTCCTGTATCCTTACGATCAGGCAACTCGAGTCACTTGAAGCTGATCAACTGGTAGTTTTGAAACTCATAACCAAGGCTAATGCGGCCGTCACGGTGGATGATGGAGTAGCGTAACCACTGTTCTGTTGATTGAATTTGTGCGCCTTGATGGCTGGACATTACGAAAACTCAAACGGCGGTGCCACCACCGCTTGGTAGCTTGGAGCAGGCTCCGTTGTCAGATTCCTAACTTAAAAAGAAACCCCATTCCGTGCCTTGAGTCACAAGAAGATTTTCACTTCGTTGGGCCTGCAGTAAACTCGTAAAAGAAATATTCACCTCCCAACCTTAACTCTACTCTTCAACTACGAATCGCTCTCTGCAATAGAGTTTCGGCGATGCGTCACCAGGCACAGTGTGACAGGCCCCGCCAACATGGAACCTTCTGGTAAATTTAAAGACCTTAAGGACCATTATAAACAAGCCAACATTCACCTCGGTTTCCCATTGCTATTTCGAAAGACAAAGCAATCGAAGCAACCCTCACAATGGCCACACCCTCACTTCACCGGTTTCCCGACCTCCCGACCGAGCTCCGACTTCAAATCTGGAACTCGGCTTGTGTTCAACGACGACCGAACCGACACGCCGTACACTACATCGACGTGGAAAAAGACAACTCTTTGTCAGGTCATCTCAAAGTTTTCCATTGCGGCTTCGGGGACGAGGAGACCAAATCCGCATGCCTAATTGATGCTGGGCTATGGATAGCTTGCAGAGAGTCGCGCGACGTGATGACCAAGCAGTGGTTTGCAATTCGGACCGATGGCTCTGGAACGTTGGCGAAGATGTTGATTAGAGGAAATGGGGAAAAGAACGGCCAGTGTCTTGTTAGCCCGTTTCGAGACATGTTTTGCCTTAAAGCCAGAGATTGGAATATTGACCCTGATAGCTCTAGAGCTTGGCAGATGTTCACCATAGACACTGGTGGCCCCAGCGATCCAGACAAGTCCCCAAACGTTCCAGACAGCTACCGCCCCAAACACTATTGCAGAATTACCAATATTGCGCTCGAGTTCGATCCATCCTGGGTTGTGGATTTCCCCGAGACCTATTACGATCTGATGAAAGAGGCCTCTCCACGTGGATTTCTCTCACGACTCATGTACTACCGACTACATGGTAACGAGCCTGGGTTTAAAATTTGGCTGATAGACAAGGACACACAATGGTCGTGGAATCCGAAATGGGGCATCCATCGGGCCCTGCGACCGGGCCAAACTGTTGATTTCCCAGTTGAGAGATTTAGCGATTACGACGGAGACTATATGGAAGCCAACCTGGTCCTTCGATGCCAATGGTGTGCGAACGAGAGATCTGGAATGCTTGATGAATTCCTAGACAATGTTACATGTCTTGGCGCCGATTGCGTGGGCATTAACGGTGACCAAGACTACGACCTAGACCCGGGTTTCTTCTCAGTTTATGACATCAATAAACAGGCCAGGCTTCTTGTGCGCCCCGGTAATCGAGTTGGACTGTGCAACAAGGACCATAGACCGGATCCTCCCCCCCAGGGCTCGGACTCTGACTCAGATATGGGATTCTAGACAGCTCCCCCACAGTATGACTCGGTCACTCACTCAGTTTGATGGCAAGCCTACCCACAGTAGAATGATCAGCATAATAAACTCTGGCAAACCTGTACCCGAGACCACAATTTTCCGCGTGACGAATCCGTTCGGGATGATGACAGTAAATATTGTCTTCAACAAGTTAGCCGTCTTGAGCATCTGGACTCCTCAATAGGGGAGTTCTATCAAAGTAAAAAGATTGCTTCAAATGCAAAAGTCTCTTCATGTCTAGCTACGTAACTGTCTGCTGCCTACAGTGAATTTTCACCAGATAAAACTGCAGTTGCTCCCTGTCCTCCACGACCCATTCCTTTTTTCTTTTTTTTCGAGTTTTCCAAGGCCTAAGCCCCGACGTATAGAGATAATAAAAGTAACACAATGATAATCGCACGACCTGCTGCATTGCTCGTCTCTTTCTAAGCTGTGAGCAGCCAGATCCTCCTTCTCCTACCGATCATCATCGGCGACCCACTAGGAGAGTCCTCTTATGTCATCAACGTGTCGCTTGCAGAGTCCTCTGCTAGCTTATTGTCCTTACGTACAAGAAGCTTAAGAAGCTCCCTGGTGTTAGCTACACCGAACATAGATTCGAATAGATCATCCAAACTGTCAACAAACTCTAAGACAGCTGGCTTCGGTCCAATGGTCTCGATGGCCTCCCAGGCAACTTGCAAGTACTCAGCATCACACGTGCGGTAGAGCGTATCATACCCGTGGTCGGGCAACGCGATCCATTGAACGTTATAGTCAATCAACCAAAGGTTTGGTAGAACATGACGTTCCTCTATCATACACATCTCAACCCAATTGGTGATGGCACTGATTGAGTCTGAGTCAGGCCATTTTGAAGAGTGGTTAACCCAACTACTCTCAAACTCCAAAGCCACGCTCCAGTTGTCAACGGTGACCTTGTGGTTAGCATCAATAGATGAACCTGTCAGTAACAGCTCCCCCAACATCACAGTCATTGGGCTATTGTTTCTGATACATAGGATGTCTCTGTTCGGGAACGCCATGGCGGTCGATTGTCTGTCCTGGACATGGGGATGAAGTCTCAATGGAAATCCTACATCACGCCAGTCGGTTGAAGGTTGTGCTTGAACCAGGCTCCAACTGTCAATTTCGTGATGCTCGGTGATGGCGAGCCTAGATTCTTTACAAGCAGTCCAGAGTCCGGCATCCCAAAGGTATGCCGATGTGGTACCTCGGATAGGATCATCGGTGATCCGTTTGAGAGCGCTGAAATGGGCAATTCTAGGTTGCTCAAGATCTGGATCATCATCTTCCCAGTCCCCCTCGACTGTATCAAGATGAACGTAGTGAAGACCGCATTCGGTGGCCGAGCGAGGACGGCAAGCCGCTTTCCAGATCATGATTCGGAGCTCGGGAGCCAAGGACGTGAACTTGTGGAAAGTTGGAATTGGTGCTGTGAGGCTCGACGGACTTGCGGTGCCATGTTGGGCTTCTTCAGGTTTCATGGAGTTATCCATGATCTTTGTGATAGGTTGGTAAGCTTTTTGGGAATGTGTCTAAATGTGCCTTGTTTGTGACTTGAGCGTGATAGACGGAGAAAGAAGAGGAAATGTAGCCAAAGGAATTGAGAGGGAGATGAAAAGACGAGTCCGAGAATTTATACCAGGCGATAGCATATAATTGCTATTTGTTCATAGAACAGGCAGGGCTAGAAGGAACGGACAGTGACAATGAGAAGCAGTAACACGAACTACTCTAACGCAGGACAATTAATTTCCGTCTGAACATAAGGGATTAGCAGCCAGGTGGCAGTCATGAGCGAGTCCTTTGTTGGTAGATATCCATACGTGCTAACCTCCATGTTCGGACTCAAGTTACTGCCCACAATGCAAATGTTCTGTTCGTCGGTTTGTATTTGTGCTGAATTATTCAAGGTAAAATCAGAACACGCGGCATCCGTAACCAGTTCGCCAAGTCTGAACAGCTGGCTTGACGAGACAACTATTGGTTTGATATACATGTATCAATCTGTATCTTCTTTCTATTCAAGAGTGCATTTACGTAGGTTCTAGACTTAGGTTTGGAGGGCAAGCAAGATATTACCTGCATTTAAGCTACAGCAGTAGCATAGCAAATGATAGTACCCGTTCTATGCTTGTGTATAAACATTGCCTTCTGCCCTGATGGAGAGCATGCCATTGCCTCTACCACGTAACATACCTCACCTTCAGTGTCTGGCGACTTATCGTTCAAATCGTTCAGGTCATCCTCCAGAAGCAACTCTTAGGATCACCCAACAGGTATGCTGTAGTAGAAATTGAACTTGGTAGCGAAAGCTGTTCAATTTGACATTTATTTACCGGGGATCAGGTCCTGAATTATACAGACAAAACAAGCGAAAGTCGATTGAGTATCTTGTGAAGTGACCCTTTATTAGCCCCGGTCTGGGCGTTCAAGCTAGCTAGCGACCGAGTTAGGGGAAATATCGATTGGGTATATAGTAACCATCGTTTCCGCAAATGATGGTATGAGTATTCGAGGGCTTGTTTGAGATCCGAGTGAGATATTCTCCCTCGTTAATGATAACACTGAACAAGAATGAACACAATGCAGTTCAGGCTACCCTTCACCCAATTAATGATGGTTCATTTAAGATGGGCATCGATGCTATCGAGAAGCACGTTACTCCTGGCCGATGACTCTGAGTCGAGCATTTAGACCTTGTGTCTTCGAACGACGAGAATAGATTCGGGGGGACGTGGCTTTACAGAATTGCCTTGACCTATACATTTAGACCCTACTGGTTTGACCGCTTTGATGGAACTGTGCAGGGAAACAAGGCACTAGCGAGCCTCCTCTTACAAAGTGTTTCTCTATTCCGTTGTTCTGATGGCAATCGGCAGTAATAGCCCAATGTCACTATTGCTCCCTGCATAACTTCTACTGGGGACATTTGTATCAAGCACAAAAGGCACAGCTCGTCGGTTATACGCAGAAGATCGTGCTGTAACTTTGAACATAAATCGACCAGTGGAATCTATCATTCTTGGTATGCGATGGGACCCTTTACTATATCTTCTTAGATACTTGAATTCCTTGCGAAAACAATATATTAATCTGTTAGGTTGCAACCTGTAGGTTGTGGCTTATCTAATGATTCTGCTGAGAAGTTTCCGACAATGGTGACAGCCCCTCCTGATACTCATAGATATTACCTTCACCTTCCAACTCTGCAGGCCGGCCCACTCTGCTATTGCTTGTAACTTGGATGTCACTCTTGGGGCTCATTCTCTGATGCATGTCAGGCGACCTTTGCTCAGTCGTCAGTTCAGACGGGGGATTCGTGGGCCATGTTTGTCCTCCGTTATAAGACGGAGCTACCGGAGACGACCAGCCTCCTGTCCCCGCCACGGCCATATCACTCTGCGGTGGTGGCGCCGCCACACCATGATCCTGGCTGTAATACTTCCGCCTCCTGTAAACAACGACCCCGCATCCTACTAAAGCGAGAATAAATGCCAAACTGCACCCAACGGCAATTCCCGCTATTGCTCCAGTGCTAAGTCCTGATGACGGCTCGCTTGTGTCAGACGGCGGCGGTGGCTTTTTGGTACTTGTTGCCGTGGCGCGAGTTGCAGTCCTGTCCCCTGTTCCCGCTGTCCGGTCCATCTGCACAGCCAGGTCTGGAGCGTCGAACCCACCAACTGGCACTGTCTTCGATGCCGCACCAGTAGTCTTCCCCCCAATGACATTTCGAATATCAACAGGCACAACATACGTTGTTAGGTTGGGCTGATAAGCCCACCAAAGTTCATTTTCCTTGTTCTGCCTACCCAGGTTCATGTTATGTGCGCCCTGGATAGTCGGCACATCGCAATCCTTGTATGTGGCGTTGGAGTAGGTCCCACCGATAACAAGCATCTGTGCGTCGTTGACCACGTTACAGCTCATCATGGTTTTGGGGAAGGCTCCGGTGCCGTTCCTGTCGGTCGGGTATCCCTTAATCCATTGAAAACTTGGGATGGTGAGTATATAAATATCATCGTACCCTGTTGTGTCTGGAGGAAAACCCCCGCCACCGTAGATGTAACTAAGAAGATCAGCATTTGGAAAGTAGAGGAGAATTGCGCAAGACTCACATGTTGTAGCTTGAATGATCTTTCGGCCAGGTGGCACCACCGCAAAAGCGACGTCTATCGTTTGGAGTATCGCCTGTTGTCTTTTGACTATACCATTTTGCATTTGCAACATCAAATAGATATATCTGATCCAAAGACTCAGGTGCTAAAGTCCCGTTGCCGTATATATCTTGACCGCCTCCAAAATACACTAACATTCCACCATCCCCTGCAGGAATAAATACCATAGTTCCCTCTGCTCTTCCCGTTTCATCGGGTCCAGTGAGGTTGCTCCACGAATTCGATTCCATCTCGTACTTGATAAGTCCACTGGAGGCTCTCGGTGGCCCTGACCAGCCTTTGACAGAGGCGTTACTAAGCCATCCACCATAATAGTACGCCTCTCCCCTTGAAGAGATTGAGACACCAGCTCCATAGCTAGCGGCTTGAACCTCCTGTGGGGGAGCTCCGAAAGAAACCCATTCATTGTAGAGGATGTCGTAGCTATAGAAGTCGGGTGACGGTGGCGGTGTGCTATGGTATTCACCACCGTACAGATAAAGCCTTTTGTTGATCGAGTCTTCCCAAAGAATGCCGCCGTTGACGCTTGGGATTGTGTCGTTCTTAGATAGATTGGCGTAGAAGGGGGGGAATCCAAGTTCATTAACGCTTTCGATATCGTTGAACGAAAGAAAAGTGTCTTGAGTTGGGTTAATACACATCTCGGAGATATAGACTATGATACTTACTGGTCACGTTATTCGTTACATCCTTGTAGTTGATTAGGCCACCATCGATATACAGCCTTCCATCCACTACAGCTGACTGATGGCCCCATCGGCGACAGAAATTTTTGACGGGATCATTCTGCGCAATAGCGCTACCGCTAAGCAAGCACAGAAGGAGTACGAAGGATGGGATGACCCGCGAGAGCATTGTCGGGGTACCCATGGTACTGCAGTATTGATTTGTATAGTGGATAATGATTCTTGAGACGATTGCAATCCTCAGGCTCGCATAATTATTTTGGAGGCTCTCCTCTCACATGGTGGAGGGAAGGGCTATAAATAGTCCGTTTGGGAATAAAACTCACGTATTAAGTCTCGATCCAAAGTGGCAATCGGAGCTTCTGACATATTCGTGATAAAAACGTAAATGTGACAGCTTTCCCGCAGGCATTCATACAGCCACAAGAGACTATTGGAATAGCTATTAGCCACAGTAGACTAGCGTCATTATTTAACAGTTCACAATGCCTTCTTCGAATCAAAACTATTATGCTGGTGATAGTCTTTGTGCCTCACTGCAGTGTAACGACAACGAGACTGAGAAACGTACGAGTCTTGGTTTGAATCAGACCCATAATAAACGCCGAGCTGAGAAGTGCATACCCATTTAGTACATAGGCTGTGATGAAATCTAGGCTGGAACATCTCAATCAATGGTCCAGCCCTTGGGCGGGGAAGAAGTGTAAGCTGCATTAGCCTTGGTTTCAACCTTCTGCATAAGTCTGGCGTCGAGCTGAGCAACCAATACATAAGCCTGCATATTGAGGGCGCCAACCATAATGAGCACATTGAATCAATGTTCTAGACAGTTAGTGACTTGAGGCAAGAAGACACTTTGGAGATGTTATTGTAACTGTCAGAGAGTCCTGCTTCAAGTAAGTTTGTGCTATGGTTAAGCTACCCGATCTCGATAGGTCTCCTTTTTAAATTAACGTGCAACAAAAACCTTAGCTAAATTACAGATTGTAGTATTCTATTAGTTAAGTTTGCTTTCCTTTCTTTCTTCGTTTTGTTCTTCGAGTTTTAATTTTCAGCTAATATTGCGACGCAACAGAAAACATATAACCGGGTTTTTACTTTGTCCCCACAGCGAGGGACGACTTGAAGTTGGACTGCAGGGATTCTAGATCGACAGTTACCTTTTCCGCCCTGGTAGGCTGGCCTAGACAGTCCGTTTAGCGGATACAGGAAATCGCCTGAGATAATCTTCCTTAAAAGCAAGGCTAGATTGAATCCCACCTTGGTAACTAATTTTAATTATAATATAGGGTCGCCGTCTTCACTTATAATGCTGATGATGGAATAGCTCGAAGATCATGGCTTGAAAATTACTCTAAATCTGAATTGTGGAGTCTCGACTTTCAGGGAGCTGGTAACAATACCCACCTTTATTATTTCCAGGGCACAAGGCTCTGGAATATACCTTCGTACCTTCCCTTTTGAGAAGTAAGCAGACACAACGGCAGGCAATGAAGAAATCGGTGTGACTCATCACGATCTACAAAAAGTAGCGCATGAAGTACTTTGCATCTTCCTCAGATTCTATGTTTATAAATACAGAAGGCGATATATCATGTATCTCTCAAGATTAGCATATAGACTCGTCCATTCCAACAGATAGGCAACAAAGGACGCATACGACCGATAGTCGTAACGAGTATGCCACATCACCAAACTCGCGGCAGGCTGCGCGATGTCATACCAGAGGCGCATCTTGGGTTTTGGCCACCTGGCCCAAAGAATGGCATCACAGACGTACTTGGTGTCCTTGTCCACACTACCACTATCCGCGACGAGAGTGGGCAGATCAACACAGGATTAACGACTATTCTCCCTCGTAGAGATTGGTTTCACAAAGCCTGCCATGCCGGCGTGTTCCGTCTAAACGGATCGGGGGAAATGACCGGAACTCACTGGATTGAAGAGAGCGGTCTCTTACACTCGCCAATTCTCATTACCAACAGCTTTGCCGTAGGGTCATGTTACACCGGAATCTACAAGTACGCGATCGAAAATTATGGAAATGGCGAGAGCGGCATTGATTGGTTCCTACTGCCAGTCGTCGCTGAGACATTCGATGGGCACCTCAATGACCTGAGGCAGTTTGCCGTGACGCCGGACCACGTTGTGGATGGTATCACTAATGCTTCCGACGAGCCGATAGCCGAGGGGAACGTGGGTGGCGGAACAGGCATGATGTGTCAAGGGTGGAAAGGCGGCACCGGGACCAGCAGTAGGATAGTGCTTGGGGAGAATGAGGTGTCTTACACGGTTGCCGCTCTTGTCCAGGCTAACTATGGGAGACTCCAGCATCTGCATATCTCGGGTGTCCCGGTCGGTCGAATTCTACAAAAGAGAAATGCAAGCAGTAAGGCCGCTGCTGCTCATGACAAAGAATACAACGAAGCAAAGGACAAGAAGGACGGGTCTATCATCGTCATACTTTCTACGGATGCGCCTCTTCTTCCTGGTCAACTCCAGCGGTTAGCCAAGCGGGCAACGATGGGCCTTGCACGTGTTGGCAGCTATGCTCACAACCCTTCGGGGGATCTATTTCTTGCGTTCTCTACAGCTTCTGAGATACCCGTACAGACAGTCACTGGCCAGCACAGGGCTGTTGATCCCTTCAAGCCTAAGGTCATTGACATGGAAGCGACCGACAACCAAACCATCAATGGTCTTTTTGAAGCGGCGGCTGATGCTACAGAAGAGGCGATATACAATGCGCTCACTATGGCTGAGACAATGACAGGCAATATGGGCCGGACGGTAGAAGCACTACCATTGGAAGCCACCAGGGATATTATAGCTAGATTCAAGAAAGTTGAAGATTCATTGTTGTAAACTGGAGAAATAGAAGATTGTATAAGCTGGTAACTTGCTCCTCTAGGCCTGGTATAGTTCCATCCTCCCAGTCTCCCTTTTTTAGTAACGGCCGAATTTCTCTGGGGTCAGGTATAACGTGATTCGGTGCTAAGTTGTTGCCTAGTCTTGAACGAAAAGCTTAGAATGATGATAGTAAGCTACTCCCACAGGTGGCCACTCAACTTTTGCACTGGGACACATCTTAACATTGGATATGAATTCCCTCACACATCGGAGATACCTATTTTCGGTAAGTGTCCATCAGAGCGCCTCAAATACGGTGCTATGTTGACAACATGTGGTGAGCAAGGGTTTACGTAACAGCTCCCGAGGCATTTTAGGCACCATGTAATTGCAAAACGATATAAATATTTATACTTGTTACCTTTTGTGACTGGGTTTTCTTAAGCATCTTAAAATCTTATTCTATATTCTAGAGGCTACTTCAAATTTAACATACTTCTTTCAAACAGCTTTTATCTCAAAAATGCAGACTAAGAACTTCTTCGCCGCCCTGCTGGCTCTACTGCCCACAGTTCAAGCCTTCAAGTTTACTGGGCCTGACCCCTTAGTCGACCTCGACTTCAGAAAGGAAATCACCATCACTTGGACTGGAGACGTCGGAAAAGATATTCCTCACAAATTTGATCTAGAGTGGTACTCCGAACCTGACAGGTTTCACACAATCGGCGCTGAGATCACCCACAATGTCGCAGATGTGTTCCTGTCTGACGGCCAGTATCAGCTGAAAGTCAGCAAGAACACTAAAGAGATGCTTCGCCCATTTGCCGACAAACTCGCTACAGACAAGTTGTTCTCGTTCAGAGCCATATTCAAAGACGGAGACCAGGATGTTACGTACTACAGCCAGAATTATACTGTTGTTGGACTTCATTAGGGACGTTGCACTGCCTATGCGTGGTGCTGATATCTTTTCAGCTTAGAGAGACTTTGAGATACACGATACATGGGGTTTTTGCTGCGATGAAGTTTCCCCAGTTTAGCTCATCTTACCTTTTCTAGAATGCAAGTAAACATCCAATAGGAGAATCCATACTTATTTGTTTTTTACTTTTAAGAAGTTCTCGATGGCTCGTTCAAGCTTCTAGTAAAATGTTTCCACTTTATAGTAGGCAGAACTGAACAGAATGAATCCAATTCGATTCGTTATTTGCTACATCATCGTGTGTTAGAAGCTGTCTCCAGGCGATTAGACTCATTTCTTTATCTATGGTTTTATTGTCATATTACATCAGTAAACAAAAACGTTATACGGTAGCCTTCAACGCAACTTTGGAGACAGAGCCGATAAATCTAAAGGGAAACGACGGTACTGGCAAATAACACTGTGTTTTCACCTTCCAAGACCAGCTAGGCAATGGTCTGACTGCGGTGCTTGAGAATAGGAATTTTCGTCGGGTTTTATAATATTACTTTGATAGCAGCGGCGAATTGTGGTATTTCAATAACCATGGTTGACAGAAGATCTTCGTGTCGCGTGTTAGTAGAGCTGCTGTCTGTAAACACGCATTCAGGCAGTCACCAGTGATAAGCGGTTAGATAAGGTATCACTGTCAGCCCTAGTTTCGTTTGGGTATAGCTGCGTTACATCCAAGCTAAGCATCGTGGCTCATTGCCCTTAGCCCCGCCAGAATAACGACCCAATAAACAGGGCAGAAATAATGAACAAGCTGCCTCTCTCACCTCCAAGTATTTATTACCTACCAAAGGTCTAAGACCAATACTCTAAGATTCTTGTCAAGACTATCAGTCACTATGGAAGCACAACTGCCATACCGAGGAGCTCCATTTCCTTCCAAGTGGCGCCGGAATCATCCACGATCTAAGAATGGCTGCTTGACCTGTCGCTCAAAACGTAAGAAGTGTGATGAAGTGAGACCGATCTGTACGGGCTGCACTCGGTCCAATCTAGAGTGTACCTGGCCCACTCCCGATAATGGCCAGGCGGAAGAACATCTCAGCTCTCAGATTGATGGCGTTTTGATAGTCAATGACTCCAATCAGCGGCTCATCGACACGGTCGCAACCCTTAGTGCTGGCCTGATGGTCTCGCAAGGCGGCACTACTGCACCGTTACCGATACGGGTGGCACCCACGTACGGGAACCTGGCCTATCTAAGCGATAGTTCTCGGCCACTTTATCAACAGTACCTGGATTTCACAGCTGAACAGTTAACGCGCGGACCGAGTGAAGATGGCAACCCCTTCATGAATTATTTACTACCATTGGCTGCCAGTAACGAGCTGGTTCTTGATTGTGTTCTGGCTATTGGAGGGGCGCATTTGACGGTCAATGATCCGACGGATCGTGGCTTGGAAGTGGCTACGCGAGGCCATTACGCAAAGATCTTGGCTGGTTTGCAGAAGCTACTGGCGTATGAAACGGGTCACTTAGCTACCGGGATGATCGACGGAACTACATCCACGAGGTCTTCTCAGATTCTGTTGATTCTGCAATTGCTTTGTTTTTATGAAGTAAGCCAACTACCACAACTTAGCACGTCCTACTTACTGACCCTTCTCAGCATATGCAAGACAATACTCGTGGTGCGATTTATCTACACCTCAAAGCCAGTCGTGAATACATCACCACGCTCACATCCTTGTCTCGTACTTACGACGAACTCGAGTACTTGCGAGGTTTTCTTTTGGAAATGTACACCTACCATTCCATGACGCTTGCTCTTTCCCCGCTGAATGCGCTTCATGATCACAAAGTGGATATCGATCCATCTGTACATTCGCTCGACATTCTTTCCCCGTATAAATGTCGGGGGTACCTCCTCGGTTTTGGGCAACGTTTATTTGAGATGATACCTGAGATACACCAGCTTGTCGAGGCACGCCGAGAAGAGGAGAAATTGGGCGTCGGGGAATCTCTGGTCTTGAGAAACCAATACGAAAGGCTCGTGGCGAAATTGGAAACATTCGATCCATATGCAGAAAACCTCGAAGGTCTCCGTCCCCGTCAAGAACGTGCCGGTGCGACGATGATCTATCAAAATGCTCTCATAGTGTATTTGCACTCGGCGTTCCATGAAGACATGCTGTCACATCCCGATCTACCTTCAGAGTTAGAAGCACGTATCGATAAGATGATGCCTACATTCTTCTCCCTCTTCGTCGGGGACTCGCCTTATCGTCGTATGCTGCTCTGGCCTGGAGTTATCATGGCATCTTGTGCGCGACGCAGTGAGCACGTTAGAGGTTTTCGTGGAGGGCTAGTGGGAAGAGCGACGCGGACGCCTGGTGCTGTCAAGACTGGTGCGCGGGTGGTTGACCTGCTATGGCAAGACCCGGATCCACGAGCCTTTGGGCCAAGAGGATTGTCCTATGTTATGACGAAGCATGATATCAGCTTTGGATTATGCTAGAATAGTCTTCTTTGTAACGATGCTGTTCAGTTAACGAGGAAGCTTGAAAGATGCTGCAGAATAATCTTGCAGCAAGTGGATTCTCAGGCGGTGTCTGCTAAGGTCTTCCCTCTTATTCTCCTCCCCCACATCCTCCACCACCATCTCCTCCCCCTCCATCTCCAGCCCCTCCACCTCCACTAATATCATCATTCCTTGCTGTCCTTCTGATTTTATATCTTTGTCTATAAGCGTCCCGCCCTTCAATAACACATACCAGATCAGTTCTCATGACGTCGCGAGAAGCAAACTTGGCCGCACAAGGAACATATTCCGTGAACCACTTATCCACTGGCGTTCCTCCCCTAAGCTCTCGGGAGTATCTGTCTCTCCACTGCTCCTGTGTGTAGCCCAACAGTGTTTTGCCCGCCTCTGGGCCCAAGGTTACCTGGGGTTCCAACAGCCAGTCTGCTTCTTCGTTGGAATATATCCAGTAATGAGCTGGGAACAGTCGGTGGGTGTGCCATAAAAGGTCGATCTCAAGGGTTGGTGGCACTAAACGAGGGAACCGTAGTTTGGGGCGATTCTCAGCTTGTGCCCCCGATCCATGGTCACCCGGACCCTTCGGGTCATGTTTCGATTGGTAAAGGCCATATCTACCGTTGCTCGGCAGCACACCTGCAAACAGACCAAGAAAGTCTTTGTAGTCGTTCATATGTTCACTCAGAGTTTCAGCGAATCCTGGAATTGCATTCTTCGCCTGGACCATAACTTTCCAGAATGACATTTGCTGTTCCAGTTCACTTCGTAATTCATGTAGTGAAGGCCATGGCTGAAGCGCACAAGTCGTGTGGAACTGTTCGTGTTGACTTTGAGTCCGACATCGTTCTTCAACCCGCTGTGTCCGTATCGCTGTGTATGCTTTGATATCCCAGACTTTGTAACCTTGCTCGGGAATACTTGTTCGGCAGCGAAACCATTGATGCATAAGCACAACCCGCGGATATCGACCCTTTGACGCCGCTGAAGGATCCCCATTTGTCGGTGTGGACCACTTCCGGTCTGAACTAGGTGGTTGTGAAGCGTCCCTGCGAAAGACTGAAGCAACGCCTAGCGAGGACCGTTTATTCCAAGGCGCAGAAGGCCACAGCTGATACGGCAGGTTCGGGCCAGGACACGTAGCAGAATCGGGTATGTTGGTATCGACCCAAAGCTTCCGACTGCGTCTGGGATACCAATCTCCCGAAAGAAGTTCTGATAGTGGAAATTGACGATGCTGAAGCCCGAATATGCCATTTAACACGCGATGCCGGGTGTCGTAGACATAATGATGGAATCGTGATGGCCATAGCATGTGCAGATACATGATAAGCGCAACATCCCTGTAAGTGTTAGCGATGACTTCCGTGATATCGAGTCCTGCTTACCATGGCGGTGGAATATCAGATGGACAGTAGCCTCGCGCGTCGATCATCCGAAGGTAGACGGCGTATCGCCATTCTGAGTACGCTAAAGTCTCGTCGCTTATTTTACCATCTTCATCACCCAAATGCGTGAGAAGCTTGAGGAATATTTCAATAAGCTCAAGATGTTTCTGAATATGATATCAGTTCACCAAGACCTCAGGGCAGTACATGGCGAACTCACAGCAGCCGCATCTCCGAGTTCCATGGGAACCCTGGACCAAGGGTTCTCGAACACTGTTGAAAACCCCATGTCTTGTTCACTGTGATACAAGCTTCCGATGAAAATTCAATGTTTGTGTTCAGTAGATAGCAAAAGAGTAATGAAGAGTTGGGTCACACGCTTTGTTTTACGGTTGGTATGCAACGGGGCTGTGCTGTTGTTCCGTGGACTTGGCAGCTGAATGCAGTTAGCCAAAGCATTCTGATACGCATTCCGTTGTGCGGAAGCGTTCCGCTTCCAGCCCAACATCCTTGGCAATTTTCTGAATGAATCTCAGCTGTTGTGACTACTCCCTCCCAATTGTCGGTGGCTCTTTCCAAACAGTCAATAAATTTATTGTAGTATGTGAGCTAATATTATATGGTTCACGATCTAGGATTATAAATATAATATCTGCAAGAAAGATCAGAAGTTAAGGCCGCTATCATGGGATACAGGGTAATGCTTGTATCTTAACGTGTTTGGCTGAACGTCGCGAGATAGTTCAGTCCAGCGCTGCTATCTTCATCATCCTTTCTGTTTCTTTAATGTAGACTTGACTGCCTTAAGCAAACTTGACCAGGGGAAGAAAGTAGGAAAGACAATTAGTGGTTGAGATTTATACACAAGAACCATTGAGTTTCAATGCATGAATCAATGAGATACAAAAAGCGTAAAGGTACGACGTCGGGAAGAGGTTTTTTAATTCTACAACCAGTCAAGAGCACTTTGTGCCAAGTAATATCCTGCCACGACGAGAGTAGGCTCAGTCGGATGTTTCCAATGCATGTTGGTAGGAACGTGATTAACCGAGTCATATCATCTGAACTTTGAAGTCGGACAAGGATGACGTGTCAAGCGAGCGAGGCGTGGTGGGGTAGCGAGAAACGTCAATGCGGCTGTGTACCGATTGCTATTTGATGGCTAATAGTATCTGTTACATATAACTGTTGGTTGCTACAACTTTAAGGCAGGGAGCCACATTCATGAGTCTCCGGCGCGGGCAACCCGGTGTCTATCTTTGGCGGATGCAGGGGCTTTCGGTACTGTTGGTTGAGAGAACAGACCTGTCTTTCTTGGCACAAGAAAATCGCACTGCCTACTGTGGAGACAAGAAGAGACCAGGAGGCGGTTGTATTTGTTACATTAAAACAGCCTGTCTCCCCGAGGTACCAAACCTATTCTTCTCTTACTCGTCTTGTTTAACTGGACTAACCAATTAATCCGGAACCCCATTAACAACATTATGAGCGACCTGTACGAAGTCTTGCTGGGCCCATCTTTCAAAGGCATATCTAGTGAAACCCTCAACGAAGACATGTCCCGAGACGAGGAAGACGTGCGTCAATGCGTCGCTCGGGGTGAAATTGAGGAGCTCCGAGGAGCGGCACTTTATAATCGCACCTGGAATGTCAGCAACCGATATTGCAATATTGGAGACGGCATAGACTCCCTTGAGGGGGACATTCATTCTATCTGGCACAGTTACTATCAGTTAGCCCGACATACTTCCCATGAATCGGCAAACCATGACCGACTCGTTCTTGACATCCTCAGGATCCGAGGGCTTGGGCCTTTGACCAGGCCCGTGTCGGGTTGTTATGGACTTGACGTTGCAAGAACCGTTGAAGGCATGGTGTGGACCGATCTTCCCTTCCTCGCCACCGATATGACCAAATTCTGGATGGATAACTGCGCGCCACTTTCAAGCGCACACCGCCTCAACTTTGCGTCGTTCTTGGCCAAGTTGGCATCGACACGCGTCTGCAATGACAGGATCTGTCAAATCGCCCTTATACTCTTCCGACAGACGTTGGAAACCGGGCGAGATCTTAACACTGGACAAGAGTCGGATGATGAAGCCAAAAAGAGAATCATGAGAAGTCTCGACATGGTTCACCTACTTCCATCAGTTGCAGCGTGGATCAAAGAAGCCCGTTTCAATCTGCTTCAATTGTCCGACGTATCATGGAATCAGTGTCCGAGTTCAGTCGGCCAGGGCGGCACCTTGTTTGTTGAATCTGAGCTTGGGAAACGATGTTCTGGGGGATTTTCGCCGTGGAGATGGATGTTCTGGCTTAAGCGACTTCATGAGATTCGAGACGAGGCAAAGGAGGCCAACGAAAACGGCTTGGTGAATTATGCTACTGATTGCATTGAATGGATGTGTAACAGCGTGGAAGAACGGCAATCAGAGGTCCTTAGGGCTGTTCAGAATGGTGGCAAAGACTTGCACCAAGATCCTCACTTGTCTTGCCTGAAAGGTCTGATTAAAGACCAAGTACATGACAATGAAAGCTAGTTTCTTGTAGCATTGTGTAGCTCATACGACAATACTGAACTCTTCTGCACAAAAAGTTGCGATAAGGATATACCCCAACAACATGATAAACTTGAGCAGAAGTTGATAATCCACTGGCCTGAAGATTTTAGCTGAACGCTAAGAGAGACCTGGACGGCACCGTGCCGTGCCGTGCCATGCCATAGCGTGGCGGGGTCTTAGGTATGCGGGGTTCGGAATTAAACCGGTCGTTATCTCCGTTTGTTGATATCCTGCCTATGGCTGGCGTCGTTGATGGGAAAGATTTTGTGATCTGCCTGAAGCTTATCTTAAGGCAGGGCAAAAAAGGTTCCGTGCAAGCATTAATGTCACGTAGCTACCGAAGTGGCTTTGTTTAGGAGAATTTTTATTACAAATGTAAACATTGATACTCCTGTTCAAATAAACCCAGTCGCTTGCTAAAGTAAAATAGGGCTTACGGTGCGACGTCATCTGGTCACTTATCAATGCCTACTCTACTATGGATAAATAACAGTCAAAATAGAAAAATACTGTATGAACTCAATCTACATACACAGAAACCTAATGCCACCAGTCCAATCTAGCTACCACTGCCTGGTACCGAACGGTGCCCTTGGCATCCTTGACCTCCTTGCACGGAACTGTCCACGTGTGTGTGCACGAGGTGACACTGGACGGCGCCCTGGATCAAGGCCCGGGGAGATTTTGAGTCGTGGCGACGCTGGAGAATAAACCAGACGCGCCGATGAAGAGGGACGCGTCGATGAAGAGGGACGCGCCGATGAAGAGGGACGCGCCGGTGAAGAGCGGCTTTGAGAGAATTGCGGGAAAGCAGGCGCACGTGGATCTACAGGCGTAGAAGGCGGTAATGGGGAGTGATGTGGAGATGGAGTGGTTTGAGCGTCAACTAGTGTTGAAACGGGATCATCAGAAGATTCCGACATTGGAGCATGCATTCCTAGGTCCGGGATATGTGACGGCCTTGGAGGTGATGTTGGGGAGCCCCTAGAACCAATTGGATAATAGGCAGTGAACGGTCTTTTGCAGGTTGGACATTCCTTGTTGCCCCTGAGGCAGCTCAGGTGCAAGGAATGGCCAATACCTACATAGCCGCCGTATCGAATGTCGTGAGTGCCACACGCAGAGAAACAGTCTGGATCACCTTGCTTACAGAATGCACAGGTGCTCCAATCCTGTTGGAGTACTATCGGTGTAAAAATCAACCCTGCTTCCGTAGCGCAATAATCACAGAGAAGCTGCATTTATTCATCAGTATAGGTAATAAACAGTATAAAGGTGAAAAGAACTTACTCCGTTGTCTCCAACCCGGCGGGACAAAATAGAGCCATCCTTTCCTTCATCAAGGAAACGAGAGCATCCCCAGCATTTTTCCTCCATATTAGTATGGGAAGACATATCGTGAGAAGAAGATATATTCGAAGATAATATGTTAGTATAACTAATAGTTAAAAGATCTGTAAATGTAGGAGAGGGCAAAGAGTGTACTGTTGTTGCTGGTAGTTAAGTGTAAGACAAGGCAGTTCAAGGCCTTCTTGTAGAATTATTTCTTTGATAATTAATTTATTAAACAGTACAGATCAGAGTATCAAAACGTCATCTTTCCGAGGAAAGACTTTACTAGACCTGAGCCTTGAATCCTGGTCAATTCAATAACTTGGCAAATTACAGGGCTCTTTCGTTCATTAGTAGGCTAGAAAATTGCTTTTCCCCAGGTAAGGCTATGCTAAATGTAACCTTCCCGCCATTTTTACAGGCTAATAGCCACTAAGATTCCGAGAAGCTGGATTACAAGGGGACGGACAGACACGGGCTGCACGGATACATTGCTTTCAGCTGCGCACGGCCTGTCGATCCTTCCCTACCAACCTTTCCTTATAGGTGTAAATTGTCACCGTACCTGCATGGGGTTAAAGTGATTAATCGTATTCTGCGTGCATTCGTACCCATTGGCATCTATTACGATCATCATCAATTCGTAAGCGTTGCCGAGTTCCAGGCAATACACGCTCCAGTGATATTGCAGAAATTCCACCGATGAAGCACGCTGGCTTATGGTGGCCTGAACCTTGTTCCAACTCCAGAGAGATGCTGCAACAGTGTTCAGAACAGGCTTGAATCGTAGAGCGTATTTTCAATTACTAACAACGATACAAAGATACACGGACCAAAACTCTACAGAATAGTCTTCAAAGTGCTTGTCAGAAGAATTTAAGTTTTACTAATCAAATTCGGCTATTGAAACAACGTGGGCTGAAACTGCTATCTGTCCGTCCCCAAGGAAGATCCACTGAATAAACTAATACGACCTGCAACAACTTTGGAAAGCTGAACTCAGTCTTCAGTCCGCCAAAAAGTGGGGCCATGAAGCCAAGTTATTGCCCTTGTTCGCGCAAACAACCCTAGCCGTTTCTGTCTCCGGATGTCAGTCCGATCCAACGGGTGGTTTGGACCTGGATCGATCTTGACAATTGCGTGGGATCGGATACCTTACTGTACCATGCTTGAAAGGGGCAACAGGATCTATCCTACTCGCGGGTTTCTTTGTGCTCTGTGTCAGGTTCTTCAGGTACAGGCTTTCGTTCGACCCATAAAAGTTGGAGATCCTTGAGGTCCAGGATCCCAGTTGACACTCGGAAATAGTAAGTATCGAAATCCTCCATGTCGAACCACATCTCGTATTGCCCGTAGGATGATGTAGGTTCGTGCTGGACCGAGTATTTCTCTACAATCTTGTCCAGGTCCCAGGGTTGATCGAGAGTGAAGTTGCATTGAATGAGGGAGCGCCTAGCATCGGTGGATGTGGCTCCCTTATTGGGCGTTCGCGTCATCATGGGGTAGTCCGGGTGATCTGGAGGAGCGAAAAGACCCCTCGCTACGCAATCGGTGTTAAGAGTTAGCCAGGCTATCTCGCGTTCCATAACAGTGTGGAATGCAAACGTCGAATGGTTGAGGTCGGGGTCTCCTTCAATCACCACAGAGTATGACTGAAATGGCATGCCAGATTTGACAATGTCTAGAACACTCATAGTCCATGCGGAAAATGTAGAAGCAAAGCTGCCCCTTTGGACATCATCAAATGCCCATGGCCGGCGACCAGGGTCATTTGCCCATTCTTGAATTGTTTCGGGCGGTGTGTCGAAACTGATCGCGAGGCCATCCGTTGAACGGTCTGACACTCCCAAAAGAAGTGTCGTCCACAGGTTCCAACGATGCTCAATATGGAGATTTTCGTTCTCGTTGCAGAATGGAATCAGTCCATTGGCGTGACACATGGAAAGAGAGACAGCAGGGCGGTTCTCATCGAGGATAATATGCCGCATAGAGATACGTTGCTTGTCGGGAATTCGGTTTAGGAATCGGATCGCCACTGAAGTTGCTGAAAAGAAGGCCTTCTTCCGGTACTGGTATCCCGAGGTTGCGGATGACGTCCTATAGAAGTCTGGCCCCATCTTCCCCCAGCTTGTGAAGCGGTCAAAGACACCTTGAAGCTGTAGGTTTTTGGCCATCGTCATGGCGTCGGATAGAGAAGGGATGTCCCAAGGTTTGAAGGTCAGGTCGAGGACCTCGGAACCTTGATGTGAATCGGTCCAACCAGGGAGAGCAAGGTCAACAGCTCGGTCGAATTGATCTGGGTGCCTCTCTGCAAGTATTCGTAGGAGGTAGGCTACTGTACGATCAAAAACAATGGTCTCGTCGCCGTCCTGCCTCATCGTCCGAGGCATTGGGTAACACTGATGATCCTCGTATCCACATCGATAATCATGACGCTGCTGCAGAATTTCACAATTCCAGAAATCAGAACCCACATTGGGATTCCTCGCAGCAAAACTGAAAACAGTATCGATTCTTTCCTTGATCGCCGGCATATACTCGAGGTACTGGGGATTGCGGGGGTGATACATATCAGGAGTAATATAATCTCTCAGATGTTTGAGCATACACTTCTGCAGCCAGTGGTGGAAGTGCCTTATCCAGATAAGACCACCAGCTATTTCCTGCCAGTCGTCTCTGTAGACTGTAGAGAACTTGATGGAGTTGAGTTGAAATGGATAATCTCTCGTTTCGTGGGCGATGCAGCGACAGGCGTATCGAAGTGCGATATCGATGGGCTTGCCATCAGTTTATGTGAGGGTCTCGGTCGCGCCATCGTAGATGTAACCGCCCTCGACCTCAAAGTAATGATGGTAGATCTGCTCGCGGAGTTCCAGAGGCAAGCTCAAGAAGCCGATCCTCGAGGCGGCGGATATCTTGTTTGAAGACATGACGAGAAGATGGGTGATTGAGATGTGTGGAGGAAAAGAAGAAGAGGAAAGAATTGTTATAGGCGGCAAGTCTTCAGTGGGATGACTCATCGTGGTGCGATGGCTCATTGCATACGTGTGTGTAGCAACCCCACCACAAACCCTAAGCCACCGACATCCAATGACAGACAGGAGATACCAAAGCTTCACGTGGGAGAAAGGGATAAATGGATAAAGATCTATTCTGAACGGGAGTATCGTTGTGTACGATCAGATAAGCTCAAGGTTTTCGGTGATTTTTACACTTTTCAAAGGGCATCATGACTCCTTTGCCCACACATGACCTTTTTTTGCCCTGCCTAAACATAAGGTTTAGGCACAGCATAAATGCCCTTCTCATTAAGGAGGTTAGTGATAAGCAGATAGGTAGCAATTGGGGAACGTACTTACTTCCTTGCTTCCATCCGGCTTTTTTCCTCTTCCTTCCACCCACATCAACAAGCTACACTGCCAGGTTAGCAAGATTCCAGTAATATACAAAAGAATAGATCATACACACACCACAGCCGTACCTCGTCAACAAGGTCAGTAAGTCCCTAGGGATAGTTGAAAGCAGAGACCTGACATAGATAACAGCTACACCTCCTCAGTAACTAAGTCAGTCAGACTACCGGGATACTGAAAAGAATAGGCCCTACCAACCGCACTTCCTCAACAACCAGATTAGTAAGAGCACTGGAGGATAGAGCGAGGGACCAGCGTACTTACACAATGCCTCTCAATCCTCGGCTTGTGGCTAAGATAGGCAGCCCCAGTCACAACAGCAATACGATCAACCTTATCCAAGGGATATCTATACCCCTTGACAGCCTCGACAGCAACAAGAAGAGGGACCTGAGAAAACATCCCTCTTTCATTGCCCTACGCGACTCAAATAAGAAGCCCGACTCAAAGGTCTACGCAACTAATTACAAGTTAATAAACATACGTATAGGGAGGAGCAAGAGATTTAAACTTACGGATCTTCTATTTTGCTCATACGGTCGCCCGCAGCAGCAACCCACAAGCCTGCAACCTAGACCTAGCAAGGGAGTATGCAGTCCTTGCTAAGCAGGGGTCTGAGGTACCCTTTGGAAGGAACAACCCTCATGGGCTATTGGAAGTGCTGTATTTCTGGATTGCCCTGAAGGAGGAGGATGAATAAGGGACTGCTGGCCTCAGAAGCTACTGTTAGAGTTATTATTGTAAAAAGATGGCGATGCGGCATGAAACAGGTAAGGGTAGCAATGGAGATAAAGGGGGGTACTCACTGAAGGAGTCATCTTGTGTTTTTTGGCTGGCGTTGGAAGGGGAAAATTAGGTCGGCAGCTAGGCGTTTAGGCAACTATCTCATGTACGGCTTAGCTTTATATTCACTTCTGATGAGAGACTGGGCAAGAATAAACTTACTTCACAATATAATGCACACTTTGTATTTGTAATACATAGAGATACGTAAAAGATACAAAAGAAAGGTAATAGTATCAGTAAAGATAGGTAAGGTACCAGCCTATAGCCCTCTCTTATGTGTAGGAGATAAGAACAAAAGAAAGTAAAAGAGCGTAAGAGTGTAAGTAGAGAGAGATAAGTAAAGAGTGGTTATCTTCGGCAAGAGCGCCTAGCATTCCGTCGAGGCATTGTTGAATCCTGAGCGGACTTTTGCGTTAAAGGTGTTGATGAATAACGCTTCGCAGTAGGAGCCAAAGTCAAAGTGCCGTTGGAATAGGGTCGCTGCTGAATGGGAGTTGTAACTGATAGCAAGTTTCTGGGATCCTCCTTGCGTCTTGTGAGGTTCGGATCCACGGGAAAGCAGGATGCCTTCGCCCGCACTCTGTCGAACTGCTCAATGTCGAAATAGGCAATGGCCCATTGAGCGGCAATCTTGCCTTGTGTCGTCAGAAGATCCTTGTAGTTGATGTGACCAAGTTTGAGATATAGCGGATGTCGGACATCGTCAAGATTCCTGCATCGGACAAAGCAATGGAAGGGAGTTTGTCGTCCATCACCGCATGGGCAATCCGGAGATTCCGATTTCCCGATAGTAAACAGATAACTTGCAAGGCCAATAAACTCGGTTCGACATTGCAGAAGCATGGTGCTCTGCGCCCTGGTCAGACCGGCGTAGTATTCAAGGCTACTCCTGCCCCACGTCTCATCAATTATAGCCGGCGAAAGAGTCTTAGAAGGCCGGCCACAACCTTCCCGCGCCCTGACTCGTGAGTCAACGTAGCCCTTCCAGATAGCCTTGCACTCTGTAGTGACTTGGCGCTTGATGTAGCTAGAGGCAATATCCGCCCATTTCGCTGGTTGACTGGTGTACCACAAGGCGTCGTAGTATAGACTAAGATCGTCTCCTCTGCATCTTCGACGAGCGAGGTCTACATGAGATCTCGTTGCTTCTAGAACGAGATTCATAGCCTCATTGTGCAGGATGACGGAGGGATTTAAGCGTTTCATCCTGAGAAACCTGGAGTTCAGCATAGTCCGCCACCTTTTGTCGGTAGCGCAGAAGCTCTTAGCTCTCTGTAGGCGTGCCTGGGAGCGTAGAACAACCGCTATGTCCGGAATGAACAGTTCTTTCTCAAGGACAATGAGCCCCGTCTTCCCGTGGCAACCGGATACCAGTCGCAAGCAGTCACGTTGTAGAGATTGGAGTTTTCCAATGAACTCATTCTTCAGTACCCACTTCGAGCTACCGCTGCGCTCGTGAGGCTTGACCATCCACACCCCGCAAGCATAGGTGATGACAGGGCGAATGATAGCGAGATAATACTGGCGCATGGCGTGTAGGTTTGGTCCCCAAGTAGCTCCAGATATTCGTCTCATGTGTACAATCCTTTTGTTACATTTCTCCAGGATCTTCTCAATATGAGCTTCCCAGTTCAAGTGTTGATCGATTTCAACGCCAAGAATAGTGAGTTTGGGTTGGGGAGGCTCGGTAAATCCGATGATATTGGGCATCTCATTGTCGTGACGTTTCTTCCCATAAGGCGATTGCATATGCATGATATGGTACTTGTGGGCTCCGAAAATGGCTCGTAACTCCTTAGCGATCTTGAGGAGTTCCGTGTGGAGGAGGTCGATACCCGCGCAGTTGATTTCGTAGCTATCAGAAACAGCTACAAAGTAGATGTCATCCACGAAAGCAAAAGCATAAAGGTCAACCCAGCGTTCGCGACCCGTGTCCGAGCAGACTCTCTGCGCGCCAAGGTAGGTTCCCAAGTTGTTGAGTATGGGGGCGGCGAAGATATAGAATAGGATGGACGACATTGGCGACCCCTGAGGGATGCCTGTGTTCATCTCAAAATCATCAGACTCGATGCCCGGCATTCGCATCTTGGCGTCTCGATATGAAAGGAATGACGCAACAGTCTCAATGATCCAAGACGGCAATCCTATACGAGCCATCTCTTTCAGCAATCTGGATCGTAGGACGTTATCATAGGCGGCGCTCATATCGAGAGAGAGGATGGTGACGACCTTGTCACCATCGGAGCATCACGCGTTATGGATGATATTGAGCAAATAGAGAAGTGCTTCTGTGGTGGACCTGCCTCCAAACTGGGTGGGAGGAAGTCTGTCAGGGTTCGCCTTGATAGCAAGAGTAATCTTGTTGGCAAGGACCTTCTCGTAAAGCTTGCCGACATGTGAAAGCAAGGTGATGGGGCGATAGGAGTTGGGATCGTTGGGATCTGCGCCAGCCTTCAGTGCCATGACGACGATAGCCTTATTGAAGCAATCGGGGTGAGTGCGTAGGCGAATGCAAACCCGGAACCCAATGAGAAGGTACGGGAATAGAACGTCCTGGCCAAGTCTGATAGCTTCATTGGGGACTTCATCTTCCCCAGTAGCCTTCCCGGTCTTGATGTCCTTGATGACAGCCCTCAACTCTTCTTCGGTGAGGTCGTCAGAAATTGGGATTGGGGGTTTAGCGTCAGATGGTGTAGATGGCAGTGATTCATATCTCTTCGAGATCTCGTCGTAGATGTCGCGGAACTTGGTTTTCTTGACCAGTTCGATCTTGGTTTCGGCGTCGTTTGCAATCTCGGTATCAGTTTGCAAGGTTGGGACCTGGGTTTGAGGGATCGGCTGGGACATCTCCTTCGCTAGCCCAGCTAGGCCGAAGAGACCCTTAGGAGTTCCCGACTTCCTCTCGGTGAACCCGCGCCAAAGCTCACTGTACAAACGGGACTTCTCTTGCTCCAGCTTCTTGATCTGCTCAGTGATGAATCTGGACCCCTCCCTTTGCTTCAAAGTTTCAATGGTCTCAGACAAGTTTCGCAATGTTTTGGTTGCTGCCCTTGTCTTTTGCGAAATTCTAGAGCCGCATATCTTGGTTGGGACGCATTCTTCGATGGCGATCTGAATGGCTTTGATAATGGCAACGAAAAATCGGTCAACGTCGTCTTTGGTTGCGAGTGGACTATTGAGAGGCGGCAGGTGTTTTCGGAGACATTCGTTGATCTTCTTAGGGTCAGCTCTATCAAAGCATTTCTTGGTCCGGACATCTTGCTCCACATACTTTCGAACAACGGTCTGTATCGGCCGGTGGTCACTGTTGAATCCGGGAACCGACAATGCCTTGCAGGACTCGATCAAGGGACAAAGCTTTGGGCTCGCAAAGGTGAGATCAATCGTAGAACTTCGTTTCTCGGTATCTGTGGAGTTGGACCAGGTGATTTCGCCTCTCTTGGTTTGGAGTTCCAGGCCCAGGCGTTGGACCCGGTCGGCGAATATCCTACTATCCTTGGTAACATTTCCTTTACCTTCCCCACTCCACAGAGGATGATGAAGGTTGAAGTCACCGAGCAGGATATTGTCGCCCTTGAAGGTCGCGATGTAGTCTGCTAACTTTTCGACGTCGACTGTCCTGTTGCGATTGTACACGTTATGTATACTCAGGGTCCCTGTTAGAGTGATCAAGATCAAGGTTGCGACAAGACCTTTGTTCTTATCGTCGGGGGTTTCGATCTTCCATGAAGTGGTTGGGATCGACTTGTGAACGTAGAAAGCTACGCTGTGCAACAGGGTAGAGGAGTCGGGTGTCAAATCGTCATACAGAGCCGTCAACAAGTCTTTCAGCTTAGAAAAACGAGACGTGGCTACCTCGATAGCTCGTGTATGGTCATCGCGATCAATGTCCGGAGCAACATTCGAAATAAGCATTTCGGTGAGGTCAACGTAATCTCGAGCTCCCTCCAGGAGGCTCAGAGCCTTCCGGAGTGTAGTCTTGCTTGTTATCTTGAGATTGCCCACCCCGACGATGGCTTCATGAGCAAGGTGGAGGGTTTCAAGGCCTGGGGAGAAGCTTGGCGAGTGAGTACCTGCAAGGCTACACTGAGCCTCCACAAGGAGTGCCCCAAGCTCAAAGAGGGCTTGTGGAGCCTCATCGACCTTAGACTTCCAGTCGTCCTGGTTCTTGATTTTCTCATAATCTTTCTCCGTGATAGGTCGATCTGAGGAATACCAGCAGTGGTAGTCGGCTAGACCGCGGAAGGCTTGTTGGGTAGACAGGTCTTGCTGAGCAATGACGAGAGGCAAGCGATGAGAATTGTCCGGGTAAATCCCAAGTTTGATGGCATCAAGCTCGTCGACCAAAGCCTTGGGGCGTACACCGGAAGCCTTGAGGTTGGTGCTCCAGATGACAGTTTCCTGAGCACCAGGTAGATCCTTTACTTCAGATTCGGGTGCTGGAAATTCATCCTTACAGAGACGTTGTTGAATTCGTCAAGATTTCCGTTGATGTAAGACATGTTGGTTATTAGTTTGGTGTTTGGTGGAGTGGTTGAGTAATGGAGTGGTTTGGCAATGGAGTGCTTCAACAATGGAGTGTTTGAGTAATGGTGTGCTTGAGTAATAGAATATGATTGAGTGAGATGAGAATAGACCGCGTCTAGTTAATTCATTATGACTGCAGTAAATCCCTACAGTAGCTACTATCCTTACATGGAGGGAATAATAAGATCTGTTTCAGTATGACGTACTGTACGTCTCTAAACATTACGTAGTCTTAAGAAGAGATACCAAACTGCATAGATTTATTTCTAGCTTAGTTTAGATTTTAATTGTGACTGAGCGACCAATCATAAAATTCGCAGGTGACCAGGTCTGTTAAATCAGGCATTCAGCCCCTAGCAATCAGTTGAGCAAGGATTATTACACCTCAGTTGTAAAATCGACAATTAATGCACTTGACAATCTGTAAACCTAATCAGTAAACTCACTTGACGGTATTATAAATGTGGCCCTCTTCTGCCGTCTACTACCCCTTCTCTCCGACCTCACTACAATCTCGTTCAACGATCTCAATCTAACAATATCAACTATTCTTTATTATCTTTACTATTCTAAACTCTCCATTCCAACATGCCTCCGCGTATCTCTTCCAGCCAGGCATGGGACCAGACTCCTACTCTCTCGTGGTCTACAGGCGATGGAATGAGCAATGATCATTCTGAGCCACCAGACCTTTCCCCAGAGGATCAACTTCTCTTCGATCAGCAGCAGGCCGCTGTTCGTGAATCAATGAGAACTTTCTTGCCGTGTCAACCTCTCAAGCCACAGCGCCAGAGAGGCAAGGCTACACCTGCTCAAAAGAGGGGTAATGCTGCACCTCCTCACCAGGGAGGCAACGCCACGCCTACTGGCGAGAGTGATGCCGGTCACTCTCAACCGATGGGCATTGATACTCCTGGGCCTCGACCTCGCAAGTCCAAAAAATGACGATCCAAGAAGTCCAATGGCCACACGAAGCAGCCTGATTCCCCTCGACCAACAAACGACAAGATTCAACTCGAAAATTGACACGAAAAACGAATGGAACAATTCACTTCGCGGGCGACAAGTCCGATATCAAGAGGATGCAGCCCCAGCAGATGCTTACCTGGCTACACCTCAAAGGGCTTTATAACGTCCTGGCTGTACACAAGCATCGTCATAATCCAGGAACATTTACAGTCGTTACTACATCTCCTTTGGAAGCACAAACACTTCGCCAGTCGTCGGGAATCTTTCAATCTGCCTTCGATGGTCAAATTACTATGAAGGATGAGAACTTCTACGTTGTTGCTCTGAAAATCACAAAGGATCGGCTTCGCGACATTGCATCTCGTACCGGCCTGGACGTGAGCGAGTTTGATGATCTTGATCCCTACCTGCAGGCTTTGTGTAGAGAGACAGGTCTCGACATCGTCTCCGCTAAATGGAAGAAAGGGGTATTGGTACTCTGCTTCAGGGATCTGCAACAGGCACAGTTGGCGACTTCAGGAGGATACGTCACTATCTTGGGTCTTGACACAACATTATGGTAAGAGAACCCACCCATCAACAATTGGCTTATTCTAACATAACAACTTCTAGTGCCATTGACCCCAAGCAATTTGTCAAGCAATGTTCCAACTGCCAGGGCATGGGACATATGCAGGGTGAATGTCATTATCCAACACGATGCGGTTACTGCGCGGGACCCCATCGCACGCACACCTGCCCCAACCCTCAAAATGTCAAGTGTGCCCTGTGTACCTTGAATCGGGGCCACGCCGCCATCGATAGGAAAAGATGCCCTGTTTTGAAACGGGCCAAGGAGGACTGCCTCCGCTACAGGAAGACGCCGGAGTGGGTAACGAGGCCCCTGTCAACCTTATCGCCAGCCGAACGGCCCCTGCCGACTCCAGCCCCCGCTGCACGACCCGCTACTCGGCCCCTGCCAACTATATCTCCTACCGCACAGCCTACGTCAGCGGCTAGTGAGAACGTCACTGATTAGGTCATTACCGATAAGGTTGTTACTGGGGAAGAATTTACCGGCGAGGCAGTAACTGACTTAAACCTTTCCCGCGCCTCCGATAATGTTCCATTGCTATCTTTGTCAGAGCTCATTGAAGACCGTTTGGTAGACTATTTCATTTCCTTGCTCAAGGATAACTAGCGTTTACGTGTTACTATACGCATTATACTGAATAGTGCTACTCTACCTTCAGGTTTTCCCAAGAAGCTGTAGGATAAGTTCCAAGACACCTTCTTTGCGAAACGTTCTACGCCTACATCTCAAAAGGCTGTTCTTAGTTAAGGAGCGGACGTCAACACAGCTTATAATACCGACGCATCATACAAAACCGCAGTTAACACCCCTAAACCCAGCCAATCAGTTAATAAAACCTATTATAGGATTGATAACTCAACGATCCAGTCGAGCGCTACATCCAGCAGCTCTGGCTCTTCAGGCAAGTCAACAGACCCCGAGGTTATCTGCATTTCGGACACATCTACTCCCTCCACTCCTGCCTCTTCTACCTGTTCTACCCCGAGACCGTCTCGCACCGTAAAGAAGGAGCAAACGCTCCGATCCAAGGTTAATCGCCTCCAGCCGTCTCATTCTGAGCCCGAAGTCATTTCAATTTCGGATACATCTACTCGGTCCACCCCAGCCTCTTCCGCCTATTCAACTCCTAGAACGTCTCCCAGCGTTCAGAGGAAGACAACGCGCCAATCCAAGGTTGATCGCCTCGAGCCGTCTTATTTCCTGCGAAGGAAGCGCTCTCTTGATCAGGCACAGGATGGTGACAATGTCCAGCACAAGCGACCCCGTCGTATGACCAAGGCCGATGAACTGCGCAGCAGCACCATGTCCGACCTTAGCAAGTCAACTGTGAAGAAGGAACAGAAGACTACCCCACCCGTGATGAGAATGACGCTACGCCCGAGATCGGCTTCGGGCGATTCCGCCAAGTCTATGAGCAAGAAGCGGAAGCGTGGTTCAGACAGGGAATCCTCTGTATCTTCGCTCTCTGCCGATGAACTGGTGGTGCCGGAGCCCTCTGAGAAGGCGGTGCCTTTGGTCAGCAGAGACGACATTGATGACAAGGTCCAAGACTCCATCCAGGTCAAGATACCATCAGGTATACAGAGGACTTTGCATGCCTTTGCAAAACTTGGATTCGTTCGGCGGGAGTCTTCGGATGCCTCGTCAGCTTAAATCTTATTTGGAGACATCACCCTCTTTAAGAGGATGATACAGTTTGAGAATACTTTCCTTGCGTCCCAAGTCCGGTCTACAATAGTTTCCTTACATCCTTAGCTATCTATAAAATAGTTTCTTTGCATCCTAAATAATTCTATCTCCTATGTTCTAATTTATCCTTTCTTCCTGTCTAACTTTATCATACAGCCGTACATGTAGGGCCTTTTACAAATACCTTTAAGTATACTTTAATCCGCCCATGTAGCTTCAACTTGTTTGCCGCCAGTAGCTTAGAGTATTGCTTTAGATGTTCAAATGTTTCTGCGGTCTGGTTGCAGATGTGTCCTGTTTGTAAATCATCAGATTCTGTTCCAGCGCCCTCGCGTTCTTCATACCATTCGTCTTTTAGAACCTCTACAGTGCTCTCTGTACCTTACAGTGCGTCCGAGCGCTCGCGTATGTTCATTAATTTTAGTGATCTTGACTGATTTCTTGCGGCACAAATTTACGGTTCTTTTAGCGTGTCTATGATGTTCGTGTAAGTAGAGGGTCATGATACTTTGAAGAAATTGGGAACTTGTCACAACGGTTCTTAGATGGTGTTCATAACGAGGTCTTATGCTGAAGATCTATGAAGTAATTTTTCATTTCTTTCAAGTACACCTCTGTTGATATCTATCGAGGCGTCGCTGTCGAGACCATTGGAATCATGATGGTTCAAATTGTAAATTCAGGCGTCAATTTTTTTTAAAGTACGTGCTATCACCAAGCGCAAGGCAATCTTCCCAATGTCCCAGCACCGTGCCATTTCTCATCCATTTTAAAACACTGGACTCAGTGTAAGGACCACCGCAAGGTATTTGCAAATCATAGATTGGTGTCATGAAGGAGGGAAGTTACACTGTGGGCATCAACGAGACAAGATTTGGGTGTGGGTCAGGTACAGGGGGCTGTTGATCACAACCAAAAACATGGAACGCTACAGTGATTTGATTTATAAATCCTTGAATTGGAAAAAAGATCAACTAATAGCGAAAATCGTACGCGGTTGCTTTTTACAGCTGAATTATTTGAACATGGAAGTGGAAGATCAGTAAACTCAATCAGCCTGCACCGCTTGAACATAAAAGGCCCCTTCTCCCGCGTTTTCCTTGACCTTCATTCTTCATTCTCTACAACACACTCAGTATCTTACCTCAATCACCAATACCTTCCTCCCGAAACCAATCACCAAACCAACTTGACTCGATGACTAGGGTTGCTAGAAAGACGGAAGTCAAACCCAAGCACTACGCTGTCCGCAGAGGTAGAAAGCCAGGGATCTACACTTCTTGGGCCGAATGTCGGCGCCAAGTTAAAAGGGACCCAAGAGGCAGATGTAAGTATCTACCAGCGTCGAGCGTGCTATTGAAACAAGGCTAACATACTTCGGTGCAGACAAAAGCTTTCCGACAAGGGCGGAGGCCGAGGCATTCATGAATGGTGTTACGCATCCATCCACCACGGGTCCAGAGAAGAACACAGAAGGCTCCAAGCTCGAACAAAGTCTGCAGGATGTAGTCGAGAAGCTCTGGGCCATGGGTTTTGGTGACATAATGTCGCTCACACGTTCGCATTCGGGGTTCAATTTTGAAATTTTGCCCGCTGCCACGTTCACATCCGGCCCTGTCAACGCCTCGCACCCTTCGCTTGGATGCTCCCCGAGCTCTTCCACTGCTTCCTCTGTTTGTTATCGCTCTAACACCCGTCTCAAGCCTGCCGTCTCCTTCGCTCGCAGGAGCGATCATCCAGCCAACTTCGATCATGCTATGGAAGACGAATACGATGATCCACTTGATGATTCTGAAGACGAAGACAACCATGGGTACAGCATCCCTATCCCAGACTATGAAGATGATGACATATTTGGTGATGACTGGTAGTAGTATGGTTTACTACACTTCTGGCTTGCTCAGGGAGTTTTTCTTATGTCCGTTGTTCTGATTTAGTTTGGCCTGTCACTCTTCACCTGTTGCGCTAGTTTATCGCTCAGTTTAGTCATTCATTTCAGCTTTCCTTACAACAATCACCCTGCCAGCGGCTCTACCACTCGATGACTTCATGTCTTTCCCATGCCACTTTCGCTTTATCCGATTGCGATGCCAATGTCTTTCTTAAAGGCCGAGTGGGACCTGAACTGCCTCTTTGTCTTTGGGTGTCATGAAGAGGTGACGTAATGCACCTTGATACGTGACCGTATCGTAGAATCCAGCAATATATCTCCCTATGACCAGGCTACTATTATCCCAACGCCATATCTCGCGATAGCCATTTGACATAGGTCGGACTTGGTGCATCGGGTACGATATTCCATTAAAGCGTTCAAGTGAATAGTCTAGAAATGAGTGTTCAAAGTGTAGCAGGACATTTGCCTCTATTGAGAATCCTGACAACAATGGTCTCGATGCCTTGCTCTGGCCACGCAGTTGTGTTGAATCCCATGGTTTCAGGGTCAAGAAACTGAATGCTGAGCTTGGCAGTTTCACCCCCAAGGTACACGTCAATGTAGGAGGTAGTTCCGATGTAGCGCTCAGCGTAACTCTGGTTCGTCCAGTTTGTCTTGTAAGGCATGCGGTAGGTGTACCTATGAGCAATGGGGCTCCAGAGCTTACATCGTCGATAGAGTGCCAGGAAGACCACCAGTCATACTGCTCAACAGTAACTTGATCATGTCAGCATAGAGGAGCTTCATGGTTTGCTGGGTCTGTAGAACCTCGGTACGAACGGAGGCCATCATGGTGCCATTGCTGCTGATAGCCCAGCCATTTTCCCAAATTTTGGTAACCAGGTCGCTCAAGATACTTGTCAGCCTCATGAGCAGAGAGAAGGGTCAGTCAACGACATGCTTCTAAGTCGAAACAACTTACCGAATACGGTTGGCCAAGGACTACCGGTCAAATCATTGACCAGGGCATCCGTGAGTGGCACAATAACTGGGCTTTAATACCTAGAGAACATCAGATTGCACGACCAAAACCAGACAAAAGGTCAATCGTACTTGTCGTATGGCTTCTTGGGTTATACATTGATAAGATGGATGTGGTTGGTGCGGGTCTGTGGGTAATGCGATGCTGACCGGCCGGAATCCTCTTTTCGACTTCCACATGTACTTTGTCCCAGCCACGTATACTGGGACCGGGAAAATCCCGCTCGAGAACAGCAGATAATAACCACAACGCAAGTTAAGACATTATCTCTCTGGTATACCCTTCGTCAGTCTAATCAGCTATTCCAATTGTAATAGAGATCTTCATTTCTTACCTGCAATTAATATTATTAATTGTTTCTTAAATCAGAGGTGAACATTGATGAAGGATAGCAAACTGAGCCTAACCTAGAGGAGGAAACAAGTATTGGCACGTGTTTATCTTGAACTGGGGGAAACAAACGCGCTCGTCCTATTTCAGCAAGTCAGATCAATTCTTAACAACGTACAATATTGCAAACAAAGTAATGTCTAGAATTTACTACTAGTAGTACCCTTAGAACTGCTAATTACCGTAGTTACAAGTTATAACTTGCAACTACACTGTAGCCTCATACTGTTGCGCTTCCCTGCTGTTTAACATATATTGACTTGCATAACGGGCAAGTGAAATGACGGCCTTGGAACCAACGGTCGATGCATTGTTGATGATAGACATGTTTGCACGTTAATTGTCGAACGGTTTCTGAGTTCTGAAAGACTTCAAGGCAAATCGCACTATGTAATCAGGATCTGGGCTTTAGGATGTGGTGTGGTGACTGACCAAAGTTCTAGATTGTCCAATGTGTGTAATTGCAAAGATGCATGCATATCGGACGATGGAGGGAACTTGTAGTTTTCAGCTGGGCTTGTGGAATCGAGAGTTTCCAATGTCACTCTGCCACCTTGGACTACTTGCAACCTTTCGATGTCCCTTTGGGCTTCCATATGCTGTCTTCTCTGATTCAGAAAGCTTGTCTATGGTCAGTTTAGACGAACAGGGAGACCGGCAGTATGATGCTAACGAATTAATGGCCATTAGGCCCATTGAGACCAACCAGACTGCGCCAAGACCGGCGAGAATATATGGAAGTTCTCCACCAATATGAGATCCGTCTGCCGGCGGCTCATCTGGGTCGAGGGCCCGATCCATTGTGTGCGTGGAAGGCCAAGAGGGGTGAATCTTTACTGTCAACAATGTCAAGAGTGATGAGTAGGAACCAAGATTCAAACAAAGCCCTCGTTACGACAAGTCATATTATTACAACGTGTCGCAAAGCAGCCTATGAAGCTGTCAATGAAAACAAGAGGAAGAAGTGAATGTCACATCAGAGAATCGTAGAATTCGATAGGCTGGACACGTAAGGTTATAGGCTGTGAGTTAACAGCCAAGACTAATGGGTATTGCGATTGAACGCTTATCAAGAGGAGAGGTCTACTGACTTTGGGAATCACATCCAATCTACAATCTGCTAGACCGGAAATGTAATCTGCGAGGCCGTTGCCCACAATCCCATCGTAAGGCGGTGGGCATTCTACATTGATGAGTTTCGGGACGGATGGTGGCTGTGTGTCGTTATCGGAGCCAGTGAAGTTACAGTTCTCATTCAACGATGCTTGGAACGGCCGCCCATGGCTTATGATTCGGGTATGTTTGACCGGTTGTCGACGAGGTGGCGTGCAGCCGTCGCTCCTACGAAATGGTGGGGTAGCTTTTCGATGGTGTAGGGTCAAAGCATCGGGACACCCACAGCTTGTTGGAAAGCTGATGGATGGAACTTTCACTTCGGAGTAGGAAGGGCCGGCTCAAGTTGGCTTAGTTGGCTTGAAGATTCAGGAGAGCGATCGGGAACCGGGATTTATAATCCCACATACCCGGATAGAAAGTCTTGTAGTGGTGTATCTTAATTTTGGACGAAATCATATTACCCCCTTGAGTTCCCGGAATTGAAAGTTGCCGAGACAGACACACGTTGAATTTGGCACCTGGGCTGCTGGGATGACCCGTATCTAATGATGACTGGATATTTAATTGTGTTGTACTCATACTGTTGTGGTTCGACGTGCTCATCAACCAGTACCTGCACAGGAGTCCGAAATCATCCTTCTTCTGATTATCCATGGCGTTGGAAACAGTGGATAAATGTGGTTGCAAATCTCCTCCTCCATTAAAGCTGGCTCAGTTTGAGTCTGACACTCAATGCGAGTGTGTTCAAAGGTTCTGAGCTGCACTGACCTGATCTTGGTGCTTCTGGTAACAGGCGGCCGAAAGGTTCCTCGCAACATTGCGGTGCCATTCCGCCCTTCAAGGCAGTTGTGGAACAAGCGGTCAAGTCCGGAAAGCAAAGAATTTAGCTCACTGAGGTAAATGGAACTGGCAGCAAAACTCCCAAATGCAACATGGGGGCAATGGCCGATGGAATGAGGGTGGAGCTATTCCAGCTAGTAATCTTGATTCTGATGTTTTCTCAACACATAAATATCTGGAGAGGTACTCTACAAGGCAGGGCTAGCGTTGTCACAAGGCAATGGGAACCTCCATTCGGTATGGTCATCTTTACCCTCTGACCCTACCATTTAACGTCCTTGCCTCTTCTTCTTCATATTTCCTTTATCCAACATATATGTACAGATATTAGAGGCTGGTCCATTTGTTGTAGATTTGATCTACTAAGGCGAAATGTGGATGTTTTATTGGTCAATCTTATGTTCAAAAACTGGTCTGGTGTGGTTAGATGTAGTCAGCTATGTCGCCCACAGGTTGATACGGTGTCCTGAAAGGGATAGGAGCTCGCATGGATCAGGACCAAAGTCCTTTACGGCCCTGGAAGCTTTGCACAGCTCAATGACTTGTGCCCCCTCGCTGCAGGGTCAAGTGGGTACCACATACAACCTTTTCATTAGTGGACGGAGGAGAGGGTGTTGTCTATAAGGGTAAGAGTCTAAAGAGACAGGGAAGAACAGCGTTATTGGATCCATTATTGTAACATTGCGCTATAGATAATGGTCTTACTTACTCCCAGATAGGATGATGGCTGAGCTCGGAGTTCTCTTTATATACCGAGTGCATACGTGGTACAACTGCATGTCACCGTGTCCAGATCCAAGAGCCCAGAAGGCTGCGATGCCGAGAAGCAGAGAGACTCATACACACATTTCAATGTTTCATTGTACCATGCTCAATTCTATCTATGATGATCCCTTCCACCAATGAAACAGCCGCAGAGGTAATAGGATGAGATTCGGTTTCAGTGCCCATCAATAAGTCAAAGGTTGCTGAGGCTATAGCCGCACTCATAACCTTGACAGTCTTCTCACCAAGCCCAGAATCTTCTTTGTTCTTAATACGTAATGCTACTTCCGCTCCAATACGCACACCCTTCTGCAACGCATGTTGGTTCCTGTTATGTGTCTTGGAGCTCTTGGTGTCCTTGTGGCCGCTCGGTTCGATCAATTCCGCTGGTGGCATACCTTGTTAGCGTATGTAACGAAAGTGGCTTGTCTCAAAGGTTCTTACTAAGGAATGTCTCGAGTGCCATTCTGTTTTTCAAGTGACCCCACCATTCTGGCTGCTGATACCTATTCATGGCGTTGTCATCGATTGGTCTGTCTTGAGCATGATGATGATGATGGTGATGATGATCACGGTGTGAGCTCTTTTTATCATCATCATGTTGATGGCGTCGCCGTCCTTGCCCGTGTTGGCTCTTGTCTGGTGGGTAATTAAATGAAGGCATACTATTAATATTAATTTGAATCAACAGTAGAAGTAAGATCCCGGAGGAAGGGAATTGCATTTTATAGTTATCAGTCACCAGGATGTTCATACTTACATGCGTCGAGACTCATGCTAGCAAGCTTACTGAACAGTGTAAAATGACACTGAACGGTTGACCACACCAGTCAACAATGTTACTGGGAGTGCTCGCGGGTATGTTTATTAGTGATATCTATATTGGACTTTAAATGAGATTGTTATCGAGTGGCATACTGCTGCTGCATTCAAGGTAAGTCTTCACCAATTTAAAGCTAAAGACTGTTCTAAATGCTGCTAATAACTATACTACGGCTTAAGTCTAATATCTTAAGATACAGCCTGAAACATAATAGGTAATAATAGTATCCAATAATAGAACATCAAAGCTTAGGGTTAGGGTTATTTACATTCCTTACTTAAACTGTAACCTTTTAAGGTAAACACCACAGGGCTTCTATATTCTCAATGGTGACCTGTGTGAGGAGTAATCATTTCACTCCTGGGGAAATTTTAAGTCTATACAGCTTTTGCTCCCACTAAGAGGTCACTCATACTAGAGTATACTCATTGGATTACTACACAATAAGCGGCTGAAACAGGGTTTACACAAAAGTCAGCCTCCTACACGAGCATTGCAACTGGGCATCACCACCTTTTGACACAACCCTTTCACCCCACCCTTCGACACTAACTTCGAGAGTCTTGTCACAGGACACCCATTTCTGCCTCCACATCGATTCATCCCACCATATCACCTGCGGACAATTGCTTTGCACCACACTGTCGACAGAACCTATCCGTATCTTGACGGAAAACGCCGCACTGAGTACAGTATTGAGCTCTGGGAGCTGGGGCTGGGCTGGAGATTGGAGACTTCCGTGGTCTCTCCTCCACAAACTCGGGTGCCAATCGGTAGGCTGGTGCTGGTTCGTAAACGGTTGGGGCATCGTTAACTGAGTTGTAGAGTCCCATATCCCGTGTTTGAACTTGGACCACTGGATATGTCTCAATGTACTGCGGTTGTTGCGGAGTTTGCATTACAGCATTGCTCTGCTGAGCAGCCTGTTCTTGTAATGCAGCCTTTCTCATGGCTTCGTCGACGGCACGCTGGGTTCTCTGTTCTTGCCGTTCGTCTTCGTACCTTCGTAGCTCAATTTCTCGCTGTATCTCACGATCGCGCTCATTTGCCGCGAGTTCCTGCTTCCGTACCTCATGCTTGGCTGCTGCTCGAGATGCGCCGACAACAACAGCAGCGCCAAGAATAGGCCTTCGGCGACGTCCAAACATTTCGAAAATTGAGGTTTGAAGATGGTAATGCGTCTTTATCAATAAGGCTTTCTAGATCTTGCACTGTTGGGAGCCCCGGTCTTTATGAACATTCAGAAACGTGTTGATGGCTTTCAAAAGGCTATATATTATACTTGGATTATGCACTCAGCATTCAATGAGACCTTCAGCTGTTAGAACCCCAGCCACTTGAGTCAAGTTTGGAATACGAGTAGACTTTGCTCAACGGAAAGTCATGATTTGTAGGTCAATGCTGTGGCATAATAACTTTCAAGCGTGACTGCCTTGAGAGACCAATCCGTAGGCTATTGGCAGGCAATGCGAGTCCGAGTGACAACGGAAAATTATAAATAGTCCTAGAACACATTGCTGTAAGAAAAGGTACGATAGTACTGGATGCATCTCTAACACGTCAAAGTGATAACGTGGCTTAAGGGACTTATCTCACACACCTGTGGTCATGCTCTTTGTATCCAGTGTACAGCCAAGTATCATTGGTATATCACATGCTCATATCGATGTGGTGGTATTTTGTTAGCCATACTCCCTTACAAGTCGGCCACTCTATTTTGAGTTTTTCCGAGGCGTAAGTCCCGAGGTATACAAATAAAAGCAACACAATACAAGTCGGGTACTCCTACTACTGCCAAAGTCTTCAATTTGACAAGTAGATACATTTACTTACATGCCGAGCCTTCTGACTTCCAGCAAGGGGACGAAAACAGTGTTCAATCACCACATATTCCATCGTTCAATTCGCGCCACGCCAGCTCAAAGACTTTCCAGAATTCTCTACATCTTCAGAATCCGTTAAACGACTATGGCCCCGCTCTACAAGAAGGCGCTGGTCATTGGGGGTACCTCGGGTATTGGAGCGGCTCTTGCATCAAAGCTTGTCATGAACGGCACCAAGGTCGTGGTAGTCGGTCGCCGTTGGAAGCGTCTAGAAGCTTTTGTAAAGATTCACGGCTCTGACTCTTCAAGTGCCATTACCTTCGACATAACAAACCTCACTGGCATCAAGCCCTTTGCTGATACAGTCATCCAGTCAAACCCAGATCTTGATTGTGTTATAATCAGCGCAGGTGTACAACGCGGCTTCGACTTCTTTCAGCCGGAGACAGTAAACCTTTCGCTTCTCCATGATGAGCTCACAACGAATTATACTTCTGCTGTATATCTAACAGCAGCGTTCTTGCCTCATTTGAAGAAGGAGCCCCATGGGAATCTTGTGTATGTTAATGCTACCCTGGGACTAATCCCAGCTATGAGCCGAACACCAAACTACAACGCAACCAAGGCTGCCCTCCACGCCTTTGTAATGGATGTCCGGTACCAGCTGCAAGACAAGGGGTGTCCTTTACACATAGTGGAAGTGTTTCCTCCTGCGGTGCAGACTGAGCTGCACGACGAAGGCAATCAACCAGACCTGATCAATGGAAAGGAAATTGGCATGCCGCTGACGGACTTTGTTGATCAAATGTATGATGGTTTGGTTAAGGGTAGTGATCAATTCGCGATTGGTTTGGGAGAGGACCTTTTCAAGGAAGGAGGATGGGAGTTTCAGAGGGGACAAATGTGTGATGAAGCGAGACACTACTTGAACGAAGCGTTGATAGATTTCGTACGCACCTAGTATATTTCTTAACCTTACGTCTATTAGTCTATAAGTAACCTTAGTAAATTATCATCAAGAAAACTGTGCAACGGATATGTTAGATCACTACAAATGTTACGCGAGATAGTGATAAGGAATAGTAAAAGGATTGAAATGTGTATTAGTTCATCTGGAAAACAGGCTTCTCAAATGGAGTGGATGAAAACTTGTCTTAGCTGAACTCACTCTTGACAACACTTTGAAGGAATTCCCGGATGTTCAGAAGCTCCGGTAGCTGACGGAGCTACAATTGGTCCTGTTACTATTAGGAAAAAGGAGATTGAATAATTTATACTACACTTAATTATCTTAGATAGAAAATATATAGTGACGGGGTGCTCTGGCTATTGTTACGGTATGATAGTATACAAAGAGAATAATACCAGAGGGCCAGCTCTTAAATAACGAGTTCTGCATTCTGTTGTGTTTCTGTAGTGTTTCTGTTATTAACTTAGCTAGCTATTTCATCCATTTCCCCTACAGTATTGCCTACGCTTTGATAATAGCCTCCGGGGTCGACCTCGTAATACCGCTTAATATCCTTACACCTCGAGTTGTGAAAGTACATGTTCCCCAGTTGAGATCATATTAATGGTCAAATCCCCATCGTCACCAAGCTTCTCCATGGTGACTTTTGATACGCTAGGTCTCAAGAGATTGTGGACTATAGGCATGGTGGTGAGGTAATATTAGAGCTCAGTGAAACGATCGTCTGTAGAAAGTGCCTTGGAACTCAAGGTAGTGTGAAGAGGAAAGTATTCAAGCTGACTTCTTCAACTAGATGACTTACACGCACCCGCCTGTTATAGGTACCAGACATATCATCTAATTTACAAAGGATGTAAAAGCGCGGATTGAGGCATGTCGTACCAAGGGAACTCCGAGACGCGAGAGTTCAGGTGACTATTCACCCACTGTACTCATAGCCTACGGTCTGTCACATCTTACAACTGTCAGCGACTTAGAACAAATGTGAATTGATATGAAGGCTATCATGGAAGCAGTACCATGCTCAGACAATTGACAGAGTATCTTGGCAGGGTTTCCGACACCTCTCAGCGCGTGGCTGCTTATCATTAGCAGGAATGACGAATTATGAAGTGCATTAAACTTAATAGGTTTAGCAAGGAATGAGCAACTTTGTCACGATTATGTTTTCAACTTGCGACAATATGGTTCTTTTGCTTAATTTGCAACGATTGTACACATCTCCCCGCAACACTTACACAAACGTAAGTCCCACTGGTTCACACCACCTCGGATTATGGTTCTCCCGTTTGTAAATTGTGGTAGTCCGTGGTGTGGGACTTTATCATGCGTGGTGGAAATACGCCTCTTTTTAGACTTTAGACCATGCCATCAGATCAGGTCCTGGGGGTAGGAGGGGTAGAAATTGGTCAATTCAACTTGATTGACAGGCATGGCGCAATCAAACGCCTTGCAGGCTGATGTAACACTCCCTCTTTGTGGGTGCAGCTTGAGTTGCACATGTAACATTTTACTTGTACTTCAGTTCAACTTGGTAGCCATGTTGTAATGTCTGACACAGCTGCCAGACAAGGTTAACCTTGTCGCTGACATTGAAGGATACGAGGAGACCTCCACGTTGCCATGATGATATCGGCGTTAAATGCAAAGCTAATGGTGGCGTGAGACCGAACCTTCAGCAGGATCTCATTTAGAACGCTGGTATGGATGATGAAGTCGATCATTCACTACGTTAAACTGTTCCCAAAGTTAACTCTTATGAGCACTTAAAAACTTGTTATCATCCTTCTGTTCAAGGAAAGCAAAGTCGTCTGCCCCTTTTTATTCTAGGTTTCGCAATCACAACTTGGTCAAGTCACTTCGTGACCTTTCACTTGAAAATGGATTTAGCTGAGTTTGACTTCGAAGTCATCCGGGACACAAGTCCATGCCTCTCTCTGCCGTTCACACCCCTAGAGGAACGACCAAGTATGGATCCTTCTTACCTGAGGGGCATAGTTGACATGGGAAGGTATGTAGTTCATTGAATCAAGACTGCGTGACGACAACATAGTGTACCGGCTATCTGTACAGAGATAGGAGAGGATTGGATCAATGCGATCCTCAGGAGCTCTAGACTGACTGACTGGCTATCTAGTAACGGGATTCGATTTTCAGTTACAGATTTATCTCCACCCTTCTCTCGAATTCTTCCGACAATCCATGTTTATCGTGTTGATATCTCACTCTACGACGCCCAATTTGATCCAGAGACTGGTCATAAGATACCCATCCCTTCTGACGTCATTGGAGAGGTTATTGCTGCATTAAACCGTTTCAAGATTGTTTGTGCCGACCTCAAGGTCCCTCAGAGTCAGATTCATGTGGTCGCCACTGAAGCAACACGCGCGGCTCTCAACTCTGATGAATTCCTCAGTAGAATCCATGCGGACACAGGGCTTTCTGTTGACTTACTCCCAAAAGAAGAAGAAGGACGCATTGGCTCTTTGGGTGTTGCAAGCGGCTTCTCTGATATTGGGGGCCTCATGATGGACCTAGGAGGGGGTAGCACACAGATCACCTGGATCATATCACAAGGTGGTAACGTGAGGATTAGCGACCAAGGATCGTTTAGCTTTCCTTACGGGGCGGCAGCCCTCACGAAAACTTTGGATGACCTGAAAAGGGGGAAGTCCAAGCACGAAGCAGAGAAGGCACGAGATAGGCTGTATCAGGAGATGAAGACGAATTTCGAGAATGCATATCAGAAGCTGCAGGTGCCTGAAAGCCTAGTGGCCGAAGCAAAGGAGAATGGTGGATTTCCTCTCTATCTTTCAGGTGGCGGCTTCAGAGGATGGGGCTACTTGCTTCTGTATGTGAGTCAAAGTGGCCATACCCCCTACCCCATTTCAATCATCAATGGTTACACAGTGGGCAGGGAGAGGTTCGAGAATACCAAAGCAATGGAAGAGGTTGCTCGGACTGCACATTCCATCTTCAGGGTCTCCGATCGGAGACGAAAGCAAGTTCCTGCCGTCGCGTTTCTTATCAACGTTCTGTCTAATGCAATTCCACATGGAATTCGACTTGCGCACTTCTGTCAAGGCGGAGTACGAGAAGGCCTTTTGTTCAAAGGGCTTCCGCCCAGTATCAGAGCTCAGGATCCATTGGAGGTTACTACACAACGATTCGCTCCAGAATCAGCCGAGATGCTATGTAACCTTTTGATGTTTTCTTTTCCTGCGCCCTCTAGAGGTGGCAATCGCAGATTTCCAGACTCTATCAGCAAGCATGTTATACGTGCGTTTGCAAACACCATGTATGTTCACACCATCATGGATAAAGAGCTAGCTTCTACGACAGCTATGTATAGCACAAGCACCGGACTTCTCGCTTTTACTCGCGGGGTATCTCATCAAGATCGGGCAAGGCTCGCCCTTATGCTGGAATCGCGTTACATGGGAGAGATGCCCCCACGCGAGTCAAAGTTCAAGGAAGCGCTTCAATCTATCATTTCACCAGAAGAGGTGTGGTGGACTGCATATCTTGGGAGGGTGGGATATCTGCTCGGCCGCCTCTATCCTTCAGGCAAGGTTGATGAAAGCAAACCTCGCGTCGTTCTCTCGTCTCAATGGGCTTGGGATTTGGGACACAAGAAGAAGGGGCAGGGGTTGCAGCTGACAATTTCGGTGCAAAGGATGAAGGAGGATCCGGCCAAATTGAAGAAGGCATTGAAGGACCATGTAAATATAGTTGAGAAGATTGGTAAGAAGAAGAATTGGGCCGGGGGTCCGGATGGATGGGGAATGAAAGTAAAGGTTAAGGTTGTAGAAGAAGATATAATTTAGCTTATATTTTCAATCAATCAACAAATCATTTCATCTACCATTCAACAATACCTTGATAATGCCCTGATCGATACGATCCGTACTGGATGTTCAGACATGAAGGATGGAGGCAGGGATGTTCAACAAGGTACCCCCGTTAAGCTCGAAGTTATGCAATGTGCCTTTTCTGACTAAGGTCCGGCGATATCGGCAGAGCGACGATCTAATACAAAGGTAGTAATTCATGGGCCTGTTTTTTGTTCATTCGTCCAATTGTATACCAACGCACGTTTGCTCAGTCATATGGGCATCGCAAACGATTGTGCGTGGATGACAAACGTGCGTAAAGGTAGATACCCTATACGCCCTGACAAAGATAGCTCTAACTGATGCAAAGTCCCTTTTTTGCCCCACTTTGGACGTATAAATATCCCGTACGGATCCTGTCGATCAGAGTCTAAGCTTTTTGAAACTGCGTAAATTTAATCTCGGGCAGGCGCTGGCTTAGCGGACCAAGTAATCCGTAGAGTGTCACTCGGACTACGCTGGGTTGGTAGGGTGTCCCCACCTCAGATCATCTTCAGCCTCATGTGCTCTGCATTGCGTCGCAGTGAATCATCCTTGTCATCTCTGTAGACAATGATTTGATCAGGCGTAATGTGGCGTAATTATGATTTGGTCTATACAGTATACCAACCTACCACGGCAAAGCGGAGAAAATCAGCTCGTGGATGCATCGTAGGTCTTGTCTTAAGAGAAGCTGCTACTATTAGTCAACAGCGATAACGGCCGACATCATCATGCTCACCAATGTAGGCCCAACATTATGGAGAGCTATCAATCAACACAGCCGAACATAAGAACAACGATAAAGTTCCCTTCCCCTGTTCATATAGAGATTAACAAACATGCTAAATCGCTCCTCTTTACAACTTCTCTTTATCATACTAGGTGATGTCATTTATTCTATTCACGCTCCTCTTGTGTCTCATACTGCGAAAACCCAACCTATGCAAGGCGCAAAATTCGGTTCCAAGTCTTTGTACTTGTCAAAAAGTTCACTTTTATAACATCCGTTTGCTTCTCGTCAGAAATCATGGAGGCTAGTGTTGTCACCTCACGTGGACTAGCGACTACGCTGCGTTCCGGGCATCTAACTCAGCGATATCGTGGAGTTGATTCCAAACGCGTTGGATCTCTTATACCACCATACCCTCAGCTAGACGATCCGAAAGAGCACAATTTCCCCACAACCTTGAGTAGATGTGCTATGACCACGGCAGGACTAAAAGAGTCCTCGGAGCACATCCTGCGTCTCCGTTCATTGATACCGCGTTTAGATCTTGGGTGTGGAGGTTCGATGCGAAAGCGATGGCCTGCTGCAAAGCACAACTGCATTTCGCCGGTCAATTCCAGCAACGAACATACACAAATAAAACAAGGAGCATTTCGGCAAAAGCCTTGCCTGAACTTACAACGGACTGGTCACGATTCCGAGAATACAATTAACAGAGTACCCAAGACCGTCCATTTTGACCAGGATTTGGAGCGTATTTGTTTCTTTCTCAAGACAGACCAGCCAAGTATTGTTGCTATTTCTCCTTGTTATGTCGCGGATAATCCACGTTTCTACGACAATGTAGCTGGCACGCTCGTTCCCAGAGAACCTGAGTGGGATATGTCGACCCCTAATTTTCCCGAGCAAGACTCAACGCGCAGGGAAATGCCCGTAAGGGTTCAAAGGGTTTTCTTTTCTGGTCGACGGAATGTTTTGGTCATTTTTGTGGTGGTCGCGGACTTGGCATTCGAGAAATTTATTACTTGTCACTTTACCAGAGATTGTTGGAAAACGGTTTCCGAAACGCCTGCACAGTATTATCGTGCTTCAAGTGACAGGGGTGGACTGAAGTATAAGAAATTTGTTATGAGTATTGCGTTCCCTAGAGATGATGATCTTGAATCTGGTCCATTACTATTTTGTGTACGTTATTCTGTTAATAAGGAGGAATTCTGGGACAACAATTCGGGCATGAACTTCGAAGTAGACTTCCATAGACGAGCGAGTTGAGAGTCCGAATACGGGTATTTTCGGCAATGAGTAAACGTTAGGGCGCATCTCATTGTGTAGTCACACCGTGGGAAAACTTCAACATGATCGTTTTGCGTTAACAGCATGTATCTCCCATATCATGTAATGCATGATCTGATGTCCTGTCAGATTACCGTATCGGTGGACCCTGATACCTAACGCCTTTTAGTGTTGGGTCCAAGGTCCATGGAGATCTAGGCTTAGGAGATGCCTCCTCATACATTGCATGGTTAGCACCGGATACCTGGGTCAGCATGGCGCGAATAGCATGTGAAAGCTCCGAGATAAAATGGGGCAATACGCGTACTACAAACTTTATTTGTTAGGTTCTTTTTGTTTTATAAGCACTAAATTGGACGAGGGGTTTATTAGTCCCAGTTGGATTTAGCGGTTCTGTACCTGACTGAAAATGGAACTAGATGAGGGGGAAAAAAAGGAAAAAGTAGAAAGCAATGTGACAAGGCTAGACTCAATGCATATTTAGCTTTTGTACTGGGCTTGTCATCTCCAGCCTAAGCGGGAAGCGGAAATACAGGCGGGATAGCAGTGGACGGTAATATGGCTTTTATGGCTTCAGGTCGTAGCCAAGCTTTACTTGAAACGGTCCGCTGAAGATGGTACATCATATCACTTGTCAATTCCAGTCATGTACGATAACGTGGTAAGAACACAGTTTCTTCAAGTATTAAAGTCGAAAGTAACTCTCGTGATGTACGAACGGACATCTTTCAACACCCACTACTCTGTTATTAAAGGACGATCGAAAGTCACAAATACCATCATTACCATCAGTACTTCACTGTTATCAAGCTTGACCTCAACCAACCGCCTCATCTGGATATCAACGTATCAGTTCGATGATCAGAGGTCCATTCAACAGAGACCAGAGAGCCGCCTTCAATACCCGGATATTCGAAACCATGGAATTCGGAGAACACTTACCGGGTGTTTGGATGACGGAATTCACTGATCCACGTGGTAGCAATAGCACTACTGGAGCCCATCAGCTGGTTGGCAATACTTTACTCAATCCTCCCTTATTCCCACAGGAGGGGCCATGGGACGTTTCTGCACACCCTCTCCTTCCACCAAAGTGTGACAGCTCCCACCTAGCACCATCGTCAAATCGTGATCTTGGGTGGTATGGGAGTTCGTATTCCACGGATGCATGGATGCACGCAACAAATTTCGGAAATTTCCCCCCGACGCCTCCTGGTTACGGGCTTCTCGCTTACGGACCCGCCCCTCAGGACAGACAACAACAACAATACTCGCCAGAAGAAGAGACTACACCCCCTTGTGCTACATCCTGTGATACAGGTGCGGGGTCATCTGAAAGTGATGATAAGCAGGCTAAAAGCTTGTTTACGGGAAGGAAGCGCTTGTCCTGGCGAAAAGCCGACGGTTCGGTTGTCGAAAGAAAAGCTGGCAGATATGAGAGAGTGTTGGAACGGAATAGGGTAGCTGCGGCAAGATGCCGTGAGCGAAAGCGTGATGAACAGGAGTCACTTGAAACGGAATTGGACGAGGCAGAAACGCGGCATCGAGAACTTTCTGCTTACTACAGTGTTTTGAAGGAGGAGGCGTTCATGCTCAAGTCCGAAATACTTAAGCACGGCAGCTGTGGTTGCGAGATGATACAAAGATACATCAAAGACGCGGCGCACAAAGCAGTGGAAGAATCCGTGTCATCCGACACGAGTCCAGATGTATATCCTGGTGAGGTGGATTACACAGATTGGAGCTTTTACTCCCAGGGAGTGGGGGAATTTGTCTGAGTTCTATTGGCCAATTTGAAACTTTAAGCGGTCTACTACTTACCTCTCATAATTTTACAAGTGTTGGTGGAGATTTCGCAAAGTAACTTACTGACGATAAACTTTGAGCCTAATGCATGGTCTCGGATTTGGCAAATGACACAGCCTTATGTACTGCTTATATCCCATGATGGAGTGACAAGGGTCCAACTGAGAGAGTGGGTACCAATACATGTCAGAAAGCCTGAAACCATCGGAATAATTTAATTGGGTCCGCTCCAGAAACCGTTCTAGACCCTTACCTTGTACCTGCTTTGTCATCCCACTCAAGGTAAGAACAGTTCATGCACGACATCGTAAATCCTCCAGTAAGATCTGTAATTTTACGATCGTTGAGATTCGAGGTTGCTTCTTGCAATGCGATGTCACACACCCTTATTAAATCTACCAATTACAGTGGTGTTCAGTTGCGTTAATGCTGGCAACGTTTATTTAAGCACTGTATCATTCAAAGGCTTCTTTTGCATAGACAATAAGGAGGAATTTATCGTGAAGAGGAAGGCAACATTTAAAGCTCATAACATGATGTCGACATATCGATGGACGTCAGTACAACCTTTATGAATAAGTTAAAGACGTGAAGACATTTCCGGAATCGTGAAAGTGGGTGGATAAAGAGGTTATTTTCGTGATGTGCACAGTGTCTGAAATAGACTAGAGTGAGGGAAATAAGGCAAAAACAAAACCGCAATCTCGATCTCGATCTCGCGGGGAATTTGTTACATCACTGCTCCGTCATTACAGCTCATCCTGATGACTGGTTCCCGAAATGGTATAAATGTTATTGTGCCTCTCCCCGCAGTTCTAGACCGCCACGACAACGCCACTGGGCAGGATATCGATTTCCTCAACAACAAAATGCCTAGGGCTGAAATTGAACGCGGCCGTATCCGACTCACTTGAGATACCACAAACAAGGATCTATATAACGAATACCTTCACAGAAAACTTATATCCAGAGGTACCCGTACTGAAGTGCATGTGACTACTACCAAATCGTGCATAGATCCTGTTCTCATTGACGCCCTTCCACCGACTCAATACCTACATGGCAGCCAGCGACATTACAAGCGATACTAGAGACCTTCTCTGGTCTCTCGCACATAGCCAAGGCAAGGTGCGTGAGAAAAAGCAGCAACAGTCTCTGGTCATAAACAGGCAACATCTTAAGGAGCCCTGCAAATTGGCCTGCCATGTGATCAGATTTCAGAGCAAACCAGAGTCGTTTCGGTTGTCAATTCTGACGTTTCGCAGGTGCCACTTGACACGATTCGAAATACTTTCGACCAGGGTAAGACAACGTCCAGACAGACGATCGTTTCATTGATCTCACGGTCTTGTAACTTAGCTAGCCCATTGGTCCTTTCCTCACCAGGTTTTCCAGAGACGATTGCCTTGGATACTTCATCTCAGTCAAACTTGCCCTCGGTACCGCAATGGCTCGATAGCATCAGGGACGGCTATCACATATCTGTCGATCATTTGAACGATACCAAAGACACGTCGAGCCTCGACTTCGAGTCCACATTGGTCAGAGAAACCTCAATAGAACCTTCTGGAGGCGGTATAGGTGCCACGTACAACCTTGTTGATCTCGGGAAAGAGTCACCGGAAGTGAAGTTGCGGTCCGCTTCTCGAAAGCCGAAAAGAACAAGGCAAAGAATATCTGTCGCGGCCAACGTACAGCGAGCACGGAACTGTCACAATAACATCGAGAAAAAGTACAGGGCACGCTTGAAGCAAGGCTTCGAAAGGTTGCTCGCCGTTTTGTATACATCGATGCCGGCAATGGGCTTAATGGGAAACGAAAGGAAGTCTCTTGATGCCGGTTCTTGTTACAGCAGAGGGGAAGTTTTGGATGCGGCAATGCAGCGGATATTAGCGTTAGAGGAAGATAATAGAAGACTCACATGTCGACTCTTAGAGTTAACTGAGGCTTTGAACTGAACAGAGGAGAGGATGGCCGGTTATTGTATTGTTCTGGCGAGGGCAAGACAAGTAACTTACAGAGTTGATTCGGTCGGCTTTTTAATACACCTCATACCCTGAACTTCTGTTAGTGGGGCTCTACTCCCTGCAGTCACCAGTTTTACTGAGTTGAAGCGCACTTATTGGTTAAAAAGTTGCTGGAGTATGCGGGAGGTCCACCTTTATGGTCCAATCCCCTACTACAGCGACAGAAATTAAGCTTCTAATTGATCAGGAAGCCCCCCCTTCTAGCGTGCTTAGTAAGAAAAGCTCAGGGGTTCAGGTGTAAACCTCGCATTAATCTTCACATGATGAAAGACATCAGTGTGACGTACGCCAGCAAGTGGTTGATCCTCGGCACCACTAGCCCCGAAAAGTATTAGTTGGGTATGCGCCCATACACAGCGGTTAATTCGTTGCCAAGAATCTGGTTTGCTTCTAGATCTGGACCTATCATAAAGTAGCAAGGTGATATAATCTTTATCGTAATGTTAGACTACCTATGGACGACTTCAAAGATGCGCTTGGCACGGCTTCTGCAGGGTGTGAACAAAGTCACAGTTACAGATTGGACACGTGTCGTGCTGCGCCAAATACCACCCTGAAATACAAACAGAATGGAAGATATGCTCGCACGCGAGATGGCGGACTTCATCTGCATCGTTAAACTCCTCCAGGCAGATAACGCTGTAGAAGAGGAAGGCAATCTAAGCTGTTGTTCTTGGGCTCATGGGCTCGTATTGAACATACCAGATTATGCTAGGCGCTATGGTTGCCCAAAAAGCATGGTTTTGGTTAGAAAGCTCCAATTTCAAGTCGTAGCACTTCTTGGCTGGAATGGCGGCCTCTAATTGTGACAGGTCCCGTGTTTGGACGGTAGTTGAGGGTAAGGATGTAGAGGTGCCAGGGCTGGCTGGCTGGCTGGAAGTTACTGCGGCCTTAGGTCTTAGCCAGGTGTAAAACCTTGAGTACCATTAGCCAAATTGTGCATGTGATCAGTATAGGACTGCAAAGAACGGACTTTGGTAAGAATAAATGAAGTAAGATCATCACCAGGATAAGTGGGAGTACGAAAACAGCACACCATGTATAGTCTTTTTCTCCCTCCGGTGGGATGTCGGTGGTGATGGCTTCGTGGCGATCTGATGGTGCCATTGTTTGAGGGTGACAGCAATATCTTTCACAGATGAAAGGTGTGGGATGACGAGGATCTGAGCTCAATAACGATTTCCTTCAGTAAACCTATCATAAATATTCGTGTCATCGGATCCAAGGAGAATCTTGTGAATGTAGATGGGCTGCAGTCTACAGGTATCCCCATAATCTTACGACGCAATGTCCGGCTCAGCTTAACACATGTCACGATAAGCATACCCGATTAGGTTGTACTGGGCTGAAGGTGGGCGTAAATACCTGGTCTAGACCCTCATCCCTCCCTCGACCGGCTGCAGAAACTGGAAAGTGATTACACAAAGCCAATTCTTCAATCCATTAAAGATTGGACAAAGCCATCCGTACTGTAAATGTGGCTTGTTCGTAAATCCACGGTCCTGGTTCCAGGGTCTTTATCTACAGTATGTGAACCCTGACATGATGGGGATCATGGTGATTATGGTGTCAAGGTTTAACCAATCAAGTAAACATCTCACACACCACCTTGTATCTTAAGACCCGATGTCAGCCGCGAATTGGACAGGGAATTTCCACACCCGCCTTCTCAGACACGTGCAGGCTAACTGCAAGGGACTAAATTTTCACGATACAAAATAAAAATCACTGTACATGCAGACAGAAAGTTACAACATGCTCTGTGTCAGATCATGCACCCTTTAGTAGTATGTGGGCTTGAAGTCTCTTTTACCCCTCAACCTTAACAGCATGTCTCGTACTGAGGAAGGGCTGAGTATACCATGAGGGCCTATAACAGTATCAGGATGACAGGAGCTGCACCACAGTCATAAGAAACCATGAGTCAATGTTAATTCGTTGGCGTATTTAAAGTTCATGTCAAGGACCTGTAATAACGTCTTTCCCCCCTGCCATAAGCAGCTATGAGTCAGTGTTATTTCATTGGCGCTTTTAAGATTTCTGTCAAGAATCGGTAACAACGTGCTTTCAGATCAAGCTAAACTCAATCTTAAAATCATCTGATTCTCTGCACCCATATACCAATCTTTAATGCCCGTTACCAAATCTTATACGAAGACAACAATAGGGCGCGATGAAGATACGTACACGTGATATGATTGCGTAAACATTACAACCCTCCGAGTATATATCGCACTGTTTGCTTCGCGGTTTCATCTCGATCTGACTTGTATGATCATCTACTGTACCTCATACTCGAGAATCAGGTTACCCACCCTAACACCAGTCACCCACTCCTAACGGCAACAATGGCGAGAGAAAGTGGTGTTGCGCACAAAGTGATTTCTGTTATTTTGCGTCTTGCAGAGCTTGCCAGCGCAATAATTGTCCTTGGAATCCTCTCACGCTTCTGTTACCTTGCTGGCATTGCCGAGGCTCACATTGACGGACGTATCATCTATACGATTGTTGTCGCATGTCTCGGTATCCTCTATTCGGTATTCTTCTGCCCGCCATTCAAGAATATGTTCCTGGGCTTCCCATTTGACTTTGTCTTGTTTGTTATGTGGCTTGTGGCATATTGCCTGCTCCAAACGGTATGTTTTTCCCTATTCTCCCAACCAGGATAATTACTGATTACGTGATACTGTTCAGAGGACAGGTACTCATACATGCTCTGCTAATTGGTATTATAACTACTGGGGCTATTATTGGGGTCGTTTCTGGCATGTTGGACGTCCTGGGGCAGTGAATATTGGCGATGCGGGTTGCGCCTCATGGAGAACAGCCTTGGCCTTTTCATTCATCGCGTGGTTCTTGCATTTTGTTAGTGGTTTACTTGTAAGTCGCTATAGGACCTGGGCTCCATTAATCCATGCTGACACGAAGAACTCTAGGGCGCGTATGTTTTCGTCACCTATATCAGGCTGGACGAGACCAAGAACGACCTCAGGCAACATGCCGAAAAGCTGACAAAGTAAGTTTCACTCCAACATCAACCATCTTGGAATGGGAGTTATATGCTAACAATTTCTCCACCGAAGGCCTGAGCCTCGGGCTAATGGCGATCGTCTTCAATCAGTGTCACACAGGGATAACGCAAGCGACGTCTAGATTCGAGTGCGTAGTAATGTACTGCCTGATAGCGGACGTAGAATCAGGAGGATAAGAGGCCAGGATTGGCAAGAGTTGACAATGTTGATTTTGTCGAAGTCACCACAGTTAGCTCCTAGTTTTGCAACGGTCCACCAGATTGGAACAGGGACACATTATCTTACCAGCTGATACGTATTTAATGCTTGATTTATCAACTTGTTACTTTCTTGAACCCTCTTCATTTTGTATACTTTCGAACCTGAACGAACCTCCATCAGCAATGGGTTCATATCTGTGGTTGTTTAATGAACATGTTAATTTGAACTGTACGACTTGATAACTGACCTTCAAGAAAACTCAAACAGAGGCCTCTTCACCTTCATCCATAACTAGGAGCTTGCTTATCTTGTTCAAGGTAATACACTATACTGATTAAAGCTAACGCATCCCGTAATCCATCTGCAATATTGCATCAGTACACTTTGATTTAGCCTTTTACAGTTTTCACATGTAAAACAGCATGAAACTCAGTAACAGAGCAAAACCTGCTACCCCCTTCAATGGTGCCACAACTCCCACACCACTTTCAATGATTTGATCTGGCTCATAGAGTCCTGGCACTGTGTCATTCGTAGTCCCATTCCAACAAAACGTTTTGAAGCAATCTTCGCACTGGGATGGTACAGCGGTCTTTGTTCGAATAAAGCTCCTTGCCAAAATGGCACAACCAATGCAGGCAGGCCAATTTTCAACAACTGTACCATTCCCCATAGTGGCGACATTATATCCGTTCTCAATAATGTTGTTTCTATCAGTGTCGCTGTATTCAAGGTCAAATGTTGTGAAGTTGGATTGGGTCGTATATGGTGCGTTGGGGAGATAAATTATCAGCGGGCCAGTTGAATTACCGCAGCCGAAGAATGTAGGCTGCTTATTTAGACCGAGATTGACAAAAGTGTTCTGATCTGGAATTTCGGGAAAATCATTATTCTGTGGTGATGTGCCTTCCTTGGATCGTTGATAAGTTGCCACGAGAGCTGTGCCGTTCGGCCAACGTGTTTTCGTGTCAGCGGAGCCATCAACGGCGAAGATGGCATCGACCTTTCGCTCCGACAAGAGTAATGGATGTAGTGGAATGTTCTGCAGGTCCTCTCCGCCATCAACGAGTGTCAAAATCGTCGAATCAGCGTTAGAATTGTTTTTGGGGTTGTATTTGTAAAATGGGTTGGGCCAGTTGGCGATGTCTCTATTCTCTTCGCCAATATCCGCCAACGTGTTGTTGATGGCCTTGACTAAGGAGTCTGGAGCGTCGTCGGCCTTGCCAATTTGTAGAAAAGCCTGATTGAATAATGACGCTGATGTGCCCATTACGAATCCGACATTATCCACGCCAGCGATACATTGGCTGCCTCGCTTGAGAGTACCATTGTTGAAAGACGAGCCGACGTATTTCAGAGGTGCAAAGGCAGAAAGGCCAGGGTCGTAAGAGCCCATTTCCCATGGGTTAAATTCCACGATGGTGGAGTTGGTGGCGATTTGAATTTGACCCGTTGTCCGTTCGATGGCAACGATGATGGGCATTGGCGTTTGTGCATTGGCGAAATCGGTATCGTTTGCAATCGATGAGAATGTATATGCTAAAGTGATGTTAGTTACTCCCATCGATATAGGACCGGAGAAAGGTTTACCTGGTCCTCCATCGCTTGCATTAACGAGCTGATACGACAAAGCTCTTCCCCAGTAATCAGTAATACTTTTGTTAAATCCTGCGTCCACCTTGTCGTTCACATCCTGGTATAACTGACGATAATACTGTGACCGCCTTAAGCCTGCTGGACCTATAGATTATATGTCAACAAAACCGTCTACAGATAGAAATTAGGCCTTGACAAACCTTCGATAATGGAGTCATCGAATTGCCAAAGAGTCGACAGAAATCCACTTTTTGCAGAAATGATGGACTCAACCGATGTGAAGTTCTGCGTATACAAGCTTCCAACTGTCCAGCTACCTCCAGACAGACCGCTCAGGTATGTAGTAGCCTGGAGAATACCACCCAAGTGGCCTTTGCTGCTGGAACCAGTGGTCCGATTGTCAAACGCGGCGATAGCACCAGCACCGTTCATCATGGCTCTGTAACCCCCGCCTGAGATAGCAATCCCAATTCGTGGAAGGGCATCGTCGTCACTCAGGATACTATCCAGGTACGAGTCTGTGTCAAAGTCTCCGATATCAAATCTCTTTAGGATATCTCTCAACGCGGAGCCGGTGTTTTTATCACGTTGTTCGAGCCATTTCGCTTCCTCGGATGAAAGATTGGCTGCGGGACGTATAGTGGGTCGTGTTTCTGGGCAAGAGACTTTACCTGGTGCGTAGCCATCAGGTGCATTTGGGGCTCCCCGCGGGCCAAGGAATGGTAAGACTTCAGCATTGGCGAAGACTGAATGTTGAACTGGAACATGCGTCAGATGGGGTGTCGATCTTGCGAAAGATTCACTTACGTGCAGCTGGAGCCAGCAATACCACAAAGTGGATCAGTTGCATGAAGAACATGATGACAGTTTATCCTGGACTCAGCAATGTATAACTTCACGAATATGCTTCGTTGAATAAGTGAATAATACCAAGAGTAACAACAGATTGATAGGAAAATCGACGGTTTTTGAGGCTGCGAATAGACCTTACACCGCATGGCCAAGCAACGACTTGTTGAAGTTCGCCACACTGTATTGACATGTCATAGTGTGTGTCTACCGTTGTAGACTTGTGTTGCACACTGTTAAGTGGGCTTATCATCATGCACCTTCTCCAAGTCTGATAAGGTTTGCTATTAGATACATATGTATCATGTCCCAGCCACCGCAACTGGGTACATGGTGGTTGTGTGCCGCCACAACATAGTGCATTAATTCAGCCGCAAGCATGGTCTGTTTTATTATCACATTTGAGTTTCAATTTGAGACAGGAATACGACATCCACCTAATCGTGACTTATGCCAGTCAAAGGTCCCTCGGCAACCTTCAAAGGATATTTAGCAGCAGCAGCTAACACCCCACCATCTTCCATCCCTCCATCTGTCTTTTGGCTAGGTTCTAAATGCGTTACTAAGGACGCGCCTCTATCCCATGGAGAGCTGACTCACCCAGTACAAAGACAACAACGGCTTGATTGCCATGTCCACCCAGAGTATGCACCTGGAAGTTAGGGATGGCCGACGCAGCGCTAAACTTATTCACACCAACATAAGGCAGGCTCCATGTAAATACCACTTCGTTTCTTGGTCCGAATCCGACGATGCGGTACGTAATTGAACCTTCGATCTTTCCGCCCAAGTGATTTGATTTGCAACGCAACATGCCGCTCTCGCCAGCGAGAATTGTCTGTAGTGGTGGAGAGCCTGGGTCTTTGATGAAATGGCCATGTGTAAGAGTTGGCCATTCAAGCTCGGTATTGAGCTCTTCGTTAGTATGGTTTAGAATCACCACGAACAGCTCCCGAGTGGCCATGGTGTTGAGTAATTCCAAGAGTTGATGTGAAGAGGTTCGGTTGTTCAAGGGTATGTAGTAGCTACCGACATTCGTACTGTGGTCTATGAATTCACCATATGTAGGAGAAGAGACTTCTTAATATAGTTTGTTGCCATGTGTTTGAGGATGTTGAATTGGACCAACGGGGCTTGTAACCTTGATGTTGAGGCTGGTTCCAATTTCCCAAGTAGTCTTACAAATCTTTTGGCGTGCATCGTCAGCGTCATCAACCCATTATGTTACCAACGATGCTCCGAGGTCCAGACCCTGGCCAATTTTCGATATAATGTCCCTTCCCATTCCTCATCTGCAGATGATTTGTCAGATCATGTGGCTCATGCAACTCACAGCAAACCTGTGGAGGTCGACATTGATGCTGGAGTGAGGGGTAGCAATGGCGACCGATCTGGGCTTCTAGCGACAATTTGTGATTGGGCTTTGGAACTTTGCATGCATGGTATCATATCAGCTGTGTTGTGCTAACTGAGAAATTGCAGCGCTATGACTCACTGAGATGTGCATGCGAACCTCCAAGCAAATGTAACCACATCTGACTGTGCCGTATCCGTTTGGAAGCGGAGGCACGAAGGCACTCAAGATTCTCTATTTTAACACCAACACTTCAGCTAGAGCCCAGGCTCTGAAGGAAATTTTGTTATGGCGACAGATTTTGTCATCTTTCACACTTGCACACCAACTTGAATCTACCCGTTCAGGTTATTCGTATTAGAATTCGTCGGCAGGATAAGGAACGCTTTAGTTGTGCAAAGTACCATTCCCCGACAACTCCATGGCCAATACCTTGTTACACGTGTGATGCAGACTTTTCTTGTCGGGAAGTAATGAATCTGCAGTAGTGGAGAGGCTAAGGAATTGAATGACCTTTCAGTCATAGTTGCAGACTGATGGACGAATTGGTATTCTAGTAACTGTACCACCATGAACCTACCACATTCAGTCCCGATGGCACCAGATAAGATCGCCTTTAGGGTACCCAACACTGGGAACCTTGACGTTGAAAGCCATAACTCCATCTGATCCGATTTCAGATTTGATCTTGAAATTTTCTGTTTCTTATTGAAAGGTATCCCAGGCATCAGCCCGCCATGGACATCGCTCAAGAAGAAAATACCAATCAGCATTTGCATTCCAGCATTGGCAGTTCTACTGCGCATGGAGAAAAACTACCAAAAGACAATGACACGAACGGTCGCAAGTAGGTCTTAACCCTGAACGGACTGCGATTGATGAATCTACTTCTACTAACACGGGAGATTCTTATCTGGTGCAGAAGTTGGTGGTTCCTCTCAACAGCATTCCCGATGATTGCTGGCACTTTAGGTCCAGTTGCTTCAGCCTTTAGTATATGTTCATTAGCTGAGCCGTGGCGACAAAACCTTGTTCCTGGGGCAGATATACAGAGCGCCGTGGATGTTCCTGATCCTTCATGGTAGGTCTGCAATGAAATCCGATTGTTATTCTTTGCTAACGCTCTAACCTAGGTTAGTGGTCATCGAGGCTATCCAGCTTCTGATCGGTATCATTGCGAATCTCTTCCTTCTTCTCCACATGGCGAGACGGGTCCGCTTCGGTTTAGCTCTGCCTGTCACGATAGTTGGATGGTACGAGAGCATGTTAATATTTGGTTCAATACTCATTTATTGCAAACAGGTATACCTCTTCAATTTGTCGCATCGCTCTCAGCGCTACTGCCGCTCGGCCGTTCAAAGACAAAGGACTATCTAACGAAGATATTATCTGGTCTCAGGCTTTCTACTATGGAATGTTTGCAGCTATACTCTACTTTGCTGTTGCAACACTGCTTACTTTGACCTTTTGGGGCGCTTCTACGAATCGCTATGAAAAGAGCTTACCACTAACTCCGAGTCAACGCAGCCTAATGCTTCAGAGCATCTTACTCCTGATATACCTTCTTCTTGGCGCCTATGCTTTCTCCGAAATTGAGTCCTGGAATTACCTCGATGCTGTATATTGGACAGTTGTTACGCTTTTTACCGTGGGCTTTGGGGATTATCACCCTACGACTGACCTTGGAAGAGGACTCCTGATTCCGTTCGCACTAGCCGGGATTATATCTCTTGGCTTGGTCATCAGCTCAGTCAGGATTCTCATTCTTGAGAACGCGAGGAGATGCATCAGGACGAGGATAGACAACAGGAAGCAAGACAAGTTTATCAAGAAGATGATTCTTAAGGGTGAGGGTTACACATTGGATCCCATTTATGGAGACTCGCAGATACCCCGTGGAAGCTCAGTCGAAGTGCAAGGACGCGAGTTTGAACGCCGTAAAACTGAATTCCAGCTAATGCGGAGAATTCAGGCCAGGTCTTCCACACGCAGAAGATGGGTTGCGATGGCGATTTCGACGTTCTTGTGGCTCTCTTTATGGTTCATAGGGGCTTTTATCTTCCAGAAAGCCGAGGAGGCCCAACAAAGCTGGACATACTTTGATGCCATTTATTTCTGTTTCGTGGCCTGGACGACAATTGGATATGGGGACTTTTCGCCAAAGTCTAATCTCGGAAGATCCTTCTATGTCTTTTGGTCTCTTCTTGCTCTGCCAACTATGACGATTCTTATATCAAATGCCAGTGATACTGTGGTTAGGATTATCCGAGATGGAATTATTCTCATCGGAAAAGTTACGGTTTTGCCGGATGAACGTGGATTTATGAGGAATTTGAAGACTATTATTAACAAAATTACGTTTGGCAAAGTCTTCACAGGGAACACCAATGAACCTGATGATCGAGGAGCATCTTCAAATGCCACTGGTCAACAACTATCTACCCATCAATCCCTTTTCAAGATACCGGATCCACAGAACACTCAACCTTGTGCGGATTTCACCTCTCTTTCACAAAAGAGTGTTGGCGACCTTCCCACACAGGTCCATCTACAGCTCCTTTTGATGTCCGAGATTCGTGAGATTTTGGGCCACCTTAAGGAGACCCAGCCACATCACTATACTTTCGAACAATGGGCCTGGTATCTCAAGCTTATCGGAGAAGATGAGAGTGATCCAAGAACACATGGCAGCGTTGACCAGCAGGAGTGTGGCCATACTGTCGTAAGAAAATGGTCGTGGATTGGAAGTCAGAGCCCTTTGATAAGTACCAATGGGGAGAGTGAATGGATTCTGGGAAGGCTGATGGATAGGCTTCAATTGTCGTTGACAGGAGAAAGCAAGGGTCAGGATAAAAGATAGATTATCGAGGTACAGCAGCGTGTTGGGTAAGGTTTGAGAGACGCTTGTACTGTGGAGCTACAAACAATTCGCCAAGAAGGCTAATGTCCTAGTTACAATCTCTAAGTATAGAGATTTGAGACAATGTTACCTCTTTAAACGTCTATGTGACGTCCATGCCGTCGGAACATTCCTTTGGCCCTCTGGACCCCCATCCTCCAAAAGGCTAATCTGAACAGTGCGTAAAGCAAAAAGGTAGCAGCGATGTTGAAGATGACATAAGCAAAACCAAATGCCCAATCTCTCCATCTGTCCTGATAATACATACCAGAGCGAGCCAAGACCTGATCAGTATCTCGAATAGGACAATAAGAACAATCATTTGTAGCCTCAGGGTTGAGCAGCGCTCCTGATGCTCCTTGTTGAATGTATTGCTGCATGTATGACCCACAGGTCTCACCGGTTGGAGGCTGGAAGATAGCAAGCTCAGAATCGGAGCAAATGATTGTATCACCTGCAAGCCCACTAACAGACACGCCGCCAACGAGATATGTCATGGGCGAAACGCGATACATAAATATCCAGAAACCAGGTAGAGCAGTTGGAGTTTGAAAAACACCAGCGAATAGAATCATCATGGAAAATAGGACTGTTGTCACGCGACCAGCTGTAGTCGCATCGGGCAATGGCGCAATGACCATGGCTGCAAACGTACCAACAAGGATATAAAAATAAACGAAAAATAAAAGAACCAATCCTTGGTCTTCAGAAGAGCGTATTCCGAAGACTGTGTAGTTGAATATCGCAAAGCTGATTATACCAAGGATGATATGATATGGAATTTCCGCGAGGATGTTGGCCAGAATAAGAACAATCCATGAGTACATATTAGAATGACGCTCACGAACTTCATAGATAGTACGTTGCATGACAAATCTCGGCATAATCTGCAACACCACCATTAGCTGTGTAGATTTTTAAGGGTCGCAAAGTTTTACCTGTTGAACTAAGCTGCTAAACATGGCACAAACCATGAGAATCGAGAAAATGGCGTTTTGGATTCCAATGATAGAACTACCTGGTTGGAAAAACGAAAAGCCGATGAACAAGGTGCCTGCGACGCCTAATGCAAATTTACTGGCAATGTATGTTGGTGACCGCCAGTTTTGTTGCATCGCGCGTCTCAACACGATTGGTACCTGCGAGATCAAGGGGACAGGGTAGGCGCCTCGTTGTTGGTCTTGAACGTCGTGTTCATGTGATGATTTGGATGTTGACGAATGTGAAATGCGTTCCAGCTCAGTTTCCACTTTGGTAGCCTCTCGGGACGTACTCCATATATAAGGCCAGTCCAACTCATCTTCTTTGGAATTACCAATCGTATCCAGAATATACTCTGCGGGATTTTCGTCGTCGGTACACTTCCGTGGTGCGCGTTCGTTGAAATAACCAATCACTGTGCCCGAATTCTCCCCAATATCTCCAAAGTAGGCCACCTTGCCACCTTGCGCCATAAGCAACAATTTATCAAACCTTTGGAACAGCATAGCACTTGGCTGATGGATCGTACACAAGATCCCCAACCCTCCCAAGGCTAACTTTTGAAGTAGGCTCAAGATTGCTTCTGAAGATTGGCTATCAAGTCCTGAAGTTGGCTCATCCAGAAACAACAGCAGGGATGGCTTTCCAACTAACTCGACAGCAATACTCAAACGCTTGCGTTGCTCTGCATTAAGTCCCTTTCCAGGGAATCCAACAATAGCATCAGCAAACTCGTCCATACCAACCAGATGAATCGTCTCTTCCACAGACTGAAGCTTTTGGCTTTTTGGTATATCGCGAGGCTGTCTCAACATCGCTGAGAACTGTAGCGCTTCGCGTACAGTTGTACTCTCAAGATGGACATCTTGCTGCTGGACATAGCCAACATCAGTCTTGAATGACGCCGGTAATGGCCTTCCATCAACACCGAACTCGCCATGGACTTCCCCAGAGGACATTCTCTGAGAAAGGGCATTGAGTAATGTCGTTTTTCCGGCCCCCGATACGCCCATCAAGGCGACAAGGGAACCTGACTTGACCCAGCCGGACGGTCCGTCCAAGAGCCGCCTTGAATTCCCTTTGATCATAACATCGAAGAGCAATTTCCTCCAGTAGAAGACCGAGTCATTTGATTTGGTGTATGTTGGTTTGCTAGAGGTAATCTCGCTTGGTGCATTGTTGATCATCATAGGTTGCTCTATGTCATCCCTGGCTTTGAGTTTCGCGTCGGTTTTTGGAACATGGCCACGTAGAAAAACTGGGACTTCAATGCTAACAGAGGAGTTCACGTTGAGCTCTGTAGCCAAAAGATACATGACCAAAAAGAAGAATAAGAAACCGAAAATAATACCCAGGTTGCGCCACAGATGGGAGTAGCTGTAATCATAACTTGTTTCAAACCACGAATCCCCATTAACGTAAATCTCCCCAGCCACAGATCCGGGTACGGGACAAACAAATGTCTCGCCCACGGGATTCGGATAGGATGGCACAAGGTTTGAACAAGGATAGTCAGTCCCATGAGCTTGATTAACAAGCAAAGCCTCAAAGGCATAAGCGAGGGGGTTTATATAAGAGATCCATTTGAACCATGGGTGCATTTCAGGACTGGGAATGACAAAGCCTGTATAGGTAACGAGTGCAAGTACAAGAAACCCAGATATTGCCATAGCCTGGGGAAGGGAGATCGTCGCAGCAGCAATCGTCCGAAAGATCATGGACATAGCTATAGTAGTAACAAAAACAAAGAGGAAAAAAATAAAAAATTGAGAGGCAGTTTTTGCGAGACCAGACAGGAAGTAGAGAATGACATTGAAAAAGATAGCAACGACGAACTTTATAGGAATGTCAACCAGAACATTTGCAAACGCATCAGCAGACGGTCGATAAAAGGCATATGACGACTGTCTAGCCATAACAGAGCGTCCTTTGTAAAGATTGTGTGTGTCTGTCACGGCCATGAGAACGTTGAGAAGGACTGAAAAGAAGAGCACAGATCCGTAAGAGAAGAATGCGTCTGTAGTCTCTGGGGTGCCGTAGAATATTGATCCTACAACAAGCGCAATGACAATCTCTCCAATCAGAGTTGTGCAGGTTGACGCCTTGTCGTTCCAGAGTTGCTGTGTTGCTCTTTTCGCACAAAGAGCAATTTGCATCGGGTATGAAATTGTTTGTGAAGCTTTCTTCAACATTCCCTTTGCTTTCAACTTCCCGCGTATCTCTTCAAATCGCTTTTGCGTAACGTTGCTGCTCCCATCAAAGTTCTTTTGATACTCATCAATTTCTTCCATCAAGGTCGAATACTCAGGTGAAGCGCGCCAGTACTGCTCAAACTCTTCAGAGGTTCTAGGTACTGACCGCTCTTGTCCAGCTTTGGCTTGCCTTTGTTCGGGGTTGGTTATTGCGGTTAGAAAATCTCCGGTTGTTTGCCTTGGAAGGCGATACCAACCCATGCGTTCGAAATAGCCTGAAGCCAGTGCAGTACGGCCGAAGAAGATTTCTCGCCCTTCGTAGAGGACTAATATTTTATCAAATAGGTCAATCATAGATTCCGACGATTGGTATATGGCTGCCGCATTAGATGATTGAGTTACTATAATATGATTAGTGAATCGTCATAACGTTAGCGTGCATGGTTCATACAATCGGAAAGAGTTCGTAGGCGAGCGATGAAATGTAGCGCAGACTCGGCATCCAGGCCTCGAGTAGAATTATCCCACGCCGATATAGCAGCTTCAGAAAGTGCAGTCTCCGCAATGGAAACCCTTTTCCTTTCTCCACCAGAAACTCCTCGTACATAATCATTTCCAACAATTGTATGTCTGGTGTGCGATAGACCAAATATCGTCAACATGACTTGGACAACATGGTTTATTCTTTCTTTGCGTGTTATTCCTGGAAGCCTTGCCCGTGGGGTCCGCATAGCAGCGGCGAATTCGAGGGTTTGACCAACTGTTAGGTAGGGGAGGTGTTCGTCTACTTCTTGGTTGTAGATTAACTCGCCTTTGAAGTCCCGAGACATTACTTGGTGTGGTATTCCTAGTCTTGTTAACTATGCATTCCGATGTGTTCGATGTTTGCTGTACCTGAGTAATGAAGAACGGAGGATGAGTTGATCTCCAAACTTTGCATCTCACCCGCGATAGTCTTTAGAAAGGTTGAACAACCACTACCAGGACGGCCTAGAACAAGGAGTAGCTGTCCCTTCTGGACGACTCCATCGAGGGCAGTAAGAATGCACCTGGTCTCCTTCGAGCGGAACCAAAACTGAGGTTTGAACGGCTGGGTAAGCAGTGTCCATAGAGTATCCTGTTGCTCAATAACCGGGCCACTTCCATGAACAGACAAATTTTTGAAACAAAACCCGGAACGCGGTGGAGTTGGAAGATCGAGTCTGCTCCGCAGGTTGACGAGTGCTTGAGACCATTTTTGAAAGTCAAAGGTTGGGTTCGATGGATTCAGAGTTTCATCCACGAGTCCTAACTTCTGTAAAATCGCGTCTTGAGACTCATCTCGACGACTTTGGGGAGATACAGCTATAGGATGCTGGGGTGTTGGGGTGTCTGTCGAGGGAGGATCCACAACTTCGTAATGCTCCGTGGCCTCTGACTGTTTCTTGCTTGTGTTCATACTGCTTATCTGTGCTTTATAAGGACAAGAATATTTTATACCGTAAAGAGAGGGGAAAAACACTGTTTCTGAAAATTTCGAAAGGAGAAATCTCAAGTGATAGATCTGTTTGCGGTAATGGTGTTGGATGCCTGTTCTTATTAACGGGGTACCTTGAACAAAGTATAAGGCATCTACAGTAGTACGTTCCAGGTCCACAAATACTCATCATCCGATCAAGAAAATGCTTTTTAGTAACCACTTCGCCGATAAGTCGGGATGCTTCTGAACCCACCCTCCCAAGCTGGTGTAAGTTAACGTGGCGGCCCTACCATGTACGAGACATGATCTGACAGTTACGTGGCTGCTTATCGCTGGAATAGAATAATTTCATCATGACGTGTTAATATAAACTCTAATAGCACAAGCTAGTCCTACAGTCTAAGATCAATTCTACAGCAGTTGATTTAATTGACGCCACTTTACAAGGGGTAGAATTGACTTTTTAACTGGGGGGTGGACAAAGGGTTGGAAAGAACGCTACAACCAGCCGGCTGTGCACTGCTCATTCGTTGGTAACAACCGAGCATTCATTGTGATGGAACGCGTTCGGGGAAATTGTTTAGCCGAAGGCTGGTTAACGTTATCTGATACAGATAGAGGGAATATTTTCTTACAGCTTCGGCAGATGTACCAGGGATTGAGAGCCCTTCAGCCACCGCCAAGGACTGGAGTTGCGAGTTGCGAAGGAGGTTCATTACGCAATTCACGCATGCCGCGATCAAGACCCAGATTTGGATCATTCAAAAGCATCAAGGCTTTCCATCTGTGGTTACGAGAGGGTCTCCAGTCTAAGCAACGTCCAGATCATATAGACGATCAAGACTGGGAGTTTGCGGGGTGGTACCCGTGCTACTGGGAGTATACACCGGCATGGCGTGAAGACGCGTCAACGATGGTAGAGAGAGATCTGAGCTTTGTTCAAAACAATCATAATACCCAACCCATTGCATTATTCTTGCAAACTGAGATATGACGCAAAATCCAACAACAGACGGCCCTGCACATTCATTGGACAGCCTCCTCTCTTTTGAGCATATCATACGTCGGTTGAAGCAAAGCCATGTCGGCAGCATCGAGATATCGTCCAGCCGCAGTCTTACTAGCAACATATTCGTGAGCAACAGCCTCAAAATTCCCCCAATCCAATTCTGACGTCCCAGTTGCCCTACCATCTTGAGGCTGTTCCACACAGAGTTTGAGTAACCCATGTCTGGCAACGCTAGTTAGGGTCATTGTAAACTACAGGCGTGTTGTGGATGATTTCGACCAGTCGCGTTTCGTCTTGGATTTTGGCAATAACAGTGAGGGCCAGGAGATTGTTGGTACTTCTCACGTTGTCCAGAGGGATCTCCTCATATACCCAACTGTGAATAGGGTGGTTTTTGACGTGGCAGCGCATGCCAGGTATTTCGGCACCTCTTTCATTCTTTGGTCCAATGAGAAACCCCCAGTGATACCTGTAACTAGAGCTTAGCTTGGTCTGTTTAAACGAAACATGCACTGTTTACCTTCGTATTTCGTTATTGTTAACCCCACTTGGGTACAAGGCGATGTGCAAGCGGTTCTTATTGCCATCCTTCGTGAAGCGTCGGGGTCGAGATAAGGTTGTTAGTACAGTGCAGTCTGAAGACAGTAACCGTATAAATATCCAATCAATTTAATTTTTTTTCTTGGAAACTGATTAAGTTCTGGATAAATAGTCAAGTGGCACCTTTCGTCTTCTTATAACAAAACAGAGTGAATTGCAAAGTATTGGTATGGCAAACCCCAATAAGCCCTCGGTCTCCAGTTTAATTTACAGTACTGTTAGCGCACTAAATGGATAACCAAGCGCCTTGTTCACAGCATTATCGCGCGTTAAGTCAGACAGCAGACAACGTGAACATGGTTTTCTAGAATTTTCCTTGATACTCTTTCAATTTAACAGCCCGCGACAAGTATTCATACAAAGCCTTCAATCACAGCGTTTCAACCAATCAATTGATTTCACCACACTGCCACAAGTAAGCGTCTTAGGGTGCTGTGGCACTTCCTAAATTAACATGCAGAAGCGAATTTAACTTCAGGAAAGACGACTATACTTGTGGGAAGAAACAAAAGTCTTATAATCATCCAAAGTCCAGCTGACAGTGAAGGGCTCTGGATCCTCGCACGGGATTATGGGAGTTAGGCAAGCACGATCCAGCTAGACTGCACAATCGATTTTGGACGGATTATCCTTGGTGCTTATCAAGAAGACGAAGGACGATGTTCTTTTCGTGGTTATCATGCGCCTTACCACAAATAAAACTGGTTCACCATCATGTCATTACGCGTCACAACATATCCATCGACAAGGCCGCACCATTTGTCCTTCTTTGACCCTGGCACAGTCAGTAAAAGGCCGATGAGTAAGCTGACGATGTTACTCCACCAATCATCGAAAAAAGGGGGAACTCAGCTTTCAGCCGCAACTCGAATGGGAGACATCCTTGACCAATCAAGTTGCGAGGATATGCCAGGCTGTGTCGACTAAGATGCATTCTCAACTTCAGCTGCGCCAGGGTTAACGCCAAACATGGTTCTGGACCGATGTTGAGGAACTATTGCATGCCTTGGACTCAATTGAAGCAAACCGACAATTCTTTGTGTTGCCGTGAATGTCCAACTACCGAAGGCTAAACAGAGGCTTTTTGAAACATCTAGCTGTACTTGACCATCCACAGTGTAACAGCTCCTCCGTAAAAGGAAGTAAGTTTCGGCTGTAATGAAATACACCGTGTTGTGCAATAATGTTCCCCTCTTTGTACAGGCATCAGACCTTTTTTACTTGACGATAGGTGAATATCTCGGCGGAGTTCAGGATTACATGAGATGCAAGGTTTATAAGTAAACCAATCAGCACAGGGTATAACGCCTCTGTGTCAGCCTCAGCCCTGGCCAGGAGTCACATGGAATGGATGACTTGCATTCTTACATGTGCAATTTACGTCGCTCAAAAGTCCTTATGTCAGATATAAGTAACCTTGCTCCTCGTATTCTGTAACGGCCAAACATCATGGCTTCTACCACTGCAATTGTAGCTACCCTTACACTCCTTGGGGGACTTTTCAGAATGTCTCTCGTTCCTATCTTCAAGTCTTTATACATTCGCTTCTGGAAATGTGTCAACGCCTTTATTGATTGGCACAAGCTTCCTACCTGGTTTGCCGTTTTTAACCTCCTCGCTCTCCGATATGAACTTCGTGAGAAGAACTTGCACGACACGTCTCCAGATGCAGACTTCCAGGGGTCCGAGGCTAAATGCCCAATGAAAGACTCCAAATTCATCACCTCACGAGACTCGGATGGTCTTTACAATGATCTCAAGCAACCCAAGATGGGATGTGCTGGAATGAGATTCGGTCGCAATGTTCCAAGGAAACACACCAAGCCCCCCACTGAGAAGGAACTGCTCACACCTAACCCCAGAGTAATCTCTGAGAAGATTCTTGCTAGACCGGAAGGTCAATTCAAACCAGCTGAGATCGTCAATCTTCTTGCCGCAGCATGGATCCAGTTCCAAGTTCATGACTGGGCACAACACTTCCTCGTAACCAACGGCGACAAGGATATCAATATTCCTCTCGAGAAGAGAGACAAGTGGGCTGAACAAACAATGAAAATCCCTCGTACCAAAAAGGCCGACACACTATCCAAACAGGACTCAGAGACGCCTGCTTACGATAATGAATGCACTCACTGGTGGGACGCCTCCCAGATCTACGGCTCAACCGAAGCCGAAACACAAGCCTTGCGCGCGAAATGCCACGAGTCAAAGCCCGGCCAACTAGACGTCACGGTCTCCGAAGGCGAGCAATTTCTCCCTCGATCAGAAGATGGTATTCCCAAGACTGGATTCAGACAGAACTGGTGGCTGGGTCTTGAACTTTTGCATACACTCTTCGCTCTTGAGCACAATGCCATTGCTACGCAGCTTCATCTGTCCAATCCTAGTTGGTCTAGTGATCAAATCTTTGACACCGCTCGGATGATCAATTGTGCCCTTATGGCCAAGATTCATACTGTTGAGTGGACGCCTGGTATTTTACAGCATCCTGCGCTGCAAATTGGCATGAATGCTAATTGGTGGGGACTTTTGGGTGATAAGGTGAGTTATACGATTGACGGAAGGATGATTGCTGAGTTGGTAATTAGCTGTGGCACGCTTTTGGTCGCATGTTTGATAACAAGTCAGATGTCATCTCCGGTATTCCAGGTTCAGGCGTCAACCATGACGGCGTGCCATACTGCCTCACCGAAGAATTCGTCTCAGTATATCGTCTCCATCCTCTCATCCCCGATAACGTCGCCTTCTTCAGCATCAAAGACGGACAACACAAGGATACTCTTTCTATTCAAGACGTTTCATTCGAGTCAGCTCGCAAGCCCTTTGAAGATGACACCGAGTCTGGTCTAGGACTTTCCTTCGCGGATGTCTTTTACTCGTTCGGCGTCAACCACCCCGGCGCCATCCGAGCTCACAACATGCCCAATTTCCTACGCGACTTGAAAGTCCCCGCTGACAAAGACTTTCCAGAGGGAAGACACATCGATCTGGGAACCATCGACATCCTCCGTGATCGCGAACGTGGCGTTCCTCGCTACAATGAATTCCGTCGTCTGTTCCACATGTCACCAGCAAAGAGCTTCATCGACCTCACAGGCGGTGACGCCAAATTGGCCGCCGAACTAGAAGAGGTCTACGAAGGCGACCTCGAAGCTGTAGACCTTCTCGTTGGTTCACTGAGCGAGCCTCTCCCAAAGGGCTTTGGCTTTAGTGATACCGCTTTCCGTGTTTTTATCCTCATGGCTACACGACGTATCAAGTCTGATCGATTTCTGGCCGGAGACGGTTGGTGTCCTGAGGTTTATACTCGTGAAGGGATGGAGTGGGTGCAGAATAATACCATGAAGGATGTATTGTGCAGACACTTTCCTGAACTTGCTGCACCGTTGCATAATCTAAAGAATGTGAGTATCTCTACGGCTTGATCAAGTTTTCAAAACTGACTATGATAGGCTTTTGCGCCATGGACCAAGCTTGGTCAAACAGCGGCTTATGCTGGACCGGAGACAAACAAGGCCAAGGTTTAACAAGACTATGCTTGTTGAAACAGTTTGTACTGAAGACCCAACTGTATAACCAGCTTTGGGTCTGCCTGGAAGGGTACGATGAGATTGGGAGAGCATGAGCAATAGGTCTGATTATTACCTCTACCTTAAAACGATCAACTGGGACATGCTTTATCTGTCAAGAGATCCACTATAGCCTTCCGCGTGTCCCCCATAAGCGACAGATGCGTTGCCACTTGAATTACCGTATTTCCCCTCGCATCTTTTGAGAGCGGATCAGCTCCGTGCTCAAGCAATGCTTTGACCAACGTTACATTCCCATGGGAAGCAGCAAAGTGTAGAGCTGTACAGCCACATCTAATCGTCGCGCCTGAAATCTTAGGATCTTGAATAGTTTCTTGCACCTTATGCCCCCAATAGTAATAGCAACGTCCTTTATCACACAGCCCTTCCCAAAGATAAAAGTAGCCCTGGCATGAACAACAGCACGCTGGACTAGTTCGTAAACGAACGGGGCGAGCTCAGTGTTATTCTCCTTTCTGTTGGACGATATGGCGAGACAGTGTAGCGGTGTCTACCCTTCGACTTTTACAGAAAGGGGATCTGCGCCATGGGAGAGAAGGAGCTTGGCCATTTTTGTAGCTTCGGATGTTGACTTTGCACGACTATTCAGATGAGAACCCTGCTTTTTAGGCGTCAACGCACAGTGAAGAGGTGTCCAGCCATTTTCACTGACGCCATTCACATCAATGCCCTGACTGATGAGAAATTCAGCAATATCACACTTTGCCCCGGCTGCAGCGTAATGCAGCAATGTCTCACCGTAGCGATTCTTGGTTCTCAAAGCCTTACTTTTATCCTCTATTGAATAAGAGGATATGTAAAGCTGTAACACCTTGAGATTGGAACCAAGCGCAGCAGCATGGAGAGGTGTTGCCCCCGCTTCAGTATCCCCTTGATGGACGGACGCACCATGGCTAAGAAGAAGACGAATGGCCGTTTCGTTGATGCGCACATGTGGTCCACTCTGATGCATAGCAGTTGGTAAGGCAAGGAAATGCAGTGCTGTTTTGCCTTCGTGGTTGGAGACGTTGGGATCGGCGCCTTTTTCAAGTAGTACTTTCAGAGCTCCTACAAGATCGATGTGACGAGCAGCGATTATGATAAAGGGTTCCCCGTAAGTGCCTCCATTCGGATCCGCCCCAGCGTCAATCAACAGGGCGATCAAAAGTTGCTGCTGTAGATAATCATCGCCGTTATAATCGATGAGTTTACTAGCCAGCAAAGGCTTGAACGCCACTGCGCAACCAAGCACCTCATCCAAAGTCTGTTGATCAAATGATAGTTCTGAGAGAAGGAGCTCTGCAGAGTAGAACTTCCAGCTTCGCGCTGACCACAACAAGACATCGTTCTTAGTTTTCGCCGTCCATTCCCACCATCCTAACAGAGCACTGAGGATGGGAACTTGACCATTCATAGCCGCTTGGAAAAGGCACATCTCAAGCTCTTTGATGCTACTGGTAAAGGGCCTTCTGTGCAGATGTTTCCAGAATAGCCAGAGTAGTCGTTCGTTGCCTTCACGAGCAGCTAATGCCAACGGTGATAGGCGAAGTTCATGCTCAGACGAACCAGCTATAACATGAGCGCCAGCCTGTAATAGAATATCCGCTACCTCGATACTATCCAGGTGGACTGCAAGGTGCAAAGGGGTGCCCCAGCAGCCATCGCCTGACTTGAGTAGGTATGCAGCTTCTGGAGACGCAAGCACGTGCTGTAGAGTCGCCAGGTCATTGATGCAGATAGATGTGTGCAAAGGGTACTCTGAGTCCTGCCCTTTGAATGAGTTCCTGACACGATCTGCGGTAGACTTGTGCCTTAGCATTGCGTTGGGTGCTATAAGATAGATAGAAGATATGAAGATGCAGGCAGCAATGGTTGTGAAAATGTGCTTGTTCATAACCCCACTTCAGTTTGGCGGCACAGCAGACAAAGGACTACCAACTGACCAATGGTCTTGAATATCACGACTCCACCTACTGCGTAGCAGAGCAGCTGGAGGATTGAATCCACTTCGCAAAAGGTAATTAGGTTCGTTTCCTATGATCCTGACGCCTGAAACTGCATCAAATCGATCTCAAAGCTTGCTCCTGGACACTTCATATTGGGAATATTCCTACACCACTCCAACTCACGCTCAAGTCCCCTGTGAGCGAAATATTTCAACAACGTCGCTTGAGAATAACAGGTTATCTGCGGACCAAACGTCCCATTCTCAGTCCGATAGCAAAACTCTATGCTTTGGCAAAGTAATCGGGCTATTCTCTCAGAGTCTCCCTGAATAGTACTACCGTTGTTAGCTCCACAAAGAAGGATAGTATCGAGGATGTCTAGCATTATGCTAGAGCCGAATATCCACGCACTGGCTGCTCCCATTGACGAGAAGATGAGCGCGAATGGAAACAGCTTATCTGAATCGCTAGTGTCGACGGGATTGCTAGCCCGAGCTGGGACGGACCAATACACGGGTATCTTGCTTTCCGCACAGGTTCGTTCTTGGTATTGGATTCGCCAATCATCAAGGTCGTTGTATTTCTGGAGAAGGATGTTGATGTAAAAGGGTAAGTCTGCAGAATTAATATCTACTTGAATCAGCTCGTGAGCGCTAGCCATGATCGAGGGTAGATCGATGGTAAGGTCTAGTAGGCCAGTGAAAGTTACTTCAGTGGGAGGGCTGATGTGTTGTCGCCAGACGTAAGGTTCCAGTAAAAGCGGGCGTTTCTGAACCATTGCTTGAATCACCTAAGATAAATGAGCGAAGTCACTCTCGTCGAACTATTTACTTACGCAGATTACGCACAGGCGTCGGCAGAGGTCGACCCAACTTTGCGAATGTGTCCCATACACAGCACGGTTACGAAGTATGGCAGATATTCCCTGAGCATGTGCATTCCAACTAGTACTAGCATGGAAAATAAACAGCTGTCTCGCGTCAATACCTGCTCGTATTTCGGAGACAACTACTCACCTCACAAGTGGAAAGTATGACAATAGCAGCAAGACTCTGATCACTATTCCCAATCGACGGACTGTTCAAAATACTGATGACCTTCGATATAGCCTGATTATACAGCTCAACCGTCTGATCGTAAGAAATTCGCCTTTCTCCAGATAAGCGGATCTGAGTTGCGCAGAATGCCAAGAGCGAATAGTCCAACGCCTCATTGGGACCCTGCATCTGACATACGGCTCTGAACCACGATGAAGGCGTTGAGTCGCCTTCGCTATTTCCCGCTTTCGAGAGTGGAAAGTAGATACCGTCTGCAATTGAGAGCGCTTGCTGTCTGAATGTGTCTACATCATATGACGAATCGAGCTGTGTGCGCATTCTCTGTAGTAACCCCAGCCAGGACGTTGACACGTGTGATTTCGCCGCTCGCACGACAGATAGGGCAGAGACATTAGGGCTGGCTTGAGTTCTGTGGACCCAAAGAGTCGATTGCTCGTATCCACGACATGAAATTCCCGCTTTGGAGCATCGTAGACATTTCGGGTGGGTAAGATCGCACTGAGACGGATTATTAATGGGCTTTTTCGTGGAATCTTTGGGATATACCTTTACGCGACGTCGTCTGCAATCGGGGCAGGCCTTGGATTTACCAGGGATACCGACCATCGTGTTGGGAGAGGGCTGGAGAATGACAAAGAGTTGACTAAGAACAAGTTGTCGTGAAATTCTTCACTCCGACACCATACTACACTTGGCAGCAATCTTCGAGTGTTTGGGAGGGATGTTTCGGGAATATGTGGAAGAAGGTGAAGAAATGACGAGACGTTGAAATAGCGTCCACCCACGAGAAGACCGGTATGGGGCTGGATAAGCTAAGCCGTAAAGAGTAGCATCCTTCGAGATACTCGACAGGGACACCCCGCACCGAAGATCCGAAGGGAACTTAACCCGTTACGGAACCATCTCGCGAGGAAACAGTCAAGGGTACGATTTGTCAGAAGTCTCATAGCAAACGCTACAGAAGTTTATAAGAAGCGTCAAAGAACGTGTCATCACATATTTTTCATTCTTCACATACCTCGATTCTTGAAGCTCTTATTTGAAAACAATGTCTAGCCCAAACCAAAACCCTCGCGCGTCATCGCCTGAGAACGATGGGCAGACTGACACCCTACCAACGGAAATGGAGTCAGGCGAGGAAAAAGCTCCTGCGACGGACTTTGGTCCAGCACCTGATGGAGGATTAAAAGCCTGGTCCGTTGTCGCTGGTAGCTTCTGTGCGGTATTCGCCAGTTTCGGCTGGATCAACTGTACGTTCGTCAACCCATCCAAGAACACGATTAACACCTACAGGCATTGGCATATTTCAAGACTACTACGCACAAAACCAGTTGAAATCCTACTCATCCAGCAGTATCGCCTGGATCCCCTCTGTAGAATCCTTCATGATGTTTTTCTGGGTAAGTCCATCTCCAAATCGCCGCTTTTACACCTTCTCACTACTATCAGGGCCCTGTGGTGGGTAAGATGTCAGATGAGCTTGGTCCTCGTGTACCAATCCTTCTTGGATCATTTCTTCATGTGTTTGGTCTGATGATGACGTCCATTTCGAAAGAGTATTATCAGATTCTTCTGTCTCAGAGTTTTTGTAGTGCTATTGGATGTTCATTCCTTTTCTATGCTCGTAAGTCTTAGTCCATCTCTCCCCCCTCACAGCAACTGACTGTGTCTCCAGCCATCGCAGCCGTTGGTACTTGGTTCACCAAACATCGCGCCATTGCCTTTGGCATCGTCACAGCTGGATCTAGTCTCGGCGGTGTCGTGCTACCAATCATGGTCAACCGTCTAGTCGTCCGAATAGGTTTCGGCTGGGCAATGCGATCCATCGCCTTCCTGTTTCTTGGGCTTTTGGCTATTGCCAATCTGACTATCAAGTCGAGACTTCCACCGCCGAAGAGGAAGTTCAACCCCAGAGACTTCATCACGCCATTCAAGGAGATGCCTTTCCTTCTCTTGACGATATCGGCATTTATGCTTTACCTGGGTTCCTTTCTTCCCTTCAACTTTATCATTGTGCAGGCAAAAGCACTGGGTATTTCACCAGGCCTGGCTGAGTACATGGTTCCAATCGTCAATGCTGCATCGTAAGTCTCGGCGTCTCATCTATGTAACCTCTGACTGACAATTCCCAGCACATTTGGCCGACTTCTACCAGCATATCTCGGCGACCGCATCGGTGTCTTCAACGTCATGATTCCTCTGACTCTTCTCGGTGGCATCTTTACCCTCACCGTCTGGCTCACCGCACACTCCGCTGCATCAGTGATTGTTTACGCTGCGCTATATGGCTTCACATCAGGATGCACACTCTCCATCATTCCCGCCATGGTAGCTTCATTCTCTGATGTGCGCAGTATTGGTACGCGTAACGGGTCGCTTTATGGTGTTGCGGCATTTGGTGTGCTTATTGGTAGTCCCGTTGCTGGAGCTATTGTTGGTGATCAAAATGGCAGTTTTTCTGGGCTGATTATATTCTGTGGTGTCTCCATCCTGGCTGGGACTGTCTTTGCTGTTATGTCTAGATGGGCGCTCGTTGGGGCTGGATGGAGAATTAAAGTGTAGAGACTGTGTTGAGGTTACTCATCATAAGCCTTGTTATGATAAAAGCAAAAGGAATAGGACTTGGCTTAAACTCAATAGAAGTCTAAGTTCATTTTTATCTCTTGTGGTTTTGGCTCGTGTGTCCATTGTACTCTATTTCGCGCGTCCTGCTAACCTTGCCTATACAAGGTTTTGTGAAAAGTCTGTAAACCTTGACTTCGTTGGGGCTTACTACTTAAAGCACAATTTCTGTTTTCTTCCTTTTCAAAGGGTCGTGGAACTTGCACACATACTCCTCAGGTCGCATCGCTCAACATGGCTACCATCGCTAGTCTTCCGCCCGAGATTCTCATCGAGGTTATGAAGTTATGCAATCCACTCGATGACATTTATGCACTCATCAACGCGTCACCTATATTCTTGCAACTATTCATTGTCCGCAGGGAGCAGCTGTTGAAGTCAACCGTCGATCGTCTCCTACATGATTTCTCAAGATCCAACGAGCCCCGTTTTCTGCGCAACTCGATTCTAGCATTGCGACTCCGCTGCAGACACCGGGAAAATGTCACAACTAAGGAAGCAGAGATGGCTAACAACCACATTTCTCAGAACCTCTGCTCGGGCTTTGAGCTATCTACGTCAACCGAACTCTCGCTGCTGTGTGGTTTTTCTCGGCTTCTTACCGAGGCCCTCTGGATCATGAAGCACTGCGCAAGAAGAGCCTGGTATGCGACGTTTATCTATTCAGAGTACGGTGTCAGAGTTGGATACGATGATGATTCGATTCCGTCTGACAATGAGAGATGGCTGATTATGCAAGCCACAATGCACTATGAGGCCTACTGCAAGATGTTCTTTTTGAACGGCAAGGCTCTTTTCAAGCGTAGTGAGGCGAAACGCGAACGATTCTTTGTAGCTTCATTTCAGGATAACATCTCGAAGCCTGGTATTGACTGTATCGCTTGGTCAATTTTCGATCTATACGTGGAAATTTGGGATAGTATCAGTTACCATCTTCCCGAGCCTGCAAGTTGTTCCGAGCTTCAAGGCGTTTGGTTACACTGGGAAACCCATGTCAAGCTGTTCAAGGAACACACAGAGCTTGAAAAGGATATCTTTATACACTTTCTCACATCCCAAGGCCTAGGCACGATATACAAATTGTATCGCATGAATCTTCTTGAACAAATGAGATTTATAGTGGGGAAGTTCTACGAAACCGACTTCAATGCAGTTGATTGGTGTCCCAAGCAGAGTTGGGACAGAGATCTTTGGCAGCCATGGGATGGTTTTCAATTACAATCCTACATGAGAAGAATCTGGCGAGATGCCCGTGATTTCTGGGACGAGGATCGATTTTTGTGAAAGGACAAACTCAGCGCCGAGTATATATTATAATTTTATCTTTGTATGCTATAAACCTTATAAATAAAAGGTTATGGGGAGGATTTGCAAACCTTGACCGGGCTGGGACTTGCTACATAAGGCAGACAGTCCTTGCAATAGAACTATGCAATCTTTACTCAACGCGACCGGTCGCATCATTCACCATGCCTACCATCGACAGTCTTCCACCCGAGATCCTCATCGAGATCATGACAGAGTGTGATCTACACGACATTGCTGCGCTCATGAAATCCTCGCCCCGGTTACTACAGTTGTTCAGTGTCCATCGGGAACACCTCTTAAGGTTGGTCGTCAATATTCTGAGACTTGATTACCCAGACTGCGAACCGCACTTGTCTCTGTGCATGTCCAGTCTAGCATCACGCATTCGCTACTACAGGCACCTAGATATCACGATAAAGGAAGCAGAAGCAGCCAACGACTACCTTTGGGATCACCGCGACTTGGAACTTGACTTGTCGAAATTGACTTATCGCTCGATCCTACGCGACCTTTCCCGACTTCACACCGAGGCAAAGATTGTCGTAGGCTACTATGTATGGGCGTGCTGGCGTTCGCTCGACAGTCTTTACAAGTCAAAGTTCCCAGAGTTTACCCCAGCCACTTCCCCTACAACGTTGTGGCTTTCCCAGACCGAAAGATGGCGGTTTGTCCAAACTGCTATCCACTATGACGCCTTTTGCCAAATGTTCTTTTTGAACGGCGAGGTTCTCTTCGAGGGCGATCGATCCAAACGCGAACAATTCTTTGAAGTCTCAGAGACGGGCGGCATTGCCGCGGGAAACATTTATTCCTTCGCCGGTTTTATCTTGGAGGAATACGACAGAGTGTTCCGTCGTGTTACTTCGACTCCTGCCAAGTGGAAAAAGTGGGAAGATTCGAGAAAAAAAAGAGATGGAGAAGTCACGGCTCAGTCTCAAAGTCATACTGAGGCAAGGCAAAAAGAAGGTTTTCGCAACCATCAGAAGCACGATGCAGTGCAACCGTGTTGGGGAACTCTCGGACCGTCATCACGTCGATTGGACACCTCCCAGCCCCGAGATTGAAGCAAATTTACACCTGTGGCAGATGTACACTTCCCGGTTTGAACAACGCACAACACAAGAAAGAGAGATATTCATCCACTTTCTCACATCTCAGGGCCTTGGCATGTTTTGCAAAGTGGTGGAGATGGATTTCGAAAGCCGGATAGAGTTCGTACTGGAAATGTTCTACAGACTGAATGAAGGCAAGGAGGCTGCAGTGGATGATTGTTCCTTGTGGCGAGGAAATATTTATTGGAAGCCATGGAGGGGTGTAGTCTGTGATCCATATTTAAGACATACCTTCGCTTTCGACGATGCTCTTGAATGCTGGGACATGGCTCGATTCCCTCGTAAAGACGGACAATTGCTGGAACGAGTTGAGACAAAGGGTGAGAGCCAGGCCAGTCAAAGGATCGATTAGAAAGCTCAATCTATCAACTTTACAATACCATAGGGCCTGAATAACAAGATCTGCCTCGGTGTTAAGGTTGTGCGAGTTTATGATCCTGGAGCCATCGATCTTGATAGCTTTGGTGTTTGTGTTATCGGTGTGGTCTTAACCTGTTTCCAGGGCGATGGTGGACAGAGGTTATACAAGAGGTAGAAGTTTGTAAAGCCAGTAATTAAGTTGCTATTTTCAACTCGATAACCTTGATTGCGGACCAGTAGCTGAATATGACGTGGAGTTGCAGGCATATATTTTTCGCATATGATTCCATGACTGCTTGTCATGATGATAGCGGAACGCACGTCGAGATAGGTCTTGCTTAAGCAATGACAGTCAAGGTTATTGAACTGGTTAAGATAGAAGAAAGAGGCATTGTACCACAAGAGGTAGATGTCGACAACGCTATCCCGGAATGCAATAGTATTGTGGATCTTCCTAGTCTGAAGAAACAGGGCACCAACTCATTAGCAGTGAGTATAATTCCGATGCCAAGCCAACTCTGTTTAACACATTGGGACCTAACCGCACTTGTTCAGTCTCTGTCAAGTTTCAAGGACACTAGACCAGGGCTTTCCTCTTACCCCACATTGACCTTGAGTCCATCCCAGAGCCACCAGAACATGGTGGGTCTCGACTGCGACGTGCGTCACAGACTCTTTTACTAACCATTCTCCACTAAGTTTCAAACAAGTCGAGTCAGGAAGCAATTGTCAACAATGATCCACCCTGTTTTTTCTCCGTCAATTGAGAGAATTCGGCCTCGGCCAACACAGATGTCCGATCCCCATCAACCCCAGTTTTGTATCCATCAAGACCAACAAGGCTCCACTGCCAGAAACTTATTTATACATGACGCATTTCCTCTTGACCGCATCACCCAGTTTCCCTACTCTACTCAACCAACTCATTCATTTCATATCAAAATGGCTCGAATTCTCATCACTGGCTCAACCGACGGCTTCGGCTTCGAAGCAGCCCGTCAACTAATTGACCGCAAGTACGAAGTCTATCTCCACGCCCGAAATCAACAGCGTGCCGAAGAAGTCAAGACAAAACTACCCGGAGCCGCTGGTGTTTTCATCGCCGACTTGACAACCGTTTCTGAGACGCGCAAACTAGCTGAGGAAGCTAACGCCATCGGCACTTTCGACGCTGTCATTCTCAACGCTGGCCTCATGTCTGGACCATACCGAAAAGTCGACCTCGGCGTTCCAGCAAGTGTCTTCGTCAACCTCGTTGCACCATACATCCTCGCATCGCTTCTCAAACAGCCCAAGCGTTTCATCGTCATCGCTTCCATGCTGCACCACCAGGCTGATACAAGCCTCAAGGATATTTTCTGGCTTGAGCGAGGTGAACAGGCTTGGCAGGATTTTCAAGCCTACTGCGACACCAAGTTCCACGTTATGCTCCTCGTGAACGCGCTCGCGAGACGATTCAAGGATTCTTCTTATGTTTCTGTGCATCCTGGTTGGGTTCCTACTAAGCTTGCGGGTGCTGGGGCGCCTGATAAGATGGAGGATGGTATTGAGACATATGTCATGTTGGCTGAGGGTGATTATGATACTAGTCTCTCTGGAGTTTATTTCAACCCGAAGAAGGAGCAAGGTCAACCTCATGCGTTGACGGCGAATGAAGACTTGCAAGAGACTCTTGTCAAGGCATGCGAGGACCTTACAGGCTTGAAGCTTCCCAGCTCCTGAACCTAGAAACATAATTAAGAATTAATCATCATTGTCATGTCTTCTCATAGGAAAGGTGAAATTGTTTCTGGATGCTACCCGACAAAGCACGGTTGTTCTGATGTCTTGGCATTACGATGATGGTTCTGGACAGAGACTATTTTTATTGGCTGCTGTTTTCGAGAACTACCGAGGTTGCAAGGGTCGTGTGTGGGTCTTGGGCTCTTGACCTGTTCTAAAATTAGTCTTAGCTGAGGACTGTAGGGTAAACGTCCAGTCAACTTCAGTTATCATAGTTAAAGCACCTCTTGCTGAGATAATCTATAAGAAGGAACCTAGTATAGATAGTAGAAGTCTTTGCAGATCAAACTGATAGTAAGGTCCAAGTTTGTGTACGGTTATTGGATTTCTGTAGAGTGAACATTTGAACGACCCCTTCATAAATGGACTGCAATCCGATTAAACGACAGCATCACCCCAGCTTTCTAGATAACTACACATTAAATTACAACGCAAGAAAGCTACTGGCCGTTACTTTACCGAGCCAGTGATAGATGTAAGCTTAAAGATGCTACCTTGCGATGAATATTATGCCTGTATTGAAGAGCAAATAATTACAGCTACTTGGACGAGTGGAATTCACGGTGGGCCAAGAAATGACGAGAGGCGATGACATCATGAGTGTCGAGTCCACTTTAGAAATTGCCGGTTAGTCAGCGGATTTGATTGAAGTAGCCTAGCGTGGTAGCGATATATCCGAATATCCGAACGCTCACAACAGCCAATGGTAGAAGAGACATATGCATCATAGACTCACATACTATATATAGTAATAAGAACCTGGTGGATTGTAAAAGTATTCTCGCGATATACTCAATCTAATGACTGCTAATAGGTCTTTTTGTGTCTCTTTGTCCTTCCAAGCTTCCAGTGTCACCAGACTCAGAGCCATCCGCAGACACGCCTTCATTGGCAGCAATGCGCATCTCCAAATCCGGGTTCTTCGCCTTCCACCTCTTCATATACCAAACACCACCCATCAAGATCGCCCACATCGTGAACTCAAACACCGTCGCAGCCGGATATCCATGAGGAAACTTGGGTGCCTCAACCGTCGGAAACGTAAAAAGAGGAATCCAAATCTGGTTACAGAATCCCAACGTCATCATCGACGAGATGATAAGACCTCGTTCTCCATAGTTCTCTTTCAGTGTCGAGTTGACCCATGAGTAGAGAATGGGCGAAGCCATTCCTGAGAAACCACCGAAGTAGAAAGCGACGAATTTGAGACCGTCGGGTACTGTCCAGATCGATAAGACGATACAGGCGAAGAAGACGAACGAGGCTTGGAATGTCCAAAGGCCTCGAAGACTGAGACAGCCTGCCAAAGTGGTGCCAAGCCATGAGGATATAGCGCGGAGAAGGTTGATGAAGGTTGGGAGAATATTGACAAGCTCGATTGAGTAGCCGGTGGAACGTAACCAGAGAGCCATATAACCGGTCTGACAAGTGGTTAGTTTTGGGGATCAGTACGAGAAAGGAGTAACTCACCCAGTAATGAGCTTGGCAGAGAAAGATATAACACGACACACAAATCCACCACATAGGTCGACTTAAGGTATACTTAAAGGTCTTCCAAGTGATACCCTCTTTCTCAACAGTAGGTATACGCTTCAAAGCAAGAGCATGATCTGCCTCTGTCATATACCATCTTCTTGGAGAAGTAGGCAAACCAGGCCAGACAACAAATCCAAGGAAGGCAAGAGGAAGAGTGATGATACCCTGAACGACAAACAGCCATCGCCAGCCTGCACGTCCAAAGACACCGTCGAGGTTCTTGTATGCGGCTGCTTGGAGATATCCTGAGAACATGGAACCTAGTGAGTTGCCCATGAACCACACTCCTGCTCTCTTGAAGAGTTCTTCATTTTTGAACCTAGAGCCGACTGCAGGTACATGTTAGTTATAAATGGGTTATTGTGATGAACGGAACTTACGGATGAGATGGGTGCCACCGAATGAACTTGCTTCCAGGAAGCCAGTCAAGGCTCGCAGGATATAGAGATGCCAGCTATGTTGGATTTCGGATTGGCAGAAGGCAATGATGGCCCATAGTACTTGGAGTGAGGGAAGTAGGAATGGTGCCCTGATATGGTTAGTGCAACGCTTGCTAAGGGGGTACTTATTCTACTCACAGCTTTCCTTTGGTCTGCAGTGTCATGAGCGGGATCTGACCCAAGACATATGCCGTGTTATCTGTATTTGTGAGCTCACCATGTCCCGAGAATTGGGTACAGCCAATTGTAACTTACAAGCAACAACATAATAATTCAGCTCATTTCCGAAAGCCCCGAGATCCTCTTTCATGCCGGAAACGTAAGCATTGGTGATATTTTGCTGCCCGAGAAACTAAACCAAGAAGTCAGTACTAAGCTTCGGTCGGTAGTCGGCTCATGGCTGGACTCACACGGCAGAAGACTTGTCAATGTTAGCATAACTGTCAAATCGGGACTTGCTTAAGACTCACAACTCAATGATCCAAAGACCAAAATAGCCAAATCAAGCTTACGAAGAAGTTTCCTCTCTTCTTTCGGGTAGTGGGATGCTATTCCAATGTCAGTTACCATCTGCTGCCACGGAAGTCGGAGACGTACGATACCAGTCAAAGACGGATACAACAACCGCCCCGACCTTATTCCCCTTGAAACGCGCCGCTAAACCCATGTTTGCAGGATGTTGGACTGTTTGGGAGAGTTTATTGGATGATCATGTCCCAATGGCCTGGATTCACAGGACCTTTTAACTTGGGCATTTACCTTTTGTTATCTTGTGATCGGGGAACCAGCCCTGCCAAGAACTACATCACAGGCTGCAAGTATGGCGAGCTCGATCTAACGATGAACTCCCCGTGAACTCCCCGCCCCCTGTCAACACTTTTGAGCTCCGCGGTTCCTGATGTAGAAACCGGATACCACATCAAGATATCCACAACGAATATCGGGATATTCCCGACAGTCCGTCTTTATATTATCAATCACTATTCTAGTTCGATAGGGCTTAATTGCCAAGCTTATTTGCCGATGCTTATGGAAAACTCCATGGGTTATCATATGGCGACATATTGCGACATCTGCCCCACTCGTGATACTCCAACCACATAGGTCAAAAGTGCGGGGAATGAAACAATTGGTTATCGATGGCGACATTGTGTTGTAGTGTCACGCGAATAAGGGTATCATTTTCCGAATTGATAACTGAGTCAGGAAGATAGCTTCGGTAATAGTGCGGGGTGTGGAGGGTGGTTGACAAGAGGAGGTTGAGTATAAGTCGGTCCATTTCCTGGGCATTAGATAGGGCGCTATTAGATATCTATCAGATTAATTTATTTGTTTAATCCTGTTACTCTTTCAAAATGCCGTCTGCTACTCAGCTTTACCAATACAACCATGTCCCCGAGACAAAGGAAAATCTCGACTGGGCAGATTGTACGTCCACCTTTACACGCCAAGTCACTACAGTCCAGTCCAGTCGCTAATCTGATCACTGTTACAGTACCTACAATCGATCTCTCCCTCTACGGCACAGAAAGTGGCAACGCAACACTCGCCGAAACCCTCATCGAAGCAATCCGCACGAAAGGTTTCTTCTACGTAACCAACTACGGCATCTCCCAAGAAGAAGTAGACACACAATTCGCTCTCGGTCAACAGTTCTATGAGCTTCCTCTCGAGGAGAAACTCAAGTACCAGCCAGACCTAGACTCTGGTGACTACAATGGGTACAGACCTGCTGGACGACGTGTTTTGAGCGGGAATATTAAGGATAAGGTTGAGGTTTGGAACATGGCTAGTATGGATACCTGAGTAAAGATTGGGAGACTTGACTAATGCGCTGCAGCTAACGATGGACACATCACTCAACCCCTTCCTGAGCTTCTGCAAAAGAACAAGACTTTGATCGAAAACTTCTCCAAAGACTTACACGACAAGGTCCTTGATCCTCTACTCCACCTTATCGCAATCGCTCTCGAACTCCCAGAGGACTTCTTCACCAAACTCCACCAATGGAACGTCCACGATGAGTCTCATCTGAGATATATGAGATACTCCAAGTTTAGCCCCGAAGAACTGGAGAAGCTTAGTGATGGACTCTGGTCATTGGGCCATACTGATCTCGGCACCATCACTCTTCTCTTCCGTCAACCTGTGGCTGCTCTGCAGATCAAGGATCATAAGAGTGGTGAATGGAAGTGGGCTAAGCCTTTGGATGGAAGCTTGACTGTTAATACATGTGATGCGTTAAGTTTCTTGACTGGAAATTATATCAAGTCCACTGTGCACCGAGTGAGTAAAACCTCGAACGTTCCAACAGTTACTTGTCACTAACTGATAACTTAATAGGTTTCCGCACCACCCAAGGACCAACAACATGTCGACAGACTTGGCCTTCTGTACTTCGCCCGCCCACAGAACGACTTGGTTCTCAACACAATTGACTCGCCGGTACTGAAACGTGAGGGATATCTGCAGAACGAGTTTGAGGCTGGGGGCCATAAGGTGCCGACTATGGGAGAGTTCACGACGCTGAAGCAGACTTGGCAACAGCGCAAGGGTAAAACATACAAGGGTGAAGATGGAGTTGAGATTCTACCTGGTTTCAAGGGTAAATACCACGAATAGGGATATGTAGCTGGAAAATAAAAAACAATAGCTGTGAGCTCTAAAATGTTGTTCTATCAAGTACGGTTTTGCGGATGTGTCACCGTCAAACCCGAAAAGTAGTGTTCAATGATTGAATATCCAATGATTCGCTCCGATGAGATGGCAAGCTACACAGGCTAGTGCATGGGTCAAAAGAATAGTTTATTGCCACTGCTAAGATTAAAATGTATGTTTCTGAAACAAAATCCATATCAATCTCTTTTGCATTAGATATTTCGAAGTTTAAATCTAAGTCTATCAGCTGCAGGAGTTGAGTTTGCCATATGCATGGGGGGATTTGTGGGCGATGACCTCGGCTACGAGATCTTTCGACTTTGAGTTCTGAAGAAAGGCGTACGTTCGTGGCCAAGAGCTGGGTATTCAACCGCCGGGCCCCTGTCGTACGCGCACAAGTTAGTTGGAGCCTTGGCTGGTGTCAGAGTATCACTTACCATTCATAGCAGCGGGGTGCTGTTGAATAATTCTTTCGAAGGCATTCAGAGCAGCAGCGGAGATGGCAGTGTCGGTAATGTTAACAGCAGCATTAATCTCGTTGGGAGCGGCATTTCGTTCATTGGCTGATACTCCCCTATTCAGGCCTGAAGCTAGCATCCGCTGCTCTTTGGCCATCTTCCCGCCGGATTCATTCATCTGTGACTGCATATCTGCTAGTCGACCTTGCTCTTTGGTCACCTTGATATGGTCTAGTTGTAGCTGCTTCAGCGTCTCAAATCCAGAAGTATACGGTCAGCACCTTGTTCATTGAAGGCAGTATGGTACTAGGCTGTTTTCACACACTTTCTTATACTTTAAAATTGAATGAGGAAGTTACGTTGAAGTTCCCAATGCTCGTCTTCTCCACGAACCTACTACTACTGAAATTAAGGCCGTTGAGGCATTCTGTGAGATCTTTTCTGTAATTTTGGCCCTTCAACAATACCTTGGCTATCTTCCTCACTATATATATCGATCAATCCCGTCCCAGGAAAATTTCATTTCAAGCGGTTTGATGGAGAAAGGAACGTCCAGTCACTCGAGATAATCCCTCTCCGTCCGGCTAGAACGATCAACTTGAGAGAGAAACTGGTGAAAAGAGGTTCGGACTTTCTGGATGTTTGTGACACTCGGCGTCGTGGCGTCCCAATGCACTACTCCGGGCTTGAGGTAGAGACTCAAGAGGAGATAAACAGCCAGGTGGTCATCGACTTTGAAGAAGTTATTGCAACCAACGACGTGGGTGGGAATAGGAGAACAAAGGGACTGACAGTGGAAAGGTTCACCCTCGAGAATCTTTCTCACATGCTGAACAAAAAAAAAAAAAAAAAAGAGACTGTTGGTTACAGACATGGCGGCGAGTTGGAAGTTAGCGCTCAAGCATATTGATGACGACGAGAATGACGGCTCTGCCGACGACTCGGACACTAGCTCCTATGGGTCGGACATAGCTTTCGATACGAAGTACATTCCTGTATGCTGCGTAATCGAGAATGTGCACGATGATGTTTATGTTGAGCACAACCGCAGCAAGGAGTTTCTCCAATGCCAGTTTCACGAGCAGCCTGTATCAGGAGAGAGAATTCAATCACTGGCAATCCCTCCACGGTCACTGATAGAAGCGACTGAGGGTGAGAAATATACTACCGATGATGAGAGGCTTATTATAACTTATCGGGTGTTTGGGTTTATCTTGCTCAGCAGGAAGTGGGGGACGTTTTGTCTTGTCCCAATTGAGTGCCCGTGTCTGACCAGGAACTCTGCTATGTAAGACTTCTTTTTTACTGACATAGCTTCGCTGTAGCAAGGCTTTATCTAATGTACCTGGAACCCATGAGAGGCCAGAACACTTTCGACATGCCGGTCCTGCCCTCCGGTTATAGGGAGATGATAGAAAGCCTTGTTATCCAGCATTTCTTAGATAAGGTGTCGTCTTATGATGAGACCGATGAGGTAGACATTTTTCGTTGGAAAGGTATAGATTATTAGGTCCCGGAATACGGATAAGTTTAGATTAAGTACGTAACACTTATTAGTGAACAGGACACATGGCCGCGGCTACCGAAGTTATGGGGAGGCCATGAAAAAGATAAGACTGGGCATGTATGTGACAGAAAGGGGCACCCAAAACGGGAAGGGCGAAGGAGTCTTCCAAGTCTGTGTGATCATCGACTGCGAAATATATCTAAAACCCCTGCCGACGGTAGTATCGGGTGTGGATCGTAAACTTCCATACATGGGAAGAGTTGCGTCCGTCCCCACTCGTCATATCATAATGGCTCTGCTAGTCGTCAGGCGGTACACCATGTTATGCAGTTGGTTGAGAACTTACATGGATCAACCAACAGATCCCCAAGCGGACAAATGGGAAGATAAATACGACATGCGCACGGACATGCCGATTCGGCTTACTACATGTACACAGCCCCCGAGACGCATATTCCAGTGCTGAGGAGCCCGGGTTGGCCTGGGAGAGTTTAGCATGGGGTGAGCATCCATATACATAAGACCCTCGACACTTCATCCTTCCCCCATTAACTCAAGGATTCTCAGTTCACTCCTCCGTCACCGAACTATTATGTCTTGGGACCGGTATCAGCTCGGCCAGAAGAACATTTTCTATGATGAAAAGCTTCATCTGTTCCGTGCTGAGTTCTTACCGTCGCACGTCGAAAGAGTGCGGCAGTTCACCCTAGACTTTTCCTGCGCACTTGGTGGAGCCACAGATTCTAGCTGTCTCAGCAACCATAGCCTCCAGGCCTTGGCAAACGGTCTCAATTCAGAACCAGCATTAAAAGCAGCACAGAAGGCCCAACGGGAAGCGGTGAATATAATCAACGGCGGCTACAACGAGCACAAATGGGCAAACTTCTTCGAAATACATTTCTTTACAGTTCTGTCTGACTCCCTTTCAGTGTCGAAAGAGGATTCTCGGCGGTATACTCAGTGCTTGCCCCCATGTAAGGCGTAGCTGACAGTAGCCATCCAGTATTTCACGTAACAAATACTTTTACGACGGTATAAAGAGGTAAGAAAAAACGCTACATGCTGTCAGTTAATTATAGTTAAATTGGTTCTAGAGAAACGGACGAGTTTTGGACTTTGTTCGATGGTTCGAATGGTCTCGGTTCATTTGAGAGTATGAAGCGCCCAAAGCCTGATCATGCATTCTTCCTGCCCATCTACCATTCCGCGAACAAAGCCGGCATTCCAGCAATATCTGATCCCGAAGCTCGTCAATGGAACCAGATTCAGGGACCATTAGGATCAGAGCCATTCTCATGGTCAACTCTGAAGAAGCTAAACGAGTTCGGCCTTCAGCCAACCCCACGTCGAATATTTAATCAGCAACCCCTCGAGGCTGATCTTAAGTGCTACCCTTGGTTCGTAGTTGAGCACAAGAAGGAAAATGAATCTGTAAGGAATGTGTCTTGTCAGGCGGCCAACGCTGCGGCGTGCGCCGTAAGTTTAGTACAGCACTCAGCTCAATACGCTGTGAAGCTGCTGGAAGAGGCACATGTGCCACCCATTCCGGCCATGACAACCGTCGGATCACGGGTTACCATCTGGCTTATGCATTACGCGAAGGACTTCAATGCACCGTGCTCCAGGAGGAGCACCAACGAAGTAACGACCAAAAGACGTAAGGAGGGCCATGTAAGTTGCCTTGCGTAACCCGCCCGTTCAAGCTATATCCCCCTGCTAACATGACTGGTGAGATAATGCATGCAGTTTGGAACGGCGATATGACTAAACTCACCGACACCTTTAGACTCCAAATGATTCTTGACAACTTGCATACTTGGGCTGTGAGGGAGTTCAAGCCCTTGATATCCACCTACATCGACCAATGGAAATATGTGCATTGTCACCCTTCCCTTGATTTCAAGAACAGTCACGACATGTTAGTACGATCCAAGAATAACCGCGACAAGACGATTGAGGAACGTCGTGTTATCCTCCCCATTGTCCAAGACCTTCTTGAGGATCATACGACCATGGAGCTGGACGGGCTGTCCCATCAGAAAGTGACACCTTTACTACTGGGTCTCTTCATGCATCGGATCTGTTCTTCAGAACGAGAGTTTATTGCCAAAGAAGTCGACCGAGCTGTTGAAGAGAAATTGAAGGTTCTCAATGTCAATAGGCCGCACAAGACCAGGGAGTCTTCTTTCTCTCCGAGTCAAAACGCCGCTTCAAGCTTGGCGACCGGTTTACTGAACAATGAACGACCAGCATCAACTCCCAGATCAAGTCCCGCTACTCCGAATCCTTCAGTCGATGATGATGATCCGAATGATCCTGACTGGAGGGACTCGCAACACCCGTCATCCGCTAATAATCAAGTCAGCGATGCGTCGGCAGAAGCTTCAGACGCTGAAGCTTCGGTTGCACAGTCTTCTGATTATGAGTTCTCTAAACAGTCGTCGGTGGTGTGGTGTGCTCCTGAGGATGTTGAAACCCCACGTGCTACACCATGCCAAAGTTCAATACCCGAGCGACCCAAGACACATGACCGCAGGGGCTCGCCATATTCTCCTGGTGCAACTTCTGGTTCAGCCGAAAACACTCCCAGACCGGATAGCCTCTTCGGTCACTTGACCTCTAACAATGTACCTAAGAGCCCTGCATCGCCGCTGAGGTCTCAACGTCAACGAAGCCTGAAGCCTAGGACACCTTCTGGTTCACCTGTCTTTGCTGGTCGATCACCTCCTAGACAGGCCATTTGGTACCCAGGCCTACTATTTGGTCAACCACAACCTTCAAACTCTCCAATTCCTCGCCAATCCCGGCACGAATCGGAACAGGAGTCTCGGATTCAGCCGGAAAGTGGAGAGAATAATTCTTATATTGACTTGACTAAAGACAGCCAAGATGAAAGTGATACGCCTCAGCTGGCTAGATATTAGGACAGGTTAGGAGTTTCCAATTCAATGTCATACACCCGCTGTTCAGTCTAACTGTCCCAATTTTTAACTGTCTGTGGAGGACCGACCTGATGGTATGGTATGTAAGAGTGAGATAGGTAAAAAGACAGCCAAGTAATATTGAAAATACAGAATAAATAAGTATTATATACTAGCGTGGAATATTACTAGCAGGTAACTGTAATAGACTTCCTGTTTGTACCTTGCTTTACAGGAGTATAATTTTGAAAATAGACTTCTTTCCGCAATTACCAATCATAACCTCGTGATCTTGTTTTATTAAGGACTGTGCTAGCCTGGAGTGTCGATAACTTATAGTCACGTGCAGACAACTGAGACAATGCAATTTCATGTTTGTACTCCGTACCGCGTTTTTAAAGCCTAAGGCAGTTGATTTACTCCATTATGGTTCTGTCGCTGTGATGAGGGATCTTCATCCAACTCCCTATCCTCATCCTCCCTTGTATTCAGATTCCTGATCACAAACCGCTTGACAAGCCTCGTCAACTTGCCCGTTTCTAAGTCGTCGGTCTTACTGACGACGCCAACTGGCCACGAGCTGTGAATAGGCTGCAACATACCATGCTTGGACGTTTCACTACCTTCCTCCATTCTCGATACCCTTTTCATCAGTGTAGCTTCTTTAGCACGCATCTGTCCCTGAATTATCCGGTAGACAGTCTCTGCTACATGGAAGTTGCGGCCTTGGTCATGAAGGCCTTTTGTTACAAGGAACAACATGCCTCGAGCGACTTCTAGGTCGGCTTCCGGTATCTCATTGCCAACGAGACGTAGACATGCGAATCCAACAAGAGCTAGGGGTTGTGTTAAAAAGACATCGGTAGTTTGGAATGAGTGTTGGAGATAGTATATTCGAATCAGGGTGTGTATATATTTGGTAGCCTCGGACACGAAGTTTTGCGGAGGTAATTCCTGGCCTGTGGCAGCAGTAAATGGCCCGTATATAGTGATCAAGAGGTTAAAGTAGTAGAAACTAATAAAAGAGGATGATTAGAAACAACTTTTTACTTTGAGTTGGGCTTTTTAGTACGAGGTGGCTTACTGTAATTGAAAATGGGTTGGGTGGAAGATGTACCTCGGCTTCAGGTATTGAGGCAAGCCCTGGTACCAATCCTTCATCCGAATATGAAAGTTGTTGGCTTGCTCCAACGTCAGGGCTGCGTCTTCTGTAAAGGCTGCTTGACAAACTCCGTTGACAATGACAAAAAAGCGGCACCTAGCTATGAAATAGTCACCAAAGTGGATGGGCCACAGTGACTCTGAAAGCGGATATCGAACTCTGATCTCACCGTACCACTGTGGGTTTACTGAAGGAGGCGGTGGAGTTTTGAGTGGTTGTGTGATAAGAGGTGAATACATAAAATGATATGCGAGAGTGCTTTTAATCGTTAACATAGAGTCTCTGGCGGTGGGTGAAGGGTTTTACGTCTCGAACATGGATAACATCCAAGCTGTAAATTCTCTTCCATCTCTTGTCCTCTTGTCGAACGTCTCGTCATGCTCAAATGAGCCAAGCTACTCAGCTAACACGATAGATTGGATGCTGTAAGCTCTCCCAATTTTGTCTAACCCGGAAATGGTGTAGATATTGGTCAGGATAGTGCCGGCCTGAATAGTGGCAACCCGTGCTACCTCAGCCTCTAGCTCCCAAAGTCTCCTCGTTTCGGCGAGAAATCGGTAGGATAGACTCGAGGGGTTCCAGTACTCGCCTCAGTTTTTCATCTCCGAATAGCAAATTTAAGTTATGTAAGGAGAGCAGTTGGAAAATAGGGAATGTGACACGTACACATGCATACGCAAGGACCGCATTAACCAATAAGGAGGGGCAAAAGTCAGCTTTTTGAGCGATCAAATCCTCCAAGAATAGATCCTTTTGGAACAGACAGTGATAACTATATTCGGACCGGAAGAAGAATCCTAGAAGCTGTCGCATCAAGGCATCATCACTGCAGATGCCCGTCCAAAGTGATGGTTTCGCGGCTGAAAGTCTTGGCTCAACGACTTCTGCAGCATGTATTGGCTTGAGATAAGGACTCTGGTCATTGAACTGTGCGTCATTAAGACGAGAACCAGCAGCCCCATTAGGCAGCAGACATCTTTTTGATGAGTTTGAGTATAGACAAGTCGATTCATAGATTATAGAATCCAGATACGGGTTATCTTTGGTAAGACTCGGCGGCATCTCTTTGATATAAGGGAACTCATACCGCAACCGCGTCTCGGGGGTGACGGCAAGCTGAAGTAAAAGGTCCGCGCTTTAGAAACGTTGTACCACACTGGCAGGATCAGCTCCACTCCTTATTCTGCGCGTAATATCCTGCGCCTCGTTCTCGGGAATCCTTCGCAGTATACTGAAGAGCTCGTTATATACTAACACTACGGTGTGAGTATCCTCGTGTTTTCTTTTCAAAGCCTGCGAAGGTGTTTCCCATGGCACTGTGTCGTATTCGCATAGAACATTACGCCCTCGGCAACTATCGCATACCGGTCGGCTGCCGGAACACTATATGGTTCTGTTAAAACATCATTCATGCATATGCCTTGACATGGATATGGAGAGAATGGGTTTGTTACTTTTATTTTCCGCTTCTTACAGCTGTTGTAGGCTGCGAGTACCGAGGTCCGCCTGGTAGGCAACTTGGTGGAGGATTGTGTTGACAAATGTGGAACTGTCGAAGAGCTTGGAGCTGATCCGGCGGGAAGCAGGCGCCGAAATCTCTGACTGGACGAGGCTGACCCTGGGTCTGACATGGAGAATCAGACTATTGCTAGAGATCCGCTAGCACTGAATTGACTGGATTTTGAAGACTTAGTGGCGCGCTTGTGAGTCAAACTGCTTGTGGGGTAATTGGCCGTCAGAAGTGAAGCTGAGTGTGGAGTGAGGAATTGTTAAATAATGGTGTTTACTATGTTAGCCCTATGCTGATGTACTTTGCTACTCATGTCTCTTAGCCAATCACTATGTATACACGTTCCGTCTCTTAGCCGGTTAGTAAGCCTGAAGGACACTCATCCCGTTTCACGACCTGCATTTACATAAGGTCATTATTACAAAAATCAAACTCTTATTTCTTGTTATACCTTAAATCGCAATAGAGCGCCTTTTACTTGAAAAATGGTTCTATACACACGGTTTCTACCATCGTACATGCGGTTCTCAGATGATTGTAGATGAAAGCTTGGGTACTAAACAAGCAGCACATACAAAGCCAACTCGGCTGCTGTGGAGTGGTTAAAGATGGGATCGTCATGGTCGACATTTTATCCAAATATCTAAGAACAAGGAGTCTATCGAACAAAGTCGTGACTTTCGCCCAGACATTCGCTCAGATTGGGTGTTTCAAGCACTGCCTCGAAGACTCCGAGTCCCGTAAACGCATAAGATTTAGCTTCACTACGCTTTTTTGCAGTAACAACAGCGCCCGTATCGGCAGCAAGGTTAATAGCTGCTTTGCCAAAAGACGAAGTAGCACCTCGAATGACAATCCTCTGCTATTGAACATCCAAGTTTCGAAACACTTTGTTCCCCATTGCGATTCCCTCCAAATTGTTGAACCGCAACCCCGTGGATCCAGACCCGGTCATCAAGCAGTCAGACATTCGGCATCATCATAATGCAGACCTATGAGGCAAATGAGAAACTATGCAGTGTTCTTGCAAATTGACTTTTTCTCTCAACTTTCATAGCCGCTGCCTCAGGGACTCCATACCTGCTTGGACTAGTATATATAAACATGCCTCTTTATCTCACCCCAATTCAACTCAACATCATTCTAATCCATCGAAAGCCATCAACCTAAGTTTCAATAATATCTACTTGTTACGAGTTATTACCACAATGGGTATGTATTCATAGCATGGCGTCCCTCAATTGCAAATAAGCTAACCATAGATAGCTTCTTCCCAAATCCCTTTCAAAGCTGTCCTTGGCTATCAAGTTGGTGAAATTCAAGCTAAACGAGCATTCACTTCCGAAATCACGTTCAAGAAGGCTGGCTTGGCTCTGCAGGATACCATCAACTCCCAGTACCCGCAAAGCTTGGACATGATGAAACACCCTGGAATGTAGCTTAGATATCTTCCCGCCCATTTCCATGTAGTCACCGGTAAGCTTCTTACTGGCGGAGCCTATCTATTCGACAGGCGGGAAGAAGCTGTCAACTATAGGCATTGGAAAGCCAATGAGTATGAAATTGATGAGGGAACAAAGTGCTGGAGCCAGCTAGCAGGACGCAGTCCTACTGAAGGGGTTTCTCTCAACGACTCTCTGGTTCTGGTTAAGCGACACTCTGGTATTGACCAGGTATTTGCAACAGAGCTTATGACGTCAGTAGAGTTTGATTGTGCGAGTATCCTTCTGAATGTATGGCTTCCGATATCTTTGGCAGAGGGTGGACCCCACTATACAGTCCCGAACTATCCAGTAGTTCCAGCCTTTCAGACAAAGAATGCCTGATTATTGATAGGGTATTCGGCGACAGATGGGTGGAAGACTGTAGCAGGTAGGGTGCTTTCGAGTAGCTTAGGTAAGTAAGTTACATGTGATTAGGGTAAGAAAAGCCTGGGCCATAGCTAAGCTGATGGCTAGAGGCGCAGCGATGTTTTTTCGTTGATATTCACATGGCAAAACAAAATGCAATTGTGCTGCGTTGCTACTAAGCATATCAAAGACCTATTTTCTATCGTTTCCAGGCAACTCATAAACGAACGAAGTCTGATTATCCATTTCAACAGGTCGACCATCACCACTCATCTCAGCAGGAGTCGTTGCATCGCCCGTCTTGTACGTATCCTTCTCGTACATCGGTGCTGGAACTGTAACAGGGGTACCACCAGCTTCAGCAACAGCGACATCTTCCTTCTGGGGGGGCGTCTGGTTATTGCGTCTTTTCTTCATAAAGAACCAGATCAGTGCACCGAGTGCAATGACACCAGCAGCGACTCCAACACCCACTCCAGCCTTGGCACCGGTGGTCAAACCAGTGTCTTCGGGAATCGGCTTAGAATCCTCTGTCGGCTCATCTGACTTGGTCTCATTCTTAGGAACTGTTTGCGGCAGCGCAATAGCCTTTACCCATTCGTGCTCATCGTTCTTATAAGCCTGAACAATGGTATCGTTGGACCAGTAATAAATCCACGTCATCCCCTTGCCCTGATTATACGCCACTGCGAGACCGGCACTGGGGTCGTCAGCGAGAGGCCAAATTTCTTCAGATCGATTCGGTGCCATTGTCCAGTCGTCGCTGGTCCAGGTCGCGATCGCTTCGCGGAGTACTTTATCATCGCCGAGGTAGAAAATACTTCGGCTGCGTGATTGATCGGTTGCCATGCCTATGGATTCGAGGGAGGCGTTCCACCCTGGGAGGGAGAATTCAGGAGTTTCGGAGCTCATACGGATTTTGGCTGAGGCGGTGTTGTTTGTGTAATTTCCTGCTAGTTGTTGTGGGAAAGAACCTAACACGCGTTAGTAATTATCTGTAAACCAGGATGAGGATCGCATACTCAGCGTCCAATTCCCAGTCTTCTGTAAACGACTCATCTCGACGCTCTCCTCCCCCTTGGGGAACGCAACCGTCATATTCTTCTTATCGTAAAAGGCGGTTGCAATTGCAGTCCCATCTGCGGTATCCTGCGACACGGTTCCCCCATCGATCCAATTGGTGTCATCAGTATACGACAGCATCTTGATCTGCCTGTCCTCGTTATGGTAAAAGACGCGATACCCGCCATCTTCACCTGCACCAAGAAGGTCGACAGCAATACCCGACTCGTTGTGAACAGAGTCGACTTCTGCGGTCAAGGAAATGGTGTATTCGCCGACGCGGTTGAGTTTTCCTGTTTTCATGTCGCATTCGTAGTAGCCGTTTACTATAACGCTGTCTTCTGACTGCCAAAAGATAGACGCCTGTGTTGTTAGTCAGACATGACATTGATCTATGCGAGGGCTACCGCGTACAATGATCTTTGTGTTATCCCACCAGCCGACTCCGGCAAGCGCAGTGCCATTCCGTGGCTTGTTGTCCGTCTCGAGGACATTCGGTTTATCGAGAGGGAAAATCGGCGTATCTTCGCTGTTGCAGTTGCTGTAGTAAATTTGGCCCGTCGCCGGATCTTGGATGCCAACTTGGGTGGTTCGGTCGGTCGCGTAGGCGTACAGAGCGGAACTGTAACAGGGCTGAATCCACGCTACAAGTAGTAGCATCCATGGCAAGATCAGCCTCTGTGTTGAATGTGGAGCCATGATGGCGGAGTATCAAGTTGGTGAAGGATTTGCGGGAACTCTCGTGTAGACAGAGAGGTCTGGGGAAGGAAAGGATTTAATACAGGATCCTTCAGCTGATTAACTCCGCTCGGTCATCTCTTCAGCCCGTGGTAACATCGTTTTTCTCTGAAGGATCTTGTTCCTTGACTAGTGTCTGGGTTTAGTCAATGCCATACAGGGGTCCGCCCTGCTCCTCGTGGAAGCACAGCCCTAAAGTGCTTAACCAGACGGGTCCGGATATTTCCGTCTCACGTTGCAATTTTAACAGCTACTCGTTCTTTAAAATTGTGCTCATTCTCATTGCTCAGTCAATATCGTTAAGATAAATATTTCTCTTTTTCCCGAATGGCTTCAATTCAAGTCCACTACAAAATCATCCCACGGCTTGCTGACACTCTGTAGACAAGCTTTTGGTAAGGCAGACCGTCGAAAGACCCATGCCGATCTTGCTACCCACTAATGCATGTAAGATGTATCCATCGGTCCCAATTGAATGCGATTCGCCCTAGGGTAATTGAAGGAGCATGGTTGTCTTACAGCTGGACAAGATCATCTTCTGGCCCCCAATCAATGGCACGACTTTTGTTAATTGGAGGAAAAAGAAGAGTAGCCGCCGGTCGGCAAGTTTTCGCCGTGTTGCCTACCAATCATGCTTTTAGAGTGCGTTTGTGTACCGCCACTATCTGTATGCCGTCTGGTCAATAATTGTGGCCAAGCATTGTGTCCGTCATCGCCCAGCATTGAGTGGCGGAAAGGCTGATCGCCAAGTCGAGTCTCAACGGTCATCGGCACACACGTGCAGGGATAGGCTTGCGGCAGGCAAGGGACGACCCGATTGTTGTTTGAGCCACAGTCTCGACCCTTTTCAATCAGAAGCTGACCTCGCCGCTGATGGGTCATTAATTGGTCATCAGACGACTCCACCGAAAGAAATTACTAGGTGCAAGTCCGTCGGAGTCCGTTCCATTCATCCCGTCTCACGAAATTCCAAAAAGGTCTTAGCGGCAACCGTTATCAGTCCACAAAAGCGTTATCAGAAATGAAAAATGATGACAAACTCTGCAGTAGCTACTGTAGATGTATGTGAAAATTGCAAAAAGAAGGTATAATAGCGGGATCTAACCGCCTATAATGGACGAACAGGGAATCGAACCCTGGACCACTCCCATGCTAAGGGAGTATTATACCACTAAACCATTCGCCCAGTGAATTGTTGAAGATGCAAAAAGAGTTTTCGTTCTATGTTGGTGGACTGTGTGGATTGGTTGGTGATAGTGTGGTGGGGTTTCGCCCCAGTCTGGACTTTTACCGACGTTGCCAAGGCAAATTCGTATCGGTAAGAGCAATCGATGCACTTTGCTCCGACGGCTCGGGACCGAGTACCTGACGGCTGTATCCGCTAGCGTCTAGTCCCCTGCTGTTTCAGCCAAGGTTCAAAAAGGTGAAAGGGACAGAGTAGAGATTAATGAGCAGGAATACCTCCAAGGAGCTATAAGGTACTGAATGCAATCATGTTGAAAAAGGAAAGTAGAAAAAAGAAAAGAAGAGGGATATCGGTACCCAAAGAAAGACAGGAAGTTGCAGCACTGATAGCAATGGAACTGCAACGGGGTTCGAACCTGCGACCTCTGGTAGTTTATTGTATACGTGTTAAGACGTGGTCTAGGGTGGGATCCCTTAGATGTGTATATATGATAGAATCACAAAACTTTAGTCTTGCAAATAATTCACTACGTCCTTCTTGTTCTATCTAGCTATATCTGGAATGTATCAGCAAGATATTCAATATTTTTTCATTGTGCTAGAGCTTACTGTAACTTTGACAGTCACCATCCTAGTTATGTTAGCGGAATGAGTACAACATAGATTTGTGAAAAATTAACAACCAAATCCTGGGCAACCTAATTGTGGTTTTGATCGAACCTGCGTGATAGTCCTCCTTCTCCAAGCTTTTCTGTTCGGTTAGGTATTTCCCCGCATTTAAGTTGCAATATGCAAAATGCTCTGTCCTTCATGTCAGCCGCCACACATACGTTTCAATGTTACGATTGGTCCTGGACGGGCAAGAACTATTGTATTGATGCACCGTCAAGAGTTTACCGTCACGTTTGGCGTGTTCGAGGCTCTTCTGTTCTCCCCGTGGCTGGGATAGCTGAAACATGAACTCGTCAGTCAGCAACACCAAGCTGATGGGTACCATGAACTTGAGGCATACATACATACGTGATGGAACACAACTTGTCGTATGATTGACCGGTTGCAGTTCGCATGGGATTATTGAATATATTCGACGTGTAATTGGTTTTCACATGAATGAGGCTTGGGAACTGCGGAAGACGATGGATAAATCAGCCAGCCACGAATACCAGCTTACGACTCGTATGAGAGGAGCAAACCGAGTTGGTAGTAACCGACAGTCAACTTATTCAAGGTGACTTGACGCCTATAAAAAGGTTCTTTCCTCTCAAACCCTCCATTCAACTCTCTTCCATCTAATTCACGCTTCAATATCAAGCCTCTCAAGTGTGCACTTAAAAAACCACCACTTTTAGTAACTCATCTCCCATCTTCCATCACTACCAAGCTCAAGTCCTCCTTCCACAATGTCGGACTCTCCCAAATGGGCGAAATCCCAAGGTCCAATCACGGACCTCCACTGGCGTGGTGACAGCCAAGTCCCAAGAACAGGTCTTTCCGCCGGACCTTCAGCCGTTGTCTTCCAAGACAAGATCTACTGCTTCCACCAAGGTAGTGGAAACAGCGGTGAGCTGTGGTTCAACGTCTATGAAGACTTCCAGTGGCGTGGTGATCAGAAGGTCGCCAATGTTGGTATGTCAGCCGGCCCCTCCGCTGTCATCTTCAACGATAAGGTCTATGTGTTTAATCAAGGCGGTGGGAATAATGGTGAATTGTGGTTCAATGTTTATGATGGCAATGGTTGGTGGGGTGATGCTAGAGTGCCTAATACGGACATGTCCGCTGCTCCATCTGCTGTGATCTTCCATGGTAAGATCTACGTGTTTCATCAGGGAGGAGGTAACAACGGGGAACTGTGGTACAATGTGTATGATGGAGGACGGTGGTGGGGCGATTCCAAGGTCCCCAACGTGGGTATGTCCGATTCTCCTACAGCTACCTACATCCCGTACAACGACACCATCCATGTCCTCCATCAAGGAGGCGGGAACAATGGTGAACTATGGGGAAACGTCTTCAACGGCTCGCGTTGGTTCGGCGATGAGAAGGTCCAGAATGTTGGGACCTCCACAAGCCCATCTGCAGTGGCCTTTGACACCATTCTGTTCTTTTCTCACCAGGGAGGAGGGTTGAACGGTGAGCTTTGGGTAGATCAATTCAATGGGGAGTATTGGGAGGGTGATAACCGCGTTTCAAACACGGGTATGTCTGCGGATCCGTCCGCCGTGGTCTATCGTGGCAAGATCTATTTGTTTCATCAGGGTCATGGAAACAATGGTCAGCTTTGGTTTAATGTTCTTGAAGAATTTCTTATTTAGTAGCTATTACCATTTTAATTGAAGCTGTTTCTGGTGGGTTGACTGACTATCTATAACAGCCCTCGAGTACGTCTTAGATCTTAACATTAAAACAAACACAAAACTCAATAAAACTGTAGTTATTTTAGTTTAGTTTTTACGTTAATAATTGAAGGTTCCTAAACCAATAATGGGGAGAGGGGAGATAGTAAGACTTTGGTAATACTAAAGTGGAATGCAATCGGTCTAGCTAAACATCAAGCTAAGGTTCAAGCAAGTTAGTTATGTCACGTGCATCCGGCCCCATCTGCCAAGTATCCACTATTCTTTACTGAATAGGTAGGATTTAATTTTCCCCGATATGGTTAAAGGCTACTAAAAACCCCTGCACATGGCAGCGAAATACACTATTCCTACCTAAGTAATACTCTTTTTACTCTATTCAGCAGTCTCTGGATCTCATGCCCCGCATTTGCAACTGAAGCACACATAGGCGTTTTTGAACTATAATTATCATCCTGTCCATATCATCAAACCGTATCCCTTAAACCCTTCTTTGGTTTTAATAGACTCAGAAATGGTGTCATTGCAACTTGCGCCTTCTAGTGGCTTTTGCCAGAACTGCACTAACCTCGTCTCCACGATCCTTAAAGGAGGCGGAGTTTTCGAGCCAAGCTCTCTGGTCGAAGACACAAGCGGAGGGTGGTGCTTGTGGCCAATTGAATCATACTGCAGGATTTGCAAAATGATATCCTCCTGTGAGGACGGGATTACTCGGCGGTAGAACCCGTCAATGGCGGAGTGGTATCCATCTGGGACAGTCAGAGTCGAACCCAAGCAGGGACCTCATGAAAGTAGACTTGTGATTGCTGGTTTCCACTCACTTCGGCAAATGGCCCAGAATTTGATTTGGCGATCTGGTCTACCGGTGATCAAGTGCTTGTCCCTGGGGATGATATAAATCAATACGATAGTGATAGCGATTCCATTTCTGGGGACCCGTTCTATCCTATTTCCAGTATTCCACCACTGGAGAGCCAGTACGGCAAGGCACATTTTGACCAGATACGATCGTGGCTAGAGATATGCAGGGATCACCAGGAACCATGCCAGAAGAGTAATGCAAGGAAAGAGAAGATCTTGCCAACTCGTTTAATCGACATTAGTTGCATGGCGGAAGGCCATGTGTTGTTAGCAGATACTAATGGCAAACGAGGAAACTACTGCGCCATTAGCTATTGTTGGGGGGAGAGTCCAGAAAATCACATCAAAACGACAACGAAAACCCTTTCCAGGCACAGAACGGGCATCAAACTTGATCATCTTCCGCTGGTGTTCAAGGATGCCATCCAAGTTACCAACGAGATCGGGCTCCATTATCTTTGGGTATATTCTCTTTGCATAATACAGAATGACGTAGAAGACTGGAAGACCGAGGCTGGACGTATGGCCGAGATCTATCAGAATGCAGATCTTGTCATCGCTGCCGCAGCAGCGTCTGATCCCAGTGATGGATGCTTTGTCGAGAGAACAACAAGCCCTTTGCCTGCACTGGAGATTCCCATCCGCGAGGTCATAAATGACGCCGAGTCCGCGAAATCTATCTGGATACAGGAAGAGATTCTGGAGAATATGCCATCCAACTGGCCCTTACAAGCCTGTGGATGGAATTTCTAAGAGACATACCTCGCCCGCCGATCACTCCATAATATGCCTTGTGGTATGCTATGGCAGTGCCATGGTCAACAGGGTTATGAAAGAACGAAAACCCCCTTTGTTCCAAAGTCTCTAAGCTAGTTAAGGCTGCTAAACAACTTCTCAGACCGTAAACTCACGAAAAAAAGAAGATCGACTCTACGCCATTCAGGGTATGGTAAATACCTTGAAAGAAACCCTTGGGCCAGATATTAGCTATCATAAGGGAATATTTACTTTTCAAGTTCCTGATCAGATACTTTGGTCAATGCGCATATGCGGCAAACAAAGCCGTGCTAATGTTGAACTATGGGAAGACGTTCCAAGTTGGTCTTGGGCTCACAAAGCCGGCTCGAGATATTTCTGGCTTGACGATCACAGCTCTGAGTATTCGATAAAAGAAGATCATTCAAAGGTCGAGTTGACGATTGAGGAGGGGGACATCTTGCGATTTATAGGATATTCGACAATCGTTCAAATCGGCGAGGAAGTCAGCAACGATCAAGATCTAGATGACTACGAGAACGCTGTGTTAGGCACAGCAAGCAATTGGAGGATGAGGAGACGATATAATATGCATCAACTGAACCAGAAAGCAGGAAGGCTCGTCGGATTCGCTGCTCCTAGTACCGATACAGTATCCCAGGGCAATATGACTATCCTGTTTGTGGCCGAGTGTACATGTGCCGCAGTTCGAGAAGAAAGAGATAACCGTTAAGAAGATGCCAGCGAACCTAATCAGGGACATCCTTGACAAGTATACTTTGGGCCTTCACCAACCAGGGTTGTCAAACATCCTGAGATTCCGAATCCGCCAAGCCAGAAGGTATATGTCTTGAACATCACAAGTGGTACTTGCTGATTTCTTTTAGGTCTACATTCGTTTACTTCTAACCCCTTCAACTACCATGGAGGAAAATTTGAACGGGTGGGAATGTGTATCATGATGCGCGATCCACAAGAAATTGCGCAGCAGTCGGTAATTGAAATTATCTAAGTGGAGCTGAACCAAGGAAGCTTTCAGCCCCCAACAGGCACAGCCCCCAATGCTACCCACTGCACGGAACTTGGTTTGAATGAGATCACAGCTGAATCCTTCTGAGTCGCCTGCCTTGAATTCTAGCTCGTACTGCCTACATATGGTTAGACTTCTTGATACAGGTACAGATAAGCTCTGTGTTTCCTGGTCAGTGCACTCATTTATCTAGACAGCTGGTTTAGAGTATTCAGCTATGAGGGTTCAGGACAGAGAGTTGGGTCATATTCTAGCACCAAGGTTCAATTTAATTCCATAGCCTGTCTTATCGCATTTTACGTATTGATCACTTTTACCACATGGATATGCCTTTCCGCATCTTAAAATAAATATCGTCACACTGAGGATCCGAGCTGCAACGCTCGGATGCCGGCAACATGATCCTACTATACCGCCGAGGCCTGAATCCTTCAGGATCTCAGCCCCACTTAGACAAGCGAAAAGGTTGCCAATTGGCCAGATAGTTTCTGCTAGCTCTCAATTGCCGGTGATCACTTCTTGAAAGCAGTATAGACGGTGAGATGGACAAATTTTCTCTAGTTCGCCTTGCTTTAGGAAATGGAGCATTGTCATAGCCGACATCTGCGGTGAGTCCGAAAGGCCTCTGACATAATTTGACAAAAGGTATATAAAGGCCGTCGTTTCCTTCTTCAATCTGAGTTTCTCATCAACTACTCACACAACTACAATACAAAAGCATCATTTCTCTATCAATCTTCACTTTCAACCAACCGCAGTCATGTACTTCAGCAAGAACGCCATTTTCGCACTCGCTGCCAGCGTTGGACTGGTCTCAGCTGCCCTCCCCAAAGCCAACGAGTACCAAAGCCACGATTGGTAAGTCATTCATCTCATCCGCATCTTGGAAAGCCTTGACACTAACAACTACAGCTCCGGGAGCTTGAACTACGGCCACCACGCCTTCGACCTTCACATGGTGACCATGGACGACTCTAGCCACTCAGTCTACCAAGCCGGTACTGGATGGTACCTCTTCGAAGGCAAGACAGGCAACGGCGGACGATGTGAGGGCGAAATTCTGGGAACGGTCATTGCTGAGACATCCGCATGCTTGGATCTGGACAACACTTTCCCTGGAAAGCGTATCCGATGCCTTTGCAACCCTCTCATTGGGGCCAACACGAACGGCATCAACTCTTGCCAGTATGCTTGAGAGAAGATTGGATATGGAACGGAATAGACCTGCTCTCCTTCAGACATGCACTCCAAGCGTTAAATAGACAAACAATAAGACCGTCCTTGAGTCAGCTATTGATATGCGCCATGACCCTGCTTTCGGAAAGCGATGTTTACTTTAATTCTCTTTCGGGTGGCAAAGACAATTTAACTCTTGGAAACAGATTGGATGTGTTACGCCGAGTTACTTGGTACAGTCTAGCTGCTGTTCAGGCTATTCTTGATCATCTTTTTTCGCTAAAAACATTGACCGGATTAGTCGTCGGGTACCTCCAATTCCGACTGCAAATCAAAATAAGGGAAAATTAAGATTGTTGGGGGGTGATAAGTCCGACTTGGATTCCGACTTTAGTTACAAGGATGACTCTGATGAATGCATAAACAGTATCATTGCATGGTTTTGAGGACAGTTCGAAGGCGAAGCAGCCTCAGTATTGAAAGTGTTGACAAATGTCTGATCATTCAATTACCACTGCCAAAATAGCTTTCCTCTATATGCGAGTACATGCAGCGTGTGTTGGCAGATATGTTTTCTCGCTGGTACAAGGAGAATCTAGTCAAGGGATGCGCAGGGTTCCACTCATGACCTCGACCGCATTTCCACCAAGATGAACCGTCTTGATCTTGCGCTCTCCATCGTCATCTGTCTCAACTACAACATCAACTAGGATCAGACTCTCCCGTCCCATCTCAACACCCTGAGTAATTCTGAACTGTATGGAATCAACAGAAAGTTTGTACAGTGCCAGATAGCAAGCCAATGCACACGCAGCACTCCCCGTAGCGGGATCTTCCATGGTACGTTTAATGAGTCTCGTACGGACATTTTGCACAAATTGCTTTCCATCAGAAGTTTTTTCACTGCCAAGAAGCACAAAGTAGTATCTCCGTGAGTCAAAGTCATGCTTCCAACCTTCATCTTGCAGGTCTCCAGATATGTACGCCATGGCTCCGATCTTTGCAGCGCCCAACATATCCAGAGACGGAAGCTCAATTAGCGCAAACGTCATTCCGTTGACAATGCTGAACAGTCGCGCGCCATCTTCAGCTGCAGCCACTTGAGCGATCCGGTCATCCGAGCTAGCTTCATACTCAGGCTGAGTAAGGCGATGGGCGTGAAGTCGCACGTGATGTGGAATTACAGCAAGGGCAGAACCATTCTCATCAAATCCGAGGTCAATTCTCCCTGCTTTGGCGATCATAGCCTTGACACCCTGAGAATGAAGGAAAATTGCAGTGCCAATTGTCGGGTGGCCAGCAAATGGGAGTTCCGCTTTCGGAGTAAATATGTCAATTCGTCTCTCGCTTGACTCTGACTGATTCTCAACATCATGGACAAAGACGGTTTCTGAAAGGTTGAATTCGCGGGCGATGCGTTGTTTTTGGGCTTGAGTGAGTGGAGGACTCTGGCTTGGGGGTGGGATTGTTACCACAGCAAGTGGGTTGCCCTTGTAGGTCGTTTTGGTAAAGACATCGAGAGTAGTAAATTTGAGGCTCATTTTCACTGTCTGTCCTGTTAGGTAAGTGATGTATAGAGGAGAATAGGTTTGATCAGAGTTGTGCTTTTGAATTGAGTCATGCTAAGCACGCTGACTAATACACTTATCATCTCATCTATCTCCGTACTTCGGTGCAAAGGACAAAAAGACAAGGTCATGAAATGAGTCACCTGTACTGTAATGCTAATAATAGATATAAGTCCATCACGAACAACCGTTGTAACATTTATTTCGACGATACAACTGAAACATAAATATTGTCTTTTCTTTTCCCAAGTTCAGGCCATTATGCTTATGTTCCAAACTTTATGAGACCTCCACGACCTATTCATATCCAGATTTAACAGTGCTTAGCAGTTCTCCTGACACACGCGGGCGGCAGCAGTAAAGCACTGGTTCTGACCAGCACCAATAGGACAAGTACGTCGACGGCCAGAAGCACAAGCTGCGTAGTTGGCATAACCCAAGCAGCCACCACGAGCTTCGAGGCTCTGAGTGTTGCCCTTCTCAGCGATAGGGCTAGCCGAGGTAAAGGTAGTAAGGGCCATGGCGGCGACGAAAAGTGTCTAAGTCTTGTGTGAGTTTATGAATGGAGATCAGGGATGGAGGAGGAGAGATATACAGTGGGAGAGAGCATGTTGACGCTGTATCAAATTGATGAATGATTTGTGTCTGTTTTGAACAATAACCGGACTGGTAATCTACTACTTATACTTGAAAGCCAGTCAACAGGGTCCGCTGCATCTCACAGTCAAAGCGTCATACCAAGCCTAGCAGACTGCGATATTTGGACCATCGGCAGCTGAAGGATCTGATAAGCTCCGTATGTGTGATCAGATCCTCAGACTACAACATCCTCAAGCAAATATCAGTGGATAGACGGAGAGCTTACATGAGCCGTAGCATCCGATCTTCCGGCCATACCCGCTCAGATGTGGATAGATCGCCCCTGATTACCTGATTGATTAGATAAAAATTGATCCCGCGGATCTTGATCGACCATCTACTAACAAGAGTCATTGCGGAACCGGTCCGTACTCAAGTTTTGTTCCCCACTTAGTTAGGAACCACAGATGCATGCGATCCTTCGTGCGCTCTACGTTGCCGTATAGCCGATGTCACCCTTTCCCAACTCACCTTGCTGCCTCTAGTATTTAGGTAACTGAGCAATGGAAAGGTTGATCTATCAGATTGAGTAGACGAAAACGGACAATTTCAAGGTATAGCCTAAATGGCCGAAACTGACCTGCTGGTTGGTCATTACGCCTCCAGACGTTGTGGTTTGTAAAACCTTACAGTCAACATTCACGTTTAAATTTCAATTTAAAATTATAATTAAATAATTAACATACTTTACTTACAATAAACGATATCATGCTAATTTCGTTACTTAACCTTTAACTACTTAAAGGCCTAAAAACCCATTTTAATACTCCCAATCTATAGGCATATCATCTATAAAGCTAAGAGTATGAAAAGCATCCGAGTCCAGTATGCCAGGTATCCGAGATATCGATTCATTACCGCCCTTTCTCCTGTTGTATATGCGCTGTATAAAACTGGGTGTGGTATCAGTCTCTCGGTTTGCATGGACGCGAAGCAATTCTTGCTAATAGGCTGCCTAAGTTTCCGGTGTCAGAGAACATACACAGTTAAAGAAATTATTCTTAGCAACCATATCAGTAAGCTGAGGATGGTCATTAAAGAAACTCTTAATCAATTTCCAGGCGAGAGATACCCTGTACACAGAACATCTCTGCCGTCGCTCGCTAATGACGTAGATATAGGCATCAACTGTGAATCTGGTCCATAGATAAGTTATTCTTAGATAGATAAGAATAGGGTTTCAAACTGACTATAAAATATGTAAGAGATGCTTTTTATAACTCGTGATAGTGAAGCCAGCTGTCGAACCCTAACATAAAAGAAGAAACGCTTATCCTGAGTGACATCCGATGCTCTGTAGTAGAGCATGTGACTGCGATAAACAGTCCTAGCGCAAGCATTGGACGACCTGGGGGTCTTTGACAGTTTCCGGCTTGCAGCGGAAATGCCACGATCTCCAGATCAGTTACATCAAATGGAAGCAATATCAGACTACCTTTAGACCGGACCTTTATTAGTATTTAGGTTCAAAATCTGCGATTATTCTTGTGCTGATTTGATATGTATACTGGGGACTTACGCCTCGGAAAAACTCAAAAATAGCAATATCAGACTACTAAGCCCATACCGGCAAGCACTGCGAATGGATCCCGTTAGAGAGAAGAGGAAGGACAGAGAGAGCACTGTGAAACTCAATCGATGACATGTTTCAGAACCATAATTCGACATAGGATGTGATGATTTCTCTATTGCGTGTGCATACAGTACAGTTTCGACTTGTTGAGTGGAAGGTGGTGCTGGCTAGGGTCTAGCTCTTGTACTACCGCTCAACAGCGGCGTTATCATGTGGAGGTACTGAGATTTGGGCGTGCTTTATCCATAAAGGCAGTGTCCATCCATAACATTTCCTGGCGACCATTCAGACGGACTGACTGTCTATCCCTCATACTTTCTCCGGCTGGTGTAATTGCCGCTGCCTGCCCTTTTCACCCTGATTATAATTGGGTACATTCTTGTGGTTCTGTCTCACTACTGCATCCTTCCGTCTGGGCGCGGAGATATGGAGGTTGGGCCCAGATCGATCGTCGAGTGACATTGCTGACACGCATAAAACCTTATCAAGCCACCAACATGCAGCCTGCGTGTTTGTTTGCTGACGCTTCGAGCTGAAAGCTCTTTAAACTGTATTCCAGCCATTATGCATGGCTTTCTGTAATGGGAAAACTGCTGTTGAGAAATCGTCTGGTTTTGATCTGGCTTTGAGGTAGATGTTGATCAAGGACTCAAAAAGAGGAATGATGAGAGCAGCATGCAGAATAAATATGCAGCTTTGAATAGCAGCGAAATTGACAGATGACGCTCAAACTGCGTTTCGAGTACGTAAGTGAATTGGCACAGTCCTGCAGCTCATGATGCCTTACCATTTTCTTGCAAGACGCTACGGTACAACATAAGGGGATTGAAAGACATCAGAAACCCCGTAATCACATTGGAAAGATGATTAGACAGATACATCAATCGCTTCATCAGACTCTGCTGTCTAACAAATTAAGCCCAGCGATGATTTGAGTCCCCGTCCATCTCATAAACCCGAGAGTTTGCCATCTCATGCGCTTGACGTTGTACAGACTCCCCGCTCATCTCGTGAGGCAAATTACTACCCATAGGCGTCAATATCCCTTGAGACATTTCACTCTGTGCGCTCGGCGACACTGGAGCATTTACCCAGCCCTGTGGAGATGTAGAATGGGGCGAGCTGAATGCCGTCATCATTGAACCTCTCCATTCGGACTGCACTGGGGATGTCGGGACCGGCTTTCCAGCCATTGAGTCGGATAGCGGCGCTTGTTCCATTTGAGAGACTTGCGTTGTCGGAGGATGCTGTTTCTTCTTTGACTGTCGAATGAACCAGAAAATGGCGATGATCACAAGCGAAAGCGCCGCGAACCCTCCAACAGCACCGCCGATGATGGCTCCAAGATTGTTCTGGCTCGAAGGCGGATCAGGTGAAGGAGAAGATGAGGTTGATGTCGTGGAAGAGGTTGAATCGGCGGAAGAGCTTGACTCGGTGGGTTTGGCTGACGAGATCCGACGACCATCGAGAGGTATGATAGTTGTAACAATTCCCGCATTCTCTTGGCCACGATAGGTAAAATCTGCGCTTGAAGCTCGAGTCCCCTGGGTCGATGAACATCTATAGTCGACGATAGAGTCTGGAAAGAGGTACGTTGCGCAGTATGGAGCCGATTCCTCGGTACTATTGTGCACATTAACGCGTCAAATTGAGTCCCATGTGGTCCTGGGCATCATCCACTCACCAGAGAAGGAATACCGGATTGTCAATACAAGTGTCATTGCAAAGGGCCGGATTTAATGCCATCTCCCTGTCCATACATCTAATATGGATCTGCCAATTGTCAAGGTCATCGTTAATGTCGCCGCATATCATTCCTATCTCAGTAGCCCACATGCATGGTTTGGTGTTCTCGCAGGTAATGGGAAGCACTGCACGGCCTGAAAGGTAACCGCAAGTTTCGTCTGGGGCCCGAGTGACAGCCAACTCGCTCATGGACATTTGTTGACGCTTTGCCTCATGCCTAAGTCCGGGGGCGACAGTCGGTTCTGGGGGCTGATGAAAGTTTTGTATTTGTGGTCTTTGTGTTGGCTCGGAGAGAAATCGTCCATATGAGCCCTGCACAGCCCAGAGGCCGAGCAATATCACGGATCTGAATAGTTGATGCATCTCGAGGTTGAATGAAACGAAGTCTCCAAGAGAATATAGTTGCAGCAAGATGTCTCACAAATTCCGGGGTTTAGCACCCAAGCTTAACAACAGTGGTATATACGGGGGTTAGGAGGCAATTGTTGGTGTGAGTAGTGAGACACTGTAGTCTACACCTATGATACTACCCGAGTTCCCGACCACTTCCTGGTGGGGGCAATGGCTAAAACTTGCTTTAGGGGCGCCTGGGCTCTGTCGCAGAAGAGCACGGAAGGGCTGAAGGCCTCGAGCTGGAGTTGACTTGTCCATGTATGGTGGCAAGAACACATGGTCTAGATCGATGCTTTCCTGCAAGCGACTCTACAGTACTGTACATTGGCAAGGTTGGTGTGTGGCTTACGCGGCTCTGGACGAGACCGTCCGTAGATTCACGGTTAGATGACAATATCGCATCATCCTGCAGATGAAAAATAGGTGGAGCTGAGACTGTGCGTACAGTCTGTAGCAATTGTAGTTTGCCTTCCGTCAGTGAGATGAGTCCCGACTGTCATCGTCCTCGACTCCGCCTTTTAAACTCCGTCTAAGCAAGGAGTTAAAAACGCCAATCTAGGACTGACAGCGATGTGACGCACTTAAGACCGATTCAGTAACGTCAAGTCTCTAGTGGCGTACACCGCTGCGCCAAACCCAAATTTATGAGCCGATCGATTGGAGGATTTAAGCTTACTTACACTTTAAATACTGTACTGTAGCAGACACTGTGCCAACGGAACTGGACCAAGCCACGAGTCTATACGTATGCCTTGGCGCAGCACATCCAACGCCTTATGAGGAAACGACAGGTTTTATCAGTGACGATCATGCAAATCATGTATGACTAATATGCCTGCATATACTTCACACTAGACGTGCATTGAGCTTCTGCAGCCTCAAGGCTTAAGACAATAACAGCCGTCTAACAGCGGAGACGGGGACGACAAGTGAAATGATGCTATTTAAATACGGGTGGGAGAGGTCATAGAAATCCTTGCTCAGTATTAAAAACCCGTTGCGTCGTACTGTTCAGTCTGCTCGTGTTATCCGGTGCAAGAAGTAAAAGACAATAAAATGTATCTTTTAAACAGTCTGATCATAGGCCTTCTTATCGGAGGTGCTTGGGGTCAAGCAGTCGGTGCTCCACCAGATCAATCATTGGAGATTGATCCTGCTGGAGCTACTGGGGCAGGTCAACCTGATCAGCCAACTGCTCCAACTGAACCGGATGTCCCGACTGCACCCACTGCTCCAGAGGTTTCCAACACTCCAGATGCTCCCACTATTTCGAATGTTCCTACTGAGCCAACCGATTCCATTCAGCCAAACACAGCTACAGATCCAGTTGAGCCGACCGTATCAGATGAGCCGACCGTATCAGATGAGCCGACCATATCAGATGAGCCAACCGTATCAGATGAGCCTACTCAGCCAACTGAGCCCGTTGAATCAACCGCAGTTATCGAGCCTACTGAGTCTGTTCAGCCAACCGAGCCGACAGAGACACCCGAGCCAATTGCGCCCACTGAGCCTTCTCCAATTCCTCCTGTGGAACCAACAGAGCCAACAGTTCAAGATGGGCCCACCGAACCTACCGTGATTTTTGATCCTACTCCGTCTGAAGCAATTGAACCGACGCCTCCTGAGGCAACTGCTTCTACAGAGCCAGACACTTCCCCTGAGCCTATTCCACCAATCGAGACTACCGATGCTATAGAGCCTACCGATTCTGTAGAGCCTACCGATTCTGTAGAGCCTACCGATTCTGTAGAGCCTATACAGCCTACAGAGCAGTCTGAGCCAGCTGACACATCTGCACCCATTGAGTCTACTCCACCTGCTTCTGCAGAGTCAACAGAGCCAACTGCTCAAGCTGAGCCTGGCGAAACTACGCAGCCAACTGAGCAGCCTGAAGTCACAGCTTCCACAGCCCCAGCAGCAGTGGCTCCTGAGGTGTCAAGCGGCCCTGGACAGAGCGCAGAAGGGCCGACTGAAGGTCCTGTCAACACACAAGCCACAGACGTCGGTACCAATGAGCCTGTTAGTCAGCCTGAGCAGACCGAAGCAGCCCCATCAGGTTTCACGACAGTTACTACACCACCACCTCAGCCTACAGGGGACGTTGCTGTGTTGGACCTCGGCGATGCTTCACTCAGCAACGCAAGAATTACTACAGTCGCCGGCCAGGAGGCAATGTACGTCTACCCCATGAACTACATTCATCGACTAACATAAATCATAGTGTACTGGAGCCTCCTCCTAATGGCGAAGCGATGTTTACTATCAAAGTGGAGGAACCATTAGACATCGAAGAAGGCAGTCTCGTCCAGCTTGAAGCTATAGTTCAAGTAGTGGAAAGCTCTTCCAAACGACGTAAGAGGTTCCTCATTGGACGACAGAATAGAGGCAACCGCCTGCAGATGATTATGAACGAAAAGGTCATTTACGACAAGGAAGTTGACGAGACTGCCGGCAAGTTCCAGCGAATCAAGAGCGAGAAGACACAATTTGTTAAGAATCCGCTTGTCCAAGTACTCCAGAAGTCTGGAGATAATCCTGTGGCTCTCTCAGTTAGTGGGCTCGGAATTGTCAAATCTGAGACCCCGACAAAGGAGCCAGCTGAAAAGCCACCAGCTGAAGAGCCACCAGCTGAAGAGCCACCAGCTGAAGAGCCACCAGCTGAAGAGCCACCAGCTGAAGAGCCACCGGCTGAAGAGCCACCGGCTGAAGAGCCACCGGCTGAAGAGCCACCGGCTGAAGAGCCACCGGCTGAAGAGCCACCGGCTGAAGAGCCACCGGCTGAAGAGCCACCGGCTGAAGAACCACCGGCTGAAGAGCCACCAGCCGAAGAGCCAGCTGAAGAGCCAGCTACCCCACCAGAGGCCACTGGGGAAGAGCCTCCTCCTGATAATCAAGAAACTGATGAACCTGCGCCGGAACCAACAGCCCCACCGGAGGTGTCTGCTGAAGAACCCCCTCCTGCTGGTGAAGAAACTACAGTCCAGCCACCTCAACAGACAAGGCCACCAGACGTCGTGGAAACAGAGCCTGTTCCTGGACCTCAAGAAACTGGCACCGACATTCCGCCTGTCATTGGCACTGGCACCCCCACTGATTCAGTTCCCACAACACCTACTGGGCCTGTGGAGGTTCGACCAAACGAGGGGGCACACGGTATTGTTACGAATATGGTTGTATTATATGTAGTGCCTGTTGTTGCAGCACTTCTAGTTTGATAGCCTATCTGGAGATTGGTCAAATAGCAATTACACATACGGTATTTTTGTGCATAATGACTGGATGCCAACTTAGTCTAACTGTCGTCTGCTTACTCTCGCTATTGTCAAAGTAGTTGTCCGTAAAGCTTTGTGTGACTATTCAAGTTTTGACAGTGGAAAATTCGAAAGTGCTTACAAAGCGTCCTTAGCAAAAAAATACCAATAATCACAAGGTCGCTCAGTTTAAACCTCGTGCTAAATACAGTCGTTTCCAGTGACTCCGTTTCACCGAACCCATCTAGTTTCTATTTATGGTCTTCAGTCATTAATGCTTAAAGAATAGGGTAGCGGATCATATTTCTCCCGACAACCATTAACCCACCCAGGCGGCTTACATAATCCGCAAACTGGAATCAGATTCTAAAAATAGTAGCTGCTAGCTGTGTTAAGAATTACTGCGAATCCAGTCAAGTCGATTTAGAGTCTATAAATTATACAAGATCTATATTGCACATGCGATTAGTCTCCCATCTCTTACGCCTACGTATCCGCTCATCAACGTCGATCCTGACATAGTCACCCGTAACCACGTTCTTGGATTTCATTCTCCCACCAGCTCCCAAGCCACTATCAAGGAGCAGATGGCCCACACGCTGATACTTGAGATGATCAACCTTCGCAACCACCAGAACAAGCACATCTTTAGGAAGGTGCTCGTCCTCGTAGTACTCCATAAGGATACCCAGAAGATGAGGTGATTCCTTTTGCCACCCGGCTATCGTTCCTGGATCCATTGGTTCCAGAAGCTGAACGGGTGCCACGAGCTGCTCTTCTCCAAATTCCTTGTCTTGTTCCATAGGCCATGCGTAAAGTACCTCCGTTCCGATATCCTTTCCGTCATGTAAATTCTTCTGAAGCACATTCGTCTTGAGCTTCACTACCATGGCCCTAAGACGTAAGATGCCCATCGTGTCTTCCAGGTTGTCGGTCATGATATGATGACGATACACGTACTCAAGGGACTTGAACTGTCCACTCTTAAACCCGATAGATACTGTAACCGCATATCTTCGAGGTTCATAGGCAACTCCAGAGTATCTAATTGGGCACGTCCAGCCGGCCCACGACCATGAAGGAAAGTCTGGCCGTCGGCGTCCTGTAGTGTTATGTACCCAGCAAAGAGACTTAATGAATGTTTTCTCCATGCTATCATGGGAGGAAAATAGTCTTTTTGTTTGCAGAAAGGTTTTGCAAATCATGTTGTGTAGGGTTTGTCTGGACGGAAACCCCCATCTGACGTTCAAAAGAGCGTACCGCATGGCTTTCCCTAAAGTCCTTGAATCAAGAGAATGACTACTCGTGTGTAGAAATACCTGACAGAAAGTTTCGAAGGCAGTCTCCCAGGGGGCCTCGGCATCAATAAAGTACCGGGGAGCTATGAGTACTCCCCAAAAGTGAAAGACAGGAATATCCTTTCTCGAATACAGTCGTAAGACTCCAAGGATCGCGTTCAGTGCGTCAGAGTCATATGTCAGCTGTCGCTTGCTGTAGCTCATGATATGTTGCAAAGCAGAATCCAATCCCCCTTGTGTTGTATGCACCTCATTGAAAATATCGTACTCTCTTGACGGGTTCGTACCATTAGAAGTCGGCCACATGTAATCGACTGACTCACGGCAGCTCATTTGCTGACACTCAAAAAACACCTGCTCGTCGGTAAACATCAAGCGTCTTCGAGAGCATATGCCCTCTTGATAGGTCCATCCGCGACTGTACCATGGACTGCTGTAAATCATAAATCGCGGCGTGGTCATGGTCGAGATAAGAGTATGCTTTCCTATTTGAACTAATGGTTGAGGTTTTCGCGGGGTCGATCCAACGCCGGGTAAGCCATGTTCTGGTCCTTGTCCCGCAGCTGCGATGATAGTGAGCTCGGCCTGGCGGTAGATTCTGTCCATCTGCTTTATCTGGTCGGTTCTTTCTTTGCTTTTGCTCTCGTATTGGGGAATACAGTACCGATCGACCCATAGATATTGGAATCCCATCTTTTTGGTGGCCGTCATGGCATCTCGTATAGTTGGTGGGAATTCATGTGAATCTGTATCCAGGAATCCAGGGCTTTTGCTATGTCCTTCTGCTGGTTGGGTTTGGGAATCGGATAGTGGGGTACTCGGCCCTGTTTGCTTCCGTTGTCCCCACATGTAGCTAAGCGCGACATAACGCGCTCCCTTTCCTGCATTCTCCACCTGCTGAGTATGGACATTGATCACTTGCAAGCCTTCTACCACAACAGTCTCTTCCAGACCACAGGATTTCCCGTGGCTTTCGTAGCATGTCGAAAGCCATTGCTCAAGGATTCCAAAGTTAATAAGTTGGGGGTTTAATACTCTGATGGTCTGTGCTGTATCGGATTGTAGACAAAGGCTTCTATCTGGATCTGGATAGAACTGCGCGCCTTGTTTATTTTTAACGATAAGCACATGTGACTTGGTATCTCCGACTATCTGCCCAGCTTTGTCGGGACTAAGAAGTGTGACAGAGCGTTCATTCTGCCACGCTAACAGTGGTCCCAGATTCTTATACGCTGGCGGAGAAGCGGTGGCTTTGAAAAGCTGACACAGAGCACAGGAAGGCGACGCCCAGCTCTCATCTATAGTTCCTTCTATTGTAAGGATGTCATTGTGATGGCTTGGTTTGTAGGAGCTTTCTGAAAGAGCGTCAAAATTGATTGTAGAACATCGTGGACAGAACCTGCTGGAATCAAGATCTGGATCATCTGCGGGTTCCATAGGAGACAGGCTTTAAAAATGGAGTATGTAAAGGGGAAATTTTAGTATTCGATGACAGGGCGTAAAAAACTCGCTTATATTCAACTCCCCTGTCGTTCGTCCCACTGTTCAAGTGTTAATTGGTTCAACCCTACTAACCCCTGTCGCGATAGTAGTCTGTGCTTCGAAGTTATCGATTCAATTTGACCTTGTATCCGTAACCTTTACAATACCTCCGCAAATCGGCTCGGTCCATCTTACCCGCCGCAATCCATGCAAAACAAATCAACTGAAGTCATGGACACCTCGTTCCTGTCATGAAATCTTGCACTATATTCAAATTTAAAAGGTAGAGCTCTTATGTAATAGGGAACTAAACTCCGGGAAAACGTCTCTTGAGCTTAAGGCGGTACAAAAACAACCCTCTCATCACCACCAAAAGTGAAAAACAAGACAGTACATCCATCAGGTAACTTTCCATCCTCGTTAGAAGAGTATTGCAAAGACTTTTCAACAACGAGGTTCTGGACGCCTATAGTAGCCGATCCTCCCCCATTACTCGCAAAATATCGCATGAAAGCACTCGCAGGGTTATCCACATCGTAAGCTTGGAGTATCACCATGAAATGGGTGACGACTTCGTTTGAATCCACGACACACCAATCGAGGTTCACAGCACGATAGCCATCGCCGTCCTCGTTATCGTAGATGCGGTATGTGATCTCATAACCTGCATTCTGTGGGATAAGCAGATTATCCCAGTAAGCTGCGATCGTCACGTCTGGGAGTAAGCCAACTGGAAGTCCAGTATTTTCAGATTCCGCGAGGCTGTCGTCGAAAATAGATAGTAAGCCGTTTACACCAACATAGAGTGTATCACTGGACTCGGTGTATATGCCGACAGGAAAAGGAAGGTTGATGGCTCGCGACTCATCTTCCCATGCTTCATCGCCCGAGAAAAGTGTAGTTGGGTTTATCAAGTAACTCTCACACGCTCGAGTGGGCCCAGCTGTAGTTGTGGTAGTTTCGGCGGTTGTCGTTTCACTAGCTGGTGCAATAGATGTCGACTCGAGAGTAACACTGCTCACAGACTCGCCCATGGTAGTACTGACTACCTCTGATTCGGTAACGCTACTAGTAGCGTCGACAGTCGAGTCAAGGGTTGTGGCATCAGAATTAACGAAGCTTGAGTCTGAAGATACCATGACGCTAGATGAGATGTCTTCGGAGCTGTCCTGTGATTGACTGGACAGCGTAACGGTAGGAAAGGTATCGACTGTAGTGGACGGTTCAATTTCGTCTGTGATAGATGGAGGGAATAAGGGAGGCAACGAGATGCTGGAAGCCGGAATCGTAGTAATGAAATCTGTCGCAGGAAGATTGATAGTAGAAAGAAAGTCGTCGGAAGACGCAGTTGGTGGCTCAGGAAATGCAGGAAATGATGAACTGTTGGTAAACCGGAAGGAGCTTGTTTGTATGGGGTTTGGCTGGATTGCCTCATCGGATGAGGGTTTTAAAGTTGGGAAATTGATAGCAGATGTGACATCAGAATCTGACGTCAAGGGAAGAGATGTAGTCACGCCCTGGGTAGGAGGTTGAATGGGTCCTGAAGAAGCTGCCGCGTCCTCACATTCTTCAGCTAAAGGAGATCAGTATAATACGTAACGATTGCGAAACAGTGGATAACAAACCTTCGATAACAGACAGCCTGATGGTCACACAGTCCGAAGGTGACGACGTAAAAGTCAGGTATACCCGACCATCGTTGGGAGTTTGACAGAAGCCCGCCTCGCCATTTGGCAAAGCGGCGTTACGGAAACGAAGGAAGCCACTCTCTTCGGCAAACGTGGTAGCAACAGCCCCACTCGGAGGCGATCCTGATTGACCACGTAGTTCCTTGAAGATTTCTCCATCATAGAACACAGGTGCTGTGCCATCCAAGAGGCGTCCCTCAGATAACCTGAAAGTAGATGCTTCATTGCAATCCTCTTGAAAGGAACCAACAAACCCACCAAGAGCTCGTTTCGGGAGACCTCGTTTGGAGTCTTGTGTATCTGGGACGATACGGAAGATAATTGAGCGACCTGCAAGTCCAGGATCAGTAGGATCTGTGGTGGTGCTGGGTTCTGTCTGGCTTGTTATTGCCTGGCTCTCGGAGAAAATATTCGTGGGTGGCTCGGCTGGGTCTGATGGTGTCAACTCAGTTGATAGTGTACCCACGGCCGTTGAAGAGCGTTCCGCAACATCCGTAGGCACGGAGGATGTTGCGTTCGATGAGATAGCGGCGAGGTATGTTGATAAGTACGTTACACAATAGGTCTCGGGAAGATTGTCAAGGTCTTGCACAGCGCCAGCACTGACAAGGAGCCCTGACAGTAAGGTCAAGGTTAGTCGTTTAGACATGGCCATGACTTCTCATCTACTGAAGAGCAGATGTCAATGAGGTTACGAGGGCCCTCGCAAGAGAAGAGGAAACATCGCTCTTTAACAAGTTTCAACCCATGGTAGCGTTTCTCTCATGGGTTGGAATGCACTAATGTAAGGGCACAGCAACTGTAGATACTTGAACTTTACCTACCAATCAGGGAATGTTCGAGACTGACGCTTGAGACATGACCTGTTCTCATGGTTATGGTGAGACAAATACCGCGCTATGATTGGCCAGTTGGCCGGTCACCCTTGCGACAACCCTTGTTTATAAGAATGGAGACCCAATCCTACATAACGATGGAATTCATTCCTGCATTCAATGCATAACTGAGATAAATGATAGACTTATAACTCATGTTGGGAGAAAGGTCAAGAGCTATTTTGGTAGAAAAGGCATTAAAGTGTTGTTCTGATTTGTACATGATTAAGTGACAGTTCTAAAGATGCACGCAAAGCGTATCCCTTGCCACACAGAACTCGACCACTGATTATAACCCCAACTTGAAGGTACATCTTCTGGAAGGATGATAATTGAATGTTAAATACTTAGCTAGCCCTATTCAATGTAGCCAATTACCATTTCCACCAAGGTCGTTTCCTGATCGAAGCCTTCACCTGTAGACTTGCCCCTCTTGAGGACTTCCGGACAGAGTACTACACCATCCTGATTGGCTTTCTGGACATAATTGCCCGCCTTAGCCTGCTGAATATAACTGATCCATCTCACTTGTCCAGCTTGACGATTGATCTCCTTATCCAAAGCGTGTGCTTGGTTGATAATAGCAGCGATCTGTTCTTTGCATCCTTTCTCCTCGTCCCGTTTCACCATTTCACGAAGTGTGTTGAAGATGCGCTGAACATGCTCATCAGCCATGCGTTTGAGGTCAACATCGACCTTTCTTGGGTCTAGAATGTCCACAAACATGGCGATAGAGGTAGCCCTCCAAGAATGAAACTTTCTCTGAGCTTCAGGATCGTCAAAGAATGTCCTTGTCTCGCGATCAACCATTCTCACTATCAAATCATCAGTAACGGATTCATTTATAGTCGTAATCGTACTTACAGGGACGCAGTCCCCTCCATACTTCATAAAAGGCATCACAGTATTCGTCACCAAGCCAATCAAATCCGAAGAAGAGCTCTCTGATAAGGACTCTCCATAGGAAGGCTTGGACTAGCTTGTGGCAGTCCTTCGGTGACTTGAGATATCGACCAAGATCGCGGTCGGACGCACTGTGCTTGAGGTGAATCAAGTAATTTGGGCGAGTTTCGGTCATGAATCCTTTTGGTACAGACTTTTCGTCGAAATACTGGATGCAAAAGTCGCGGATGCCGATCTTCAAATAGTTGATCTGGTCAACCAAGTACTTGTCTGTTATCTGGTAGAAGCCTTGACTATTGGCTCGAAGCTTGTTAAGCTCCTTAGCTGTCTTCTTCCAGATTTTACGCACTTCTGCTTCAGTTGCCCTCGTTGCATCAAGCTCGGCTTTGAGAGCATCGCATTCTTGTTGTAGCTCTTGAAGCTTTCGGTCCCTTTGTTCTAGCTCACTTTCGAGCTGTTTGAGTCGCGCTACCAAAGGATCATCAACATGTTGATGGGCTTGTTCCCCAGCAGGGTTGAAGTTTTCGGTGTCTTGTTTACCATCTTTTGGCAAAGGTCCGTTCTGCTGTGGACCTTCTTCCGTGTTTGTAGCACTGTCAAAAATAGAATATATCGGTGTCAATAAGAGGTTCTTCGCTATGATGGATGGATGCTTACCATTTTGTAGCGCGGCAGGAGGATGACTATCAGGTATCCAAGACTAAGAGCCGTTGTTCTAAGTATGTTTCTGGGTCTTGGTGATGTAGTGGCGCTTCTAAACATCAAGGTCGATCTGAGCGAGGAAGGGATGCGTTTGGTATGAACTCGCAATCTTTGATGAAATAAAAGCGCGGCGTACAAGGTGAGCCCTGTAGTTAGGTGCTCTCAACCGCCGCATGTACTTGATAAGATGTTAAATCAGGCTCGAGAAATTGTCGGTGTCGTAATAATGACTCACCGGAGACGAAGCAAGTCAGACACATAAAAGGATCGACATTTCATTGCAAGGCTCTCCGTGTGATAAAGGAGCAGCCAAATGCCACAATGCCAGTTGCGCTGGCGTGAAAGTTCAATGTTGGTGAGTGAGACGTGAGAAAGGGCCAAGTCAGCAACTGGTACGCCACACCAAAGCCCTGCATCTACGAGGCGACGAATCAAAAGACTTCGCGTTCTACCATGTGACCACCAAACTCAACTGCAATTATCAGTTGTTCATCCCCAGTGGATGGAAACTTCAGCCTCAACTCAGCCGAGTCGTTCATTATGAACAAAAATGTCGCAATGCAATTTCATAGCCTGATTGTAAGACAGCAACCTCATCAATCAGATTTGCCGTTCAATTGATCACATTGTATAATGGTGTCACATGGCATACCACTCATCGTTGTCTCAAAGCGAACTTCTAGAACGTGGGTCGCAACTGCACAGGACTGTTCCGACAACCACTACCTCAGTCTAATCGGAGTAGCAATATAAAGTACATTCCCTCTTATTAGAAGAAACCGAAAAAACCCAGGACGTTACCATATATCCTTTCAAGGCTACACACGATCATTTCGCCTTGTCTCTTGGTGAAATTATTATCCCCATGAAGCACGACTACCGTCAGCCGAAACCAGTGGTGCCAGGAATGGACTCCTCTGATTCCGAAGATGATGATACTCTCGTCATAGGAATCGACTTTGGAACAACGTAACGAGCCTTAGCAAACTATTATAAAGCGAATATAGCTAACTAAATGGACTTACAGGTATTCTGGCGTTGCATGGGCTAGCAAGGCCGACTTCGAACAACAACACATCAATCTAATCACCTCATGGCCAGGCTCTGGTCGCGAGGAGGGTAAGACTCCAAGTGAAGTCTACTACGAGGATGGCAAGATCACATGTGGATTCGAGATCGATGGTGACACCGATCCAATCAAGTGGTTCAAGCTCCTTCTCTTGAAAGAAGAAGATCTACCCAGTGAGCTAAAGTCCTCCGAGTTCATCTTACGCGATCGCAAAATGATGCGAGAGAATGACAAAACCGCCATACAGGTAATCTCTGACTATCTTCGGATGATATGGAAGCACACACTGCAGACTATCATGAGGGATCGCGGATCAGCCGTTGAAGCCTTGCAGTTTCATGTTGTCATTACTGTTCCAGCCATCTGGAAGGACTATACAAGACAGTATATGACTGAGGCAGCAAAGAAGGCGGGGATACTAAACTTTCGTACCGCCGGGAAAACAAGACTGACGTTTGCTCCTGAGCCGGAGGCTGCTGCCCTGTCGAGTCTTTCTGAGCCTGGGCGTCGGGTAAAACCCAACGAGGTTTACCTTGTCTGTGATGCTGGCGGTGGTACAGTTGTAAGTCCCCTGATGTCTGCTTTGTCGTCGATGCGTTTAACATACCATTCTAGGACTTGATCTCTTACAAGATTGCCTCAGTGGGTCCAATCTCTCTAGAGGAGGCAGTCGAAGGGAGTGGTAAGTTTACTGGCTGTCAGGACGGCTCCGATTACTGCTAACCTCGCTTTTCTGCCACAGGTGGACTTTGTGGTGGTATTTTCATTGACCAAGACTTCGAGGTCATCATCAAGAACCGGCTCGGCCGGCAGTGGGACAGGCTGAGTAGGGTAGGCTCCAAAGAACTACTAAAAGGAGAGTGGGAACTTTCCATCAAGCCGCAGTTCAAACCAACCAGCTCGGACAAGGAGTACTTGGTGTCTGTTCCAGCAGAGGCTTTTGACAAGGGAAAAGGCCTTACGGACATGTCAAAGGAGCCTTATATTAAGAATGGCCGCATTCACTTCAACGAGTATGTCCGACTCCATCCAGTACGGCGCCAGAGTTAACAATGTTTATAGATCCCACATCAAGAAGGCCTTTCTGAAGGTCTTTGCCCAAATCGATATCCTCATCGATGCTCAAGTCCGCAAGGCAAAGGAGAAGGGCCAGAGCCTAACTGTTAGTATTCCACCTAATTACAAGTCTCGATATAGTCTAATCTTGATCGTGGCTTCTAGGGAATCATTCTTGTTGGTGGTTTAGGCTCAAGCCCATATCTCTATGACCATCTAAAAAACCGACACGAACAGGCCGGCATTAAGATACTCCAGTCAACAGGAATGAGGCCGTAAGTCAGCACTTGACATCCAGGGTCCGTACTAACAGCCAATTACAGACGCACAGCAATTTGTCGCGGCGCAGTTTACAAGGGCTTCCAAGATGACGCGAATTCAGCAATTCATGCTAATGGAAGTCTTGAGATCATGCGGCTGCCGATCCTCGTTGTGTCCACCATTTCAAGAGCTAGTTATGGACACTGTTTCAACGCGCCTTTTATAAAAGGAGTCCATCTGGATAAGGATAAATACTGGAACGATTTAGAGAAAACATGGGAAGCCCAAAACCAGATACGATGGTATCTAACTAGGGTAAGTATTCTGAACCTAATCTCGCTATAAGCTGATCTTTGGTCATAGGGAGAAAACGTATCCACGAAAGAACCAGTCTCGCACTGTTTCTACCAGTTATATCAAAAGGGGGAGTTCGATGGGAAATATGAAATACCTCTCTTGCAATGCGAGGAGGACCCTCCGCCGTCGCGAATGGAGGATAATGTCAAGAGTTTTGCCAGTCTCAAGTGCAAGACTGACATGTCGTATGCTGATCTTCAAGAACATCCGAAAGCCAAGGGGGGCAATTTCAAGAAACTGTCGTATGATGTTAAGATGGTTCCTTCTGGTGCAGCTGTTGAGTTTACTGTTTCTGTTGATGGGAAGAAGGTTGGTTCATCTAATGTTAATATTCACTATAGCTAGTCTAGTAGCGATTCATGGGTCCAAGGGCGTGGGTTCATTTAACCAAGATTTTCCTCCTGTCCCAATCCATTTCCAATGGCGTACCGATTAACAAGGTTGCATGATATCCAGTGTGAGATAGGGTCCGTGATGCTTATCAGAGGCTGTTCAATCTCCAACAGAGGATAGAAAGATTAATCCATCGCTTAGAATAACTAACCGCCTAATCAATTTGATGTATTCGCTTACTGATAATTTACGAAAACGTGAAAAATACAAAAAGAAGTGTTTGGCTTCCCCACTTCAGAACGATAGTGCATCTTGGATCAATCCTCTTGACGCCCCACACTTCAATTGAAAAGTCTGATCCACGACTCCACGAGTGAGAAGGAAATTCAAAAAGAGAGGTCTCGGAGGGAGTCGAACCCTCGCTGGCGGAATCAGAATCCGCAGTCATAACCGTTAGACCACGAAACCATCGTTTTCGGCTTGTCGGTCGAAGCTGTTATGCCCAACTATATTCTAGGCGACTTTGATCAGTTAAGCTGTTTTAGGCTAGTTATAAATTGACAGTTGTCCGATTAGAAGATCTTTGGGAACTTGACCAAGTGGGAGGGTTTGGGAGGCAGCTGTCTCTTTTTTCTTAGTATCTACAAGTATTTTAAGAGCAGACTCTAGAATGTCAACCTAGTAATCTCTTTCTAGCTTATTCATACCCCATCAATCCCAAGACCTTGCCAAACATAGCTTACAATGGTCTTTAAAAAGGTCTTCATGTAGTCCTTGTTATAAAATTGAGTGTTGAAAACGCCAGAGAGTTCAATCTCGCCATCCCAACATCCAAGAAAGGTCGCCACGCCAGCACCAATAGGTTGGCTGGCAGCCCAAACGTCGGTGAGCTCAAAGACATCGGTGGTTGCACTGACGATCGATGCAATGTTACCGATAGAGGAAAGAGCGACTGGGCAGAAGGTCGGGTCTGATACAGCATATGGATCGGATCCAGAGGGAGGAGAGAGGGCCTTGAATGTCAACGGGCTAAGGAAGATCTGTTCATAGGTTTGTCTCGGGACTGGCTTGACTTGGCTGTAAAAGTCTCGAACTTTGGTGGCCAGTAGAGGTAATTGACTGGGCTCAGCCTTCTTGCCATCAGTCAAGGCAGGTACATCTAAATCAATGGCCAGTGCCTGAGCGGAAACAGTGTGATATGCAGCAGCTGCATGATCAGGGCTATCGTAAGGCGGGCGACAGTATGGACGGAGATTGATCATGGCATGATTGACGTAGCGAACAGAGTAAGAGTCTTGTTTCCGAGGTTGTAAGTCGCGGAGAGCCATTGCTAGAGCTGAGGTAAAGACGTGAGTCACGCTGACTCCTGGCGAGATAGCTTTACAGTTGGCCAGGATCTGACTCGAGATAGCCTTGGGAACTGATATGGCAACGCGCTGCACCTGGTCGGTATTGGAAGAGCTGCTGGGAGGCAGACTCAGCAATGCGGGATGATTATAAATCTTGCTGTTCTCACGTTGTATGTCCTCGAAACGTTGCGTTTGCGTGTCTGACAATGATTGGGGGATAGAACCTGCGATACGTAGAGATGGCGAGAGTCTCATATCGAGTCCGTTATCAGGCAATGGATATACATAATTGGTCGATTCTCGATAGAAAACAGCAGCCTGAGTGAACAGTTGATCGATCAGTTGAAGGACACCAACACCATCGGTAATATCGTGAGGGCATCGAAGGAAAATAGTGTGACGTGGTGCATCGTCTTGGGACCTGACTAGATAAATTGTCGGAAGTTCAAAATCGGGTGCATCGTTGTTGAACCATTCTAGTGCACTTTGGCTTGAATCAATGGTCTCGAATGTCGATTGTAACCAGTCGTCCACATCCTCATTGGTCTGCAATCGTTTATATACTCTTTTCCATCTGCCATCATTGTTGTCTAACTCCATACGAGACCCCAATGTCGGGTGCTTGTAACGAAGAAACATCCACGCGTTTCGAACAGCTCTTTCGACGCGGGCTTCTTGATCATCATCGGAAGTCTTGATCCGGAATGATGCACATCCCGTGATGGGATAACAGCCTTGGCCTTTCTTGGTAAAGAGGCGATAGAATTCCTCACACTCATCGATATCCCGCTCCCATACACCTTGCGACGATCTTTTCCATGCGAACTGAGACATTGCAAGTTGGGCGAAATCTGAATGAAGTACAAGCTGCTTGTGTAATGTGGGTAGAAAGTAAAGTGGCTTCAAGAGAATGGCAGGTTGGAAAAGAGATTCAAGACGTGACAAGCAAGAAAACAAGAGATCATATATATACCTTCCATGCTGAAAGGGGCATGTTTTGTTTTCACGTTCATTTCTTTGCTGACCTTGGCGGCAAGAATGAACGTTTGCACAGTCAAATGTACCCTCTCGCGTCCTGTCGCCGTTCGCACCAATCAAACAACACCTGTTTCGTGATTAAGTGGAGATACGATCGAGCTGGTACATCTAGCCGTGAAAATGCATGGCTCAGCGCGCCGAGACGAGCGGCAAATGAACCTGATAGGATGAGGATCAGGCACGTCCCTCTTCTGTCGTAATTCGTTGACTTCTGCAATCTTAATGATGGCAATCATGCAGGAGCGATGTGCAGATATGACTTTATAAGTGCTAGCCATTATTAAAAGCTGTAGTAAAGGTTAAAGTCTTTATAGATTAAACGCCGAAGGGTGTTCTGACAGCAAAGCTACAAGTTGGTCTTGAAATATTGCGTCGTTTGATCCGTCTAATTCAGGGCCCGCGCTTAGCAAAAAAGTCCAAATAGGTAACAGTTGATTCTGGAATGGAATTTCCTTTTTGAGTGTTGGCAAACCAATGACATCTGAAGTGTATCTTGGACCTTGTCACATGGCATAGTCAGTAAAAGACCTCACATTGCATTGCGATCCGTGTACCGGTTGGAGATTATTGGCCTACATGATCAAAATGTGGTGAACTTTAATCATGAGTACCGTCCGATATAGGGTTGCTCTCGGAGAGTTTGCTCAGCCCCACTACTTCTACACTCCGACCGCGGTTCTTCTACGGTGCTACTACACAACGCCATTGCGATACTCGCAGAAGATAAAAGACTCTGAATCATCTGGTTATACAATTATTACATGGAGAAGAGGCTTCACCAAAGTTTGACCAAGCTTGGATTCCGTCAAGTTCTTTCCAATCATTCTGGCAATGGGTCATGACTCCATTCGGATAAGGTTTCTGTCATGAATGCTACTTTACACACATCATGACTCCTATGCTTACCTGAAACCTTCTTTTTGTCCTCTTATAGCATGACTCACTCACTCACCCGCCATCTTAAATACTCTCTCTTGCCTCTCAAGACCTTCCCTGCAGCAAAGCAAAACCTCCCAGCAACAGGGCTATTCTTTTCCATAATGGCAAACAGGAACATTGACCCTCGAGTTAAACCTCTTCTCCCTCAAACCAACCCCCTCCCAATGCCTGGGCAACGAAACATCCTCGTCACTAGTGCCCTCGCCTATGTTAACAATCTCCCACACCTGGGCAATATCATCGGAAGCGTTCTAAGCGCTGATGTCTTCAGTCGGTACAACAAGGCGCGCGGCCGTAATACCCTGTATGTCAGCGGAACAGACGAGTATGGAACGGCTACAGAAACTCGTGCGCTCCAGGAGGGTGTCACACCGAAGGACCTCTGCGATAAGTATCATGTCCTGCACAAGGAGATATATGATTGGTTCGATATTGATTTCGACTACTTTGGCCGTACCACTACGGAGAAACAGACTGAGATCTCACAGGATATCTTCAAAAGTCTTCATCACAATGGATTCTTAGAGGAGCAGACTGCTCTCCAGCCTTATTGTCCGGAGCACAATGCCTTCCTGGCCGACAGGTTCATCGAAGGGACTTGTCCCCGCTGCCAATACCATGACGCGAGAGGAGACCAGTGCGACCAGTGTGGTAACCTCCTCAACGCATTGGATCTAGTCAACCCGCGGTGCAAACTAGATGGAGCTACACCTACCCCAAAGGAAACGAGCCACCAGTATCTACGCTTGGATAAGCTTGAGGCGCAAGTTGGGGAATGGTTCTCCAAATCTAAAGGCTGGTCCAAGAACGGTGCTCGTATTACTGAGGCTCTGTTGAAGGAGGGACTTCTACCCCGCCCTATCACGAGGGATCTCAAATGGGGCACGCCCGTACCACTGCCGGTATATGGGGATAAGGTTCTTTACGTCTGGTTCGACGCTTGCATTGGCTACATCTCCATCACAGCAAGTCATTCCCCCGACTGGGAAAAGTGGTGGAAGAACCCCGACGAGGTGGAATTATATCAGTTTATGGGCAAAGATAACGTCCCCTTCCATTCCATCGTTTTCCCCTCGAGCCTTCTGGGTACCGGGGAGAAGTGGACCATGTGCCACCATCTCGCCGCCACAGATTACCTCAACTATGAAGCCGGCAGGTTTTCCAAGTCCCGAGGTATTGGTGTATTTGGCAACGATGCTGCTTCCACGGGTGTGAGTGCTTCTGTCTGGAGATACTACCTTCTCTCATCTCGTCCTGAGTCGGGTGATAGACGGTTTGATTGGACGTCGTTTATGTACAAGAACAACTCGGAGTTGTTGGCCAATCTGGGGAACTTTGTCAACCGCTTGATCAAGTTCAGCATCAAGCACTTCGACGGTCGAGTCCCGGACTATCGCCCTGGAGTCACCGATGAATCGTTTGCTACACTGAGCAAAGATGTCAATGAGCTTCTGGCGAAGTATCTCGACAACATGGAAGGTGTTCGCCTGCGGTCGGGTTTAGAGGTAACAATGGCTATCTCTGCTCGGGGTAATCAATACCTCGTTCAAAACACCTTTGGATCGGCCTTGGTGACAGATGATCCAGATCGAGCTGCCTCGGTAGTAGGTCATGGACTCAACCTTGTCTACCTTCTATCCGCGCTATTCTATCCCTTTATGCCGGCCATTTCCGCCGATATCGCGTCTCAGCTTAACGCGCCTCTTCGGATTATTCCTGCACAATGGACTGGGGAAGATCTACTTCCGGGACACGTTATCGGAGAGCCCAAGCACCTTTTCCGGAAGATTGAAGAGAAGAAGATTGAGGCATGGCGCGAGCGTTTTGACGGACCGGATACACAAGGCGATTAGAAGAAGACCACGGAGACCAAGGGTTCAGACAATACCAAGAGGCCCTTCCTACCAGACATGATTGATCTTGGATTGAAAGGATCCTACAAGTTGAACAACATCCGAATGCAGATAGCCTACATGTTTCAACAGTTGGCTGTGGTGATGGACCCGGTTTCAATGAAGTTAGCATTGGTAGATTGCCGGGCAAAAATGGTTCGTCTCGCTCGTTACTGATTGTTGCGAGATTTAGGAAGCTAAATCATTAGATTTATGTTAGTGAAATTGGATAATAAATTTTATCTACCTAAGACAAGGTTAGTTTGCGTCTTGGCGCACGTCTACCTAAAATTGGCCTGGAATGGATCCACCGGCTGCCTAAACCACCCCAGTTATGCTGTTGGTTCTAACAAACGCACGGTCAACAAATGAATATATAAGATCATTGCATCTGCCAAAAAGCCTCAAATGAAATCAACATCTTTACCTTCTCTCGACTCCTTCACTTCATCACCATGTCTCCTCGATTGTATCCGGGCCTTGGTCTGAATCCTCGTCATCACGACCAAGATGGATATGGACACAATGGAGAGATTTATCCCATCGGTATCCATCAGTATTGTTCTGGGTCCACTTCCGAGATGCTGCTCATCCGAGAGGTTGCCATGATGATTGTCATGAACCAGTTGACTGAAAAGACGGATTGGCATATCAAAGTTTTCGACGACACAATTGCTGGGAAATGGATTGAAGAAGCTCTCGCACTCCCAGTCGAGCCTCTTTACGACGACATTGTCGAGCCAAGTCGATACAGCAGCCCAAAGAAACTCACGACAATCCTCGATAGGAAATGTCTCGAATATGTAAGGCTTCGACGACACTTACCTTGATACTTACTTACATTTTGCTAGTGTATCAAGGAACTGCGCGCCAAGGCTGAGTTCTTCAAGAACACGCATCTGGTTCCAACTTTAGACGCCAGTGCTTCGGTTGTCAAATCAGACAGATGCATCGACAAGTCTCTGCATAACGATCTTCAGGCTGCATTTGCCAAGCTGAAGCTCGAGCAGAAAGACGATCCAGATTGGCACCCTCGTTCCAACGACATGGTCCAAAATCTCGTCCATCCCTCTCTCTACCCACTCATCTACGGCCACACGCGGGTTTTTCGCGATGAAGTTGTCGGGGTAGAGGATGCTGTCGATCGATGGAGCGGCAAGGGAGAGGTCATTCCCAAGAACGAGCCTGTTGCTCATAACCGAGCGTACTGGGGAGAAAGCAATGTCGATCCACCTTACTGGTCCGATAACTATCAGTGGTTACCCTCTAATGTTCGCTTCCAGGATGGCGGAAGCGTCAAGTTCACGAGTTACATCAATGGTCTCCATCCTGAAAAGCACAGTGACATCTACAGAACCATCGAGAAGCTTATCGAAAAGGCATTGCCGGCGTGGGACTTTTGCATCCCTTTCGAGCGGAACGACAAGATGGTTAGTGCTTGCAGGACAAAGCCTCGGTTTGAGATGCCTGAAAATCCCGAGTAAGTCTCCACATTCACTTGCAACGCGATTTACTTACACCACTCCAGCGATGAGCATGAAGAAAACTGGAACATCAAGCTCGAAGATGTTCCTGAAGCGAGGGAAGACCATGACGTACCAGGCGAAGATGACTGCGATGGTGACTATGACTATGAGAGGTATCACGAGGCAGAGGATGATGATGAGCGACAGGATGCGTACTGGAGAATCATCAGGGCGCCAGTTCAGCCCGATCCTCCAGAGTTCAAGCCTTGGAAGTACGGTATCAAGCCTGAGGAGTCTCTACGGGGCCGTTTCAAAGATATCCAAGTCATCGTCAAGATGGCCTCCATCGAACTGACTCCAGAAAAGCCCAGCTTTCCAGCCGGTGGATGGCACGTTGAGGGCCAGATGAACGAGCATATCGTCGGCACCGCTCTTTACTACCTGGATTCGGAAAACGTCACACCCAGCTTCCTGAAATTCCGCATGCAGACAGCCGAGGACCAGTATGAATTTCAGGACAGGGTAGGTCAGGATTCTTTCAGTTGGATAGAACGGGTATACGGTACACAAATGCAGGGTGGTAGCTGCCTTCAACAGTACGGTAGCGTTGAGACTAAGGAGGGAATATTACTTGCCTTTCCCAACGTATTTCACCATCGCGTCTCGCCGTTCGAGCTACAAGACAGGACGAAGCCAGGTCATCGTCGTTTCATCGCGCTCTGGCTAGTTGATCCTCACACTCGGATTATCAACACGGGCAACGTACCGCCTCAACAACAAGATTGGTGGATGGAGCGCGCCTTTGGGAGCGTGAAAGCTGAGAACGTCTTCCATCCTATTGCGAAAATTGTCTCTGAAGCTGCGCCGGATCATCCTGGTCTTCAAGCTGCTCTTGAGAATGGGACGCCTTTGCCTCAGGAGTTGATGGATATGGTTCGGAGCGAGGCTACCTCTAGCTTACCTATGTCTTTGGCGGAGGCTAAGGAGCATAGATTGAAGTTGATGGAGGAGCGCACCAAGTTTCAGTCGAAAGCGGAGCAGAACTGGTCTCGTGTTGAGTATAGTTTCTGTGAGCATTAGATACAGACGTATGAGGCTGCATTTGGATGTTAGGTGTATGTTCTATTTGTGTTATATATAAAGAATGATATGTATTCCAACTAGTTAAATCCAGATCTAATACTACATATCCAAAGACTCCTTTGGTAAGAAGTTACTAAACAGTCACCTGCTGACTGAAACTGGCTGTAACCCTCTTCAACCTCCTGTTAAAATGTGCACTAGTTGCCCACTGACCCAATCCTGCAAACGGCCCACCAGCACTCATAGCATAGACATGCTTGTTATGCGAAGTATCACACCGTTTTGTGACCTTTTTCCTCTGCTTCTTATCGTTATGCATATAAGTTCCCGAAAGCACCTGCATAATGACCCGAGCTAGCCACCAGCAGTTATGCCACTGAAGATGATACTGAGGCTCCTCGTTGTGGACGATCAGCATGAGCTTGGCAACGTCACTGAGACGTGCCTTGTTGAAGTCCAAATCGGCCTCAGCGAGAACCTTGTCGCCGCAAACAAGCTTCTCTCGGGACGGTGCGATGGTCACAATTAATTGTGCCTGGTCTCTCATGGCGTTGGCGGCGTCGGCCTCTTCAGGGAGATCGCCGGTGCGTTCTACACGCATCCAAGATAGTCTTCCGTCATAGGTCTTGATGCACAAGAGCAAATATTCATGCTCTATAACGCTATGCTCTTGGAGCCAGACGGCTTTTGTAACGTAGCCGGGAGTTGCGTGGTTGATGATGTGTTCAATCAGAGGACGGTTGTTGTTGCGGCCGATCCTGGCCCCCTCGCTTTCTAGCTGGGCTTGTAAAGAAGAACCATAAACGGAACCGGGTAGTGGTGGACCTCTTGATCTACTGTTGGACATTGTGATGACGGTACTGTAATATTGGAAATAGTGGTCTTGGGTAGTTGAGTATAGAAGAAAAGGAGTTTATCTTGTTTAAGAATAGAATAGTAGCGAGACAGATTAATTGTGGCAGAAACTCAATTGCTTTTATACTGTAACATTTATGAACGTGCAATCAAAGTCAGAAGCTAGAGTGAGCATCATTGACCACACCCTTACATTTAGAGCACAGCCCCACATGTTCAAATATATCCTGGTATGTCCGTCGGATTTCAAGCAGACAGCCTTAACAAGTCAGCAAGTCTGTCACACAACGCCTGTGATTCGCTCCCATCACTCGCACTCCACTCTCAAAGCTCGCACTCCACGTTCGCACTCGTTTAATTGTTTCAGCCACATCATCCTTCCAGAACTGCGCCTCACAGAGCCGAGTGCTATCACAAAGAGCATCACCATGACTCCAAGTAATTATCTAAAAAGTTTTGTTTCACTAAGGACGCATTGCCGGGCATCTTGTCACCAGATGTGTCACTAGTAGACCCCGAATAGCAAGTTATTATCTGTAGAGCCTTGTTTTACACGTATCAGGAAACGTCACTACTTGAGAACTCAACGATAACGTGACAGTTGAAAATATTATTGGTGCTAAGAGATTTAATCAAATTACCATACTGACTCTGTAATGCTGTTCAAAATATTTGACAGATTATTTACATCAGGCTCCACTGCGCACCGATCAGGCACAAAACCACAACATACATCAGCCCAGAAACCGAAACGATCACCCACCCAAACGACCCTACATATGCCACCAGACTCAGAGATATGAAGAAAAAGCCAGTAACAATCAACAAATGCAACGCAACAGAAACCACCAGTCCAGCAGGCGTCCACTTTTTAATAGTCTCCTCATCAAGGTCCCCTTTCGTCTTCTGTCGCATCAACGCAAGCACGCTGCCGCTGTAACCAGCTAAAGCGATAGACATGGCAAAAGAAAGCCACGAAACAGCAAGAAATAGTCGGACTGTTTTAAGAGTAAATATTGGTGATTCCCATATGTCGGCGGGGTCGGTCATTTCGCCCATGATGACTGCAAAGGTTGAGGCGCCGAAGACGGAGATGGCGATCATGGTGACGACGAAGAAACGGAAGAATTCGAGGTCATCGCTATCTTTTTTGTTGGTTGTTTCCATTTGTTGGATGATTTTGTACAGAATCTCGCGGGAGAGGTCTTCATTATGGGTAGGAGCCTTGCTCTCGATAGCGGGCTGGTCATTTGCAGACATTTTGTGTTGTAATTGTGATGCGAAATCAATTTGAACAGATTTTGAGTGCTGTTCTGCTGTGTTAATAATGTTTTGTTGATTTCCACTCAGCCTTACAGATGATACGGAACTCCGAATGTGCATAAGCTAAGCCCTGTCTGACGGCTCATCCCACTGAAGTGGGTGGTCAGCACAGCCTTATCCAGCCACCCTCATGACGATTATTACCGTTTCTAGAAAGTCCAGCTGTTTCTTTTTCAAGATTTTGTCTTTTGTGTCAGAGCCTAACTTTTCCTTGGGCTGCTGCCTTAGGAATTATGTAGAGGATGGCTACATTTATCACCGGTCAGATGACGGATGTCAGACAGTGAAGTAGGATGAGCTGAACTAGATGAGGAAATCTTGAGTCTAAAATTCACTTTTCAATGTTCGTCATGATGGATGTCTAACCCGCAGTCATCGTTGTTTTCTATTTCTTTGACCAGTACGGATACATCAAGACACTCGTATAAGTTTGAAGACAAGCAAGTAGATAGACCAGACTTATGTAATCCGGGAAATTCGAAGCGTGATTGGCTCATGGTCATAGTCGCTATGTGCTTACCGTTATCTACTCTCAGAGCGCTCTCGCATCCTCTGCACCCCGGACATGCATACACGTACATCCGATGTCCCTCCCTGACTGATACGTAATAAACATTAAAATTTAGAAATGGACGCAAACGGTCATCTAGCGCCAATTTTCAGGGGTTACGCTGAAACAAATGATCCAGAACATACAACAGGACAGTCTCAAATCCATCCGCCTCGTTCCTCGCATCCTCGTAAACGAACCCGAGATTACGAGCACGCGTTTAGCAAAGGGAGTAGTCCACCACGGAATTTGTGGGGATTGGTAAAGCAACCCTGAGAGGATATCTCGCCGCTGGTATAAAGTCTTGACCTTGTTCAATATTGGTATCAAATCTCTCAGTCTTACCAGAATTCTAAACAACGACACTTTACAATAATGTCCGATTCAGCAACAGGAGATGGTGCTGCCATTTTCAAGCTCTACCGATATGACCCGTCCATGGCGGCGGCTGTCATTTTCATCATTCTCTTTCTGCTATCCACCGCCCTACACACATATCAATTGCTCAGAACAAAGACGTGGTTCTTTTCCTGCTTCGTCATTGGTGGCTTCAGTAAGTCTCTTCTCCAAAAGCAATACATGTACCTGTCCCGAGACTGACGACTGGATAGTGCAGGTCATCGGCTATGTTGGTGTAAGTTCCCTCAGCGCTGAAGCCTTCTATTTCTAATCCGAATCAGAGGGCAGTGTCTGCCAACGAAAGTCCCAACTGGACTGTGAAGCCTTATGTAGTCCAGACTTTGCTGTTGCTTATCTCACCAGCCTTGTTTGCGGCAAGCATTTACATGATCCTCGGACGTATCATCATTATTACCGACGGCGAGCGACACTCACCTATCAAGAGTGCGTGGCTGACGAAGATCTTTGTCGTCGGTGATGTCGCATCATTTATTCTTCAAGGCGCAGGTGAGTTGACCCGTCGACCTTCGGTTTCCCGTGATTGTTCTGACAGCTTGTAGGTGGTGGCATGATGGCAGGCGGGTCGCTTGACGCTCTTCACAATGGCGAACGAATCGTCATTATAGGTCTCATCGTTCAAATCGTCTTCTTCTCACTCTTTGCCATCACTGCAGCCATGTTTCACATGAGCCTTGTGGGTTCCATGTCCGCAAAGGCCGCTGTATCAGGAATCCCTTGGCAGAAGTACCTTTACACACTGTATATCGCCTCTGGTCTCATCCTTGTACGGTCGGTCTTTCGCCTGATCGAATATGCACAAGGAAACGCGGGCTATCTCATTTCTCACGAGGCGTACTTGTATATCTTTGACAGTGTTTTGATGTTTCTCGTGATGGTGTTGTTCAATTGGGAACATCCTAGTCAGCTGAATGCCAAGCTGAACGGGGGAGGAACCGCTGTTAGATATGGGATTCGATTGTATTGGGAGAAATAGGGACTCATGTTGTATCATAGCTTTCAAAGACTCCGATAGGGCTTGCGGTTGGAAAACTGAATAGAAGCTCGCTGGAACGAGACTGGGAATCTGTGCCCGATATAACGCTAGAAGTTTCCTCTTTGCCCTCCAGGTCCAATTGACAATACTAGCCCTCTTGGGAAATCAGTTTTCTCATAACTTAGAATGTTAAAATCGTTCTTTTCTTTTCTAGATTTTCCCTGGCATCTTAGGGTATAGCAATTATAAGCTGTGAGCAAATACTTTCATGATCACATGTCAGTGAAGCATCTGAAATTTAAAACTTTAATTAAAATCATCTCTTAATACTGATAGCCAATTCTCCCACCAAGTTAACCGGTTCCTCATTTCCTCCATCCGGTAAGAATATCTCCTACCACTCAATCAAGAAGAGGTTGTCTCATCTATAGCACACGGCTCAAGATCGTATTGATTCCCGTCTTTGTATTGAAGGTGGTCAACATACCAAACGAGGAAAAGAACCATAACGATAGCCATCAGAATTGCATCGAAGATGTAGAGAAAAACCTCATGCGAAATCAGATATCCGCCATTACCCTGAAGGTATTCCACAACTCGAAAGATGCTTCGGACCAGGATGATGATGCTGACGGTATACAAGACATTCAGGTCAAGCTTCCAGGGAAATGCATCCTCACTGGCAGCCAGCGTCGGGTTCTTGAGGCACTTCACGTGGAAAAGTCCCGAAGTGATAACAAAGAACCCAAATACCACGATCTGAACGAACAAACCGGCAAGGATGATCTTCTCACCTGTATCATATGCCTCGATGGTACCGGACGCCTGAATGCCGCCTCCAGCTGCTTGGAGCGAAAAGGATACGATGTCACCACAGACAAAGGCTTTTGTCAACCATCGAACGGGAATCAATGAGAGATGTTGAGCTCGAAGGGAGACGATAATTCGACCGAGGATCATGTAGATAGAGGCAGCGAAGAGGGCGGGTGCAACGAGGATAAGAATCGCCTGGACGCTGTAGGCAATCACAGACTCCTTGTCGTTGTGCGATACAATTCGGGCAGCGTATCCGATGGTTTCAACTGCACGGCATACGTTAGAGATATTGATCCGTGGGTGTCAGCGGGAGGAGACCTACAGGCACCACCGATTGTAAACGGAATAAAGTACCAGGCTCGGGCTTTGAATAGGCGCCATAGGTGAAGGCATGAAAGTATCGCGAAGATGACCGTGGCAACGATGGCTGCAGGGAATGAAGGTGTGTATCGGTACAGTTTGAAGTCCAACTTGCCATCAGCAAGTTCGTCAATCCGTGGGAAAAGCTCCATCTTCGCTTGCGATACTAACTGAAAGTTATCTCGCGGCTGATATTTGGGTCGTTTTGAGGAAAGGAAGCAATAGATTCTATCCAGAACACAGAATCGTCATTCTGGGGAAGTTACTTGGTTTTAGGGAGAATATGCCAAGTTAGCCTCCACCTCGATGCGATAGCGGTATCCTCGCATTTCGCATTCTATGCGAAGATGGAAAGTGGATGCCCCTGTTGTTTCCAACCTAGCGTATCACCTGCGGACGCTGACATCCACAACTCGTTTGGTAACCGAGAGTGGGTAACGGGAACGAAAACCGAGAGCACGGACCGTAAGCAAGAACTTGGCAGGTATTTATGCAAGGATCCTTCGTATTTGTAGACAACGAATTTCAACGCTTCGGCAACCATCCAATCTGCTCCATCGGCCATACTAAATAAGTAAGATACATCTCTCCCACAGACGAGTAAATCCTCGTCATCAAATGGTTAACCCAACCGTCCAGCCACCATTGACTAGGTAATTTGTGTAACAAGACGCAAAAGTAAGACAACACCACAAGAGCTTCTTCTTCTTCAACCTCCACCAACTTGAGGAAATCCTTTGCCATTACGACCCAAGAAAAGATATCCACTAGATCATTGTCACCTTCAACTTCATAAAAAACACCATATGTTTGGTTCAATGCCTGAATCGCTTCGCGGTAAATGGCCCGTCGCTCCGGATCTGTGATTCTATCATCTACAAACAGCCGCAGCTGCTGCATGTAGTCTTGGCTAAAAGTTTGCTGTCGGAGATCCAGATGTTTTCGGGCCTGATGGAAAAGGACTGAGAAAGGCCCAGCTAAGAGGGTGCTGTTAGCCAATTCAACAAAGCTCGTGCAGCCTTTGATCAAGACTGCCCAAGGAGGATATGGTCCATCGTCGTGTTCTGGTGTTTGGGCGAAAGCTAGTATAGCTATTAGTGAGATTATGAAGACAGGTCAGAGAACTTACAATAGTAAACAGTCAAAACGGAAAAGGCAAACAGATGCTGCGCATTTTCGTCACTGTACGCATCGATGAACCCGGCTGCGATGCTGAGCGCTTGGTTATGGTACGTTATAGCTCTTTCACGGAGAAATTCTCTCCTCTCAATTGAAAAGTGGCTAAGATGAAGTGCTGACACGGAGAGGATTGCCAACAAAGCGTAGTCACAGTTTAGGCAAAGCTTGACGATTCGGATTCTCCAGAGATCCCTTATCGCCATGTCATTACTAAGCGTGGCGTAAGTAGACGTGCAGAAATTGTGCATGAGCTCCATGTCCAACATGTCAAGATTCAGTCCTGACGCAGATGCTTGCGGTGACGACACTGCTGAGGTATAGTGGCTGGTATGGTATGGCAGAACATAGCGGCACTCTTCCCGTCGTCTTTGGCAGTGAGCACAAGTGGGCTTCTCTTCTCCACACTAGAAGAAAAGGTTAGTCAACAACCACTGGCTGCATGCTGAAGGGGGGGATTGGAGTGAGGCTGACTTTGATTCGTCTGTGTTTACAGGCCTGACAACCCATTCGCGATTTCTTATGGACTCGTTTCGTCTTGGAACCTCGATGCTCCGAGGTTCCGGGTGTAGGTAACGGCGTTGGTGTGCTACTCGACATGACCGATGCCAATATTCAGGAGTCTTGGGGGGCAGAAAGTTAAAAGCTTCGGATGGAAAACGAGAACGAGAAAATGAGAGAGGCAGATACTGATTAAAAGGTAATTGGCCCCGTATCTCCGTACTACCCGACGAAACCACCCCTGCCATCTCTCAGCACAAGATGGCTCACGATTGGGCGCAGCCTGGGCTGATGTGGATAAAGCCGATATAGCGCGAAAGTTCGTATAAATGCTTAGCTTAGCGACTTCGTTCAACCTCGTTTAACCTCGTTTTCGTTCCGCCTTCTGCCTTGAGCTTAGCGTACCACACAGGCCAGGAGCTAGGCAAAGTTACCATTAAACACGGCATCAATCATTACTTTAGTTCCAAGTCCCCCAGAATCACTCATCAGTGAGATCTACCCCCCAATCATCTTCCTCTTCTAGTCTTCTGACCAAGTCGTTAAGGCTTCTGTACACATCTGAAGACAAGTATGTAGATACCGTATCTTCGTATACTCGAACGCCGACTGTCGGGAATAGAGTCATTAGGCCTGATAGAGCGAATGGCATCGTGTGAACTGGTGGTGATACGGGCTTTGCCATCCAGTTACCCAAGTCCATCATCGACCTGATCCAGCCTGAAGCATCAGCAAAGCTTACTCCATCAAAGTTTCCATCGTCCCAAGTCCGCCCATTTAAAAGGAATGTCTCATATTCAAGGGTCAAGTATCCCACCATCAGTGAGGAACTCATAATCTTTAGTGGTGCAGTCCAACCGGGATCGTCTTGTGTTCTCGTTATCATGTAATTACGTCGACCTGTTTCGATGCTGTTTTGCACAAGATCTCTGATTTGCGAGAGGACTGAAATACGTCTCTGGTCGATGGTGCCTGAAGTTTTCTTTGTGAGATGACTTTCCAACCCGTATTGTATGAGAGACTATATACTTACCAATTATCTGCTGGGGAAGAATAATTCCGTGTCGGTCGGTTTCCTGATCGATCAGATGCTTTCCCTGCTGCTGCATGATGCCTGTTAATGCCTTAAATTCAGTGCCTCTTTGAAGTTTCCATAATACCCAAGCCCATGCTATTGCCTCTTCGTCGAATGAGGTTGGCACTTCTGATATTATGGCATCAGTCCAGCTACAGCACTGCGCCAGGTATTCATCCTCCAAGCGGAGCCCCTCTATCAACTTGAGATACCCAACCAGCACGCCGAATGGGATCCGAGCAGGGATGGTATGGTCCTTGCGCTTTACTTTCTGAAGTAGACTCAGAGGAGAGTCATCGTTATCTCGTGCAGCCCTGGGGCTTTTATTTGGGCTATCCAGCTCCCATCCATAACCATTAGCCCAAGCTATGAGGCTACCTGTACACAAACAAACAACCCTTTCTGCATTGATACCATTGTGGCAAGGTAAGTCTCCCCCAGTAAGGGTATGGGAACAGGGCCATCTATCCGGGCATCTATGATAAGATTGGAGGGTAAAGTTTGGTTCTAGCGTAATCTCTCTTGTTTCACCGGATGACACTGCGCAGCTGATGAACATAATTTCCATCACATACGGGAGCTGCCTCACTGTGAGCCTTGCGTCCAAGATCTGCATTCTGACATGATCACATGGCTGTTGACAGGGCTCCTGAATAGTAAGTGTCTGGTCTGTTTGGGTTATCCGAATGCGAGAGACGCAGAACACCAAGGATTTGGTTTCGCTCTGGTCGCATTGGCTCAGATTGGTCCCCTCTTCGATAAAGGCGCGGCTCTGCTTGTCGGAATCGACGAGGATTGGGATTGTATAGTCGCTCACATCGGTATTAAGTGAGCGTGAATCTTCCGCTGATTCTGAGTCTTCCAGAGAGTTGGAAGCGAGAGAGAGCTGAAACTCGTAAAGGTGATTTCCCTTGCCTCGCTCCCATATATCATCGCTCATACTCTCGAGAGCTCTTTCAACTTGAGTCAAGTCAGTGGTATGTGCATCTCCGCGGGCGGTTGACTTGTATTCGTCGGTATCAGTAGCCATGATTACTGCTTTATTCTTTCGAAGGACAACCTCGTAGCCTCCAGCAGCTTCGATATCGTGGTCGCTATCACCTCGCACCTTGGCCGATTTCTTCTTCCGTGAACAGCTATGTCTGGCGGAAGCTCTACCCTTATTTGAGCGCCGTGAAAAGTGTCTGGACTCGGAGCTAGGGGCCTTTGTACTCGTTTCGTTTGGTTTTGGAGCTTTGACGATTCGTCCCCGCCTATCAATTAGATCAAATCCATTTTCTTTAATTTTAATGTTCCGGTTAAGTCGTTCTAGAGCTTTTGCTTGCTCTTTCATGCTATCGTGGAGGATTTGAAAGGCGTGTTGCATCTGTGTCTGCCTAAGACCGCGCTGTTAGACGGCATACAATTATTATTCAAGAGCTTGACTTACCCAGCGTTTACAGTTTCTAGACCACATAGACATACGGCGGATTGTAAGGACATCCTAGCCTTCTCAGCTGAATCTATTAACCCTCGAAGATGTTCCTCAGCGACAACAAACTTGATCGATGCTCTCTTTACTCGGAGCCATTCCCAAATCCGTTTTCTGGGGGACTTGGTCATCAGATCATACGCGCCCAAGATATCGTTGGCTTGGTCTTTGATCATTTGAATCTCTTTGGCCGCTAAAGTCGCCAGCTCTTCGCTCTTTATTCCGTTGAACGCATGGATTTGGTCAGATAACATATCTTTCAGAACACTTTGAACCTGCATCGGACTGCCATTAGCTTTCTGTCTCCTCATAGCATGACAAACTCGGTTCATACGTGTGAGAGGCTCTCCAGTTTCACGCAATATTCTTCCCAGACAGTAGGGGCAGCCTGAATCCTTTTGTAGCACTTTCTGAGTTTACACGCTAGGTCCCATATAGTAATGGTACTTGAGATTACACCGAGAGCTTCAGCCATAGTTGTTTGAAGATAGACGCGAATAAATTCAGCGAATAATCAGGAAGGGTGAAAAAACACTTTGAACCATAGTTCGTTTTTCTTGGTGCGCAGAGCGTCATTTTATGTCTTTTGTTATCCGTACAAGCCTTGTCAAATAAATGCCGACCACCCAAAGTCAAAAGATGCCTTTTCTGCATTTTAGACGACCACCAGGGCAATGTAAGCGTCAGCAACTCCCCCAATTGTAGACAATGGCGGGGTCGTCGTGCCTGTAGGGGGTGCTACGGTTCATGAATGGTGGTGAGTGCGTAAGGCGTTTTTGTCGTTCGCCTTACTTTGCATGATAGGGTAGACACTTCCACTACAACCTGCCACGTCACATCGATAACTCAACTTGTAGAAGGGACAACAGGTAAGGCATACCAGATAATGGCATGTTCTTCTCCTATTATTATGCACGTACTGAGAAATTATACCGTAGTAAACTCTCAACAGTTAATTGTGCTCCAATCGTAGAAACTCATAATAATGGGTGTGGACCACAGTAACGAGCCACTCTTCTGGCAAGTCCCTATTGGTTTGTCTGTTAGGCTATAAGACAAATATATCAAAGACTGAAATCAACGCGGCATAAGTGGGGGCACTGTACTTACAAGCTAACCAAGACTCGGGATCAGCACTTACAGCTGAGCTACCCTTGTAGCACCGCCCTAGTAATGCCTAGTGACGTCTTTTGCGACTGGGTGGTCTATAAATATGCATCTTTCTTTACATTCTCGTCGAAGTTTTTAACAATTTTGTATAATAATTCTAGACATCTGTACCTCTTACTGAAAGCACCAGTCGTTAAAATACGAATATTGATCATGGGCAATCACACTAAAGTTGTCGATGGCGTTGTCGTTACAAACACTGATGTAAGGCACTGCTGATCCTCCCTTTTTAGCTCCCCGAAAATGTCTGACAGCTTACCAGGTTCCCCCTCCCCAAGACTGGACCAATGTTTATGATGATATTGGTGGCGATATGCGATGGAATGAAGAGATGGAAGAGATGGTAAAAGACCGAGGCTTAGATGGAGATGTCCAGCCTTTCTTCGGCACATGCTCCTATACGGGCGAGGCTCTCTTCTTGATGCAGGTCGGCGGCGAACACTTCATCTTTTGGAATGCTCTTGACGATTCCATGTACCGTGTGAATGGAAACTTGACTCTGCAAAAGCTTGTGGACGGCCTTGATGAGGAGGGCCTTAATGCATTTGACCTTGAAGAAATCTAGGAGGAGGGGCCTTTGAAAAACATGAATCAAGAAATAAGCTGCTCTATGTACTCAATATCTCCATACCTGTATTTCACTACCGTAGCAACTCATGAGATCAAGTAAGCCTTGTGGGTCCAGAATCCCTCAATGAGACTCCGTAACTGGGCTAGACGGAAATAAAGATCTGACAGTACGCTAACCTACGTATCTGAGCGAATGGTGCTGCTCCGTTAGGGTCCACAAGGTTTGCTCAATATCATGAGTTGATACGGTACCTATGTCAAGCTCATGTACCAGTCTGGCCATGCCAATCTACGCTTGGACATTGACATGTGACATCATCAGCCCGAGCCGTGTATATAAGTGTACCTCGATCATCTTCTCCTCAATCACATCCTCTCTTTTCATAATCCATTCATCGCATTCTACTCCTCGACCCTTCTCAAAACTTATACACACGCCTTCTCTCCAACATGAGTCAATACACTACAATTTCCGACGGCGTAGTCGTGACCGACAACGGTGTACATTATGACCTTCCGCTTGTTGCATCTCAGTGTGACTAACCGACAAAATCTAGATCCCCCCTCCAGCCAACTGGGTTAACACTTACGAGGACATGGGAGGAGACATGCTTTGGGGCCAAGGTGGCCAGATTGAGGATGAGGTACGGAGCCGTGGCATTGACGGAGATATTCGGCCTCATTACGGAATGGCACCCTACACTGGAGAAGCACTCTACCTTTTCGAGGTTGGCAGTGGAAAGTTCTTTTTCTACAACGCCATTGATGGAACCATGCTGCAGGTATGGGATCAGAGCGATTTGAGGAGCATTGTGGATATCCTTGACGACGAAAACAAGGGCTTGCCCGCACTTAACATTGGGGAAGTTTAGCTACGCGACTGAAAGAAGATTACAATATCATCAGAATGAACCAGACATCTATTCCAGCGACTGTCATGCATCCTAATTCAAGAAGGAGAGGGGGAAGTGACTTCGACAATTAGGCTTCTACATACGTACCTCTACCAACCTCTTCCGCTCTTATCAGATTATGCAGTAAGATGTAATATGCCAAGTAGCCAATAATTGAGACATGCTAGTCTCGATTGGTCCAGACTTTGACAATGATGTCAAACCACGGCACGGCACGGTCCCAACGACGGGCTGATATCAATTCTGCCCCATTGCCGCTTTGACCTCTTCTTTCAGCTGGAATCGCGATTTAGGAAGAGATCTGCCAATATTCCTTGGTTGTCAATCATCAAAGCGGCCTATTAGAGCGGGGTTGTAAGACAGAACACCCCAAATAGGAAATAGTATAGGGTATCAAAAGGGATGTTGACAGCTGAATCTGTGTGTGGCACGCACCTGGTTTCGCCGACTGGTCAACATTCTATGAAGGTGTCATATTACGTATGATAACACGGAGCTCGTTCCACTGTAATGTATTGGCTCAGATTTGTTGCCGTTCCAATAAAGGCGCGGCTCCGTTTATCAGCATCACTGAGTCGCGGGATTATATTTTCTTTTACTCTATCAAAATTCCCATGACCCTCCATCCGGCCGTTCAAAAGATCTACTTAAAGAGAGAACCAAAAAAGAATAGAAGTAAAGAGACACATCATTAGCAACTAGAGAGTCTCAACAGATATGAAAGTCGTTTAAAGTATGTTTGCCATATTTCCAACCTTCAATAGCCTCACCTGTCATCAATTCAAATACATAGCACTCACCGACAAGTCGGTAGTTACTTCCCGATGGTCGTAGAAGAAAAGGCGTAGCTCCTCCAAAAAAGACACAGATAATATCATGCCTTTGCAGGATCTTCGGCCCAAGTCCAATATATGCCAGGTCTTCTGAGAAGAACAATCGTCGTTGGTGCGCGGCGTCAAGATGTAGTGAGAAAAGGTTTTCGTCATTGACGTTCTCTGTCTCAGCTGACATAAGGTCCCTGATGTGCGCACGTTCCGCAGTAACGGCATCTCTGAGCGCTGGATCTGTGGAAATCTCGTTGCATATGTCCAAAAGGTAACGCCAGAAATAAACTAAAGGCAGATCGCTGACACGCTGGCTATCGCTAAGGCTCCAGTCAGCCGTCAACGTGACCATGAACGCGCGAGCTATCGCCTCGAGCGTTTGGTATCTACTACCAAGCCGCTGGCAAGCCTTTTTCCATGCCATCCAAACTGAAACGTTAAACGAAGACACCTCATCCTGTTTCATGACTCCGCAGATTTCGTCGATAATATCGATTTGAAGCCCTTGTAGACCAAGAACATGTTCGGGCAAGGCGTCGTCGATCATTACAACTGGATGACCTCCGGCAGCATCATTGGACACTTCCATCAAGGACTTTCCTTTTTCACTATGCGGGTTCCAGGAGAAATATGATATTCTAAACCATTCCGCGTTGGCACTGAAATCAATCGCCCAAGATGGGAGGCTATTCCAATCGGGGGTATATCGTATGAGTGTGAGAATTCGCAAGCTTTTTGTTGTCGATATGATATGTCGAGTCACATCACGGAAGATGGTTTCAACTGGCTTCTGGTAGTCTGCCCTTAAGGCTAGCGGTAAGGTTCCAGTTGCTTCAAATTCGTTCGTCAAGGCAAGAAGCGAGTACACTCTATCCCGTGGCTCTGACGCTGTTGACTGTATTGCCTTGTTAAGCAAAGTCGTCAGGTCCCAAGGCAATCCGAACGTTACAAGCTCATTGAAGAATTTAAGGGACCTAAGTGCCGGGACGCTCCTTGGGATACGGCTTAGGGGGGTGAAGTCGTGAGATATGTCCAATATCCACAGTGTTGCCGAGACAAGATTCTGCCACGATAACTCCTTGGTCCCGCAGAATATGCAGGGTAGCTGTCGAGAAAGAGCGGTTTCTTGGATTACCCAGGATCTGACGAACCAAGGGCGGCCCAGGATAATACTGAGGGCATCCCAAGCGGTATCATGGGCCGGGGGCAGCTTTAGGCTTGCGTATTCGGCCTTTGTATATCTGCTGCGTTTCCGTGTTCCATTGGGGTTCATGTCTTCAGTATAAAAGGTTGAAAGACGCTCAATCAGCGGGGGAACTGATTCAATACCTCTAACATCGCTCCCTAACCAAATAATAGTCCCTTCAGATGAAATATATATGTCTTTCATCATGCTAACTTGGAGAGCACGTTCCAAGTCGTCATCTTGGTTAATACAGATTTGATCGATCCAGATCCACTCCGTGTCACGCTTGAGTGTCCCTAAACATGCAATCGCTTCTTCAAGATGTGGTGTAATCATCATTGCATTGCCATTACACTGGATTACGCTCGATCTGTCGAACTCGCCCCAGCAATAACTTAGTGCGTTGTAGCAAGGTGAATGGCCGAGTTCGCAGGCAACCAGCTCATAACCTGTATGTTCTGACGCGATGGGAGACAGCCGAAGGAGGCGAAACCAGTTATTAGGTAAAGGATGGAAAGCAGACATTCTTAGTGTAAATACTGATACAGTTCGAAAGTATATTCTCACTGGACCTAGAAAAGACTGCTTTAACCGATGTCGAGAAATGTCCAAAGAGTCAGGTAAATAATAACTGAGATGCGTTTATGCGAAAGCTCAGCAGTAATCCTAGGCTAAATTCCAACTACTCACTCAGCTTCCGCTAAGCTAAATACGGCAGGTATAATGAGAGGATTAACGGAAGAAGTCCAGATCACGTGTTAACAGTTTGCGTTATAATTCGACATGGTTAGCCATTCCAGGGTTAACTGTGAAACAAAAGTGGAAAAAGGCTATTGACAGCCTGAATGCCAAGGAATGTCCCTGGCCTGTAATGCAAGTTGAGTAGCCCAGCTATAGTGAACATTCAGCGGCGCTCATACGTATATATAAACATACTCAGTACTATACAGCTATCATTCTACAGGTCTTATAAACAAGCCGCGTTTAAAACAGGCATAATCCAATGCGCTCTTAAGCGCTAGACGTGTCAGATGCTGTAGGCTGACCGGGTCTTGGCACATGGACAAGGCAGACAACAACGAATCAGTCTTTTGCTTTTCCTAACACGGCGCTTAGCATTCCAACCATTGTAGATCTGCCTGCCATAAAGCTTTGACATCTCTTTCGTTACTAATACGAGATGGGAGGCCTCATCTTTCTCAAATGGGTGAATGGAAGACAGTGGCTGCATCATGTGGCTTACTATTGGGTGCCAAGGTCAAGCGGATCGCCTATGAGCTTAAACGCCAGCCTGCCGATCGTTTTGGACAAGCCCGCGTATTTGCAGATGATCTGACCAGCAGCGCGGCGGGAGGGAAGCAAGCATATATGGCAGTAAGTCTCTCGTTGACAAAGCGCGACATTGACATTTCTACTTTTCCAAGGTCACTACGAAGCTGAGCAAAACACACACCAAAAGTCAATAATCAGCTGACAGAAAAATGACTTGGGACACGCCCGGTGGCATCGATGAGAGCCAAGAGACAGCGAGTGAGAGTGAGGCCGGTGTGCATTTCTCACCGGACAAGTACACAGTCGGCTGGATATGTGCCCTTAAATGCGAGCTGAAAGCAGCACGCGCAAGGCTGGATGAAGAACACCCAGAACTGGGGGTTCAGTCGGAGCAGGACGGGAATAACTATCTTTTGGGATGTATTGGACCTCACAATGTTGCAATCACCTCACTTCCCCAGGCTGGTACCAATCGAGCAGCCACTGCGGCTAAGTCCATGCAAGATACCTTTCCGAATGTCAGGTTCTGCCTCATGGTTGGTGTGGGAGGTGGCGTACCTAGCCAGGACTCTTCCTGGAATGACGTTCGGCTTGGTGACATTGTTGTGTCGGAACCGACCGAGCAAGGTGGAGGAGTTATTCAATACGACATGGGCAGGAGGGAAGTTGATGGGTTTCGTCGTTTGGGGACACTGAACAAGCCCCCAGGTCTGTTGCTATCGGCAGTGAAAACCCTGCATACGACCAAGAATCTGAGCAAAGCTATCTCGGATTTAGCCAACGACAAGTTTGGGGATGAGGAAGATCCGGACGAAGAATGGACATATCCCAAGAGAGCAAGGGATGTTCTGTTCAACACCGATCATTATCAAACCCCCAAGAGCATTGACCTTTTGGTAATATGTGGTGCTGCATTATTACTCCCCGTCACTTACTTGCAGGTATGGCGTGGGGACCCCGGGAACACACGGTCGGGTCTGTCAATTATCCTTTGGACCTGTTGTACCATGTCTTGTGCGTGGATTGCTGGCATATGGTATCTCAGATCCAAGCCAGTACGTCGATCTTCCCGACCAACGAACAGACCAAAGATCCACTATGGTAATATTGGCTCTGGAAACTCCGTGGTGAAGAACGCCGTGGAACGCGACGAACTCGCCAAGAGAGACAATGTGATTTGTTTCGAGATGGAGGCCGCTGGTATCATGGATGATTTCCCATGCTTAGTAATACGGGGCATCAGCGATTATGCCGACTCATACAAGAGGTGGGACTGGCAACCGTATGCTGCTGCTGTAGCTGCTGCATATGGCAAGAAGCTACTTCTTATCATCTCTCCCATCGGAGTAAAGGAAATGAAAGCCATGAGAAAGATCACGCAGGGTCAGTTGAACAATGTCGAGAACTAGCTAGAACATAAAAACTGACTTATTGTGGCTATTGTAGGAGTGGGGAAAATACAAAAGCAAACGAAAAGGCTTGTTCGCAATGAGAAAATTCGTGAAGAAGAGAAATATTTGAACTGGCTGACCCCAATTGACCACGCCAGTAAGCATAGAGATGTCCTGGGCCAGAGACAAGCGGGAATGGGTCAGTGGGTTCTTGAATCCGAGAAGTTCCAGAAGTGGCGATGTGCCACTGAACCCGAAACTTTGCTCTGCCCTGGGATGCCTGGAGCAGGAAAAACCTTCATAGCAGCAGCTATCATCGATCACCTCCAGCAACAATTTCGAGACGACGACATTGCTGTCATATTTATCTATTTCGATTTCAATCGGCAATACGAGCAGACGGCTGAAAACTTGATTTCAAGCTTGCTGAAGCAACTAGCTCGCCTTCGACCTGGTACCCTGTCGCGCCTCTATCAAGATCACCAGCAAAGTCAGACGAGACCCTCATGGGAGGAACTATTGACGATTCTCCATATCGTAGCTGCTTCATACACGAGGGTGTTTCTTGTCATTGATGCTGTTGATGAGTGTCAGAACAATGGCACGCGTAAAAGGTTTCTGCAAGCCATCTTTGATCTGCAAGCTCAGACAAGCACAAACATCCTGGGAACATATAGGCATGATACAGAGATTCAACAAAAGTTTCAGGGCAGTGCTGTTTTGGAAATACATGCAAGCAATCAAGACATTGGGAGATACATAGTTGGCAACATCCACAAGTTACCAGACTTTGTGGAAAACAGTGATGAACTTTCCAGCAAGATCAAGAAACAGATTATTGATCGGGTAGACGGGATGTAAGTTAAGTTGTCTCCTGCAGCCGTATTTCAAGACTAACAGCTACAGGTTTCTGCTTGCGACGCTTTATCTGAACTTACTCATCGGACAAATCTCAGAGAATGATCTTATGGAGGTATTGTCTATCCTGCCAACCGGAATGCAAGCTTATGATGAAGCGTATGAGAGATGTATGGAACGAATCGAACGTCAAAATGGCAACCGAAAGGCCTTGGCTAGAAAGCTTCTAGCGTGGGTTACTTGTTCCGAGAGGCCTCTGACAGAATCTGAACTCGAGCATGCACTTGCAGTAAAGATCGGGAAGTCCAGCCTTGACAAAGGTGATATCCCGCAAGAAATGGTGGAAGTATGTGCTGGCTTGGTTAGAATTGATCCGGAGAGTCGAGAGGTTCGACTGGCCCATTTCACCACTAAGGAATACTTTCAGAGAACACAAGAGCGATGGTTTCCAGAAGCACAGTACGTTATCACTATGACATGCATCACTTACATGGCATTTGATACCTTCCAAAGTGGGATATGCGGAACAGTGTTAAAATTGAAAAAACGTCTTCGATTGAACCCCCTCTACTCCTATGCAGCCGGATACTGGGGCGTACACGCACGTTATGTATCCCAGATACAGAAGGAGACAGCACTTAACTTTCTCAGAGACTTGGCAAAAACAGAGGCTTGTGCCCAGGCTGTGGATGTGACTAAGAGTCGCGAAATTTTCAGCTCGCAAGGGGCTCGAGGTATGACTGGGTTGCATATTGTAGCCGGTTTCGGATTAAACCATATCCTCGAGCTCTTGCTGCAGGCTGGGTGTGAACTGAATACCAGAAACAGCAGGGGAATCACACCACTTTACATCGCTGCAAAATCGGGATTGCCCGACACCGTCAGGCGGTTTCTTATGGAAAGGGACGTTGACATAAATGCAACCGACTGTTGCGGATCAACCCCGTTGATCCTTGCTGCAGAGCTTGGGCACCATTCTGTGGTAAAGGAGTTTCTTAAACATTCGGCTATTGAGATCAATATTCGACAAGGTGATAGTGAGGAGGCGTTGTCAATTGCTGCGGAGAATGGCCACGCGGAAGTCGTCAACCTGTTGATGAAGGCGAGGAATATAGATGTCAATACTGAGGACTGTGAGGGAAGAACACCGTTGTTACGAGCGATGGATGCTGGGAAAGACGAAGTAGTCCAACTACTTCTTACAGCAGCGGACATCGATACAGACCATGTGGATCACTACGGAATAACCGCTCTAATGATGGCATCCGCTCAAGGAAATGTAGCGATGATGGAACGGCTGTTGGAACATGGAACAGGCCGGGAACAGCAGGATGAAAACGGCAGAACGGCTCTTCATCTCGCCGCCAAAGTCGGTTGCCTAGAGGGTGTGAAACTATTGGGAAGCGGGAAGTCCAGAATGAATCTGGAGATTCAGGATAATTTCGGTTTTACAGCACTACATGTTGCATCGCAGGCAGTAGAACGGCTTGGAGAGCGGGGGGAAGAAATCGTGGCGATACTCCTTGCCAATGGCGCCGATCCCCATGCGAAGACATTTTTTGGAATGACGGTCGAGGACGTCGCGGAGACAGATGGCCAGGACTCACTGACTAGATTGCGGAGACTTACACAAGTGGATCCCAGTTGTGGGTTAGATTCTGTCGAGCTGCCAAAACTGCACGCGCGGATCATGAGAGTTCAAAGAGACACATGGAATGTTCTTTTCACAGTAAGGGTACGTAGGAAGAGTCTATACAATATCTTCACTAAGCTAATTTGAAGCGATTCGATGACCTTTCGGTGATGGAAAGTTACGATTCGTAAGCAAGACCTTACTATATCAAGCTACGGTTATTGGTACTAACTGTTCAATTAGTGATATCTCCAAGATTACGGGATCTGTGGACCCCAGGAATTTGGGAACAGTTGACAGCTCGATTGTCCGACTGCCCGAAATATTATATGATGTTCTATCCCAATGCCTTAAGTATTATCTCAAGTATCTCACAGACATTTCGGCAGCCCATGCAGGTATAGACCTTCTGCAGTTTTATGTTGAGAAGTGGGATGCATTTCAATACTCTACTGCTTTCATCCGTGATTGGTACTTCCCTCTTGATCATTGGGTGGAGGAACAGCAACGAAAAAAGAGAAATATTGCGGGGGTCTGCAGGCTATGCTTTCAATATTGGAGGAACGATTTTTACCTTTTGGTAAGGGAACGCCTCATTGAGGTCTGCAGGGGAATGCGACAGAATGGTACAGTTTTCGATTTCGTGGAGCTGGGAATTGCTTATGATAAACAACTATCACAAGATTTCCAGGATATGTTCCCTTCAGATATTTACAAATTGTAAAAGTGTAAATACAATGTATTTGCTTACCGAGTCAAGACCCGGCTGAATAGATCTCGTGCTAGTGCCAATCGATAATCAGCCGACATCATCGAAGTGTAGTCATTTGCTAACCTTCTAAAATTCTGATTTTCTTGAAACATTTTTCTATTTGTGTATTCAGAATAAGAAGATTCTTCTTTACGACGAACAACTACAAAAACACAGTCAAATGCCGAAACCTTCAAGACGCAGATCGTGTCGGGCCGAGGACCCTGAGACCGGGGCGGGCGTACCCGGTTGGAGGTGCAGGGTAACAAGAGTCTGAAGCTCGCGTCGGGATCCATCAGCCCCTTGCAATTCATCTGTATACTGGAAATAAATAAAGTTTTCCAGAATGAGGCTGTGCAAAGTGAAGCGTTACAGATGTAATTGATGGTCTAGGGTAATGTTGCGTTCAGTCTATTGTCTTGATTCTGATGTATTTGGCAAATATGATCAAGACCGAGATTTGGATACTGACGACGCAAGCTGGGATTTTCTTCAGGCGATTGAGACCACTCCGGAGATTGGACATCGCGTATCCGTTAGTCTGGGTCTTGTTTCTACCCTGGAAGATCGATAAACACTTTCAGCTGAGAACATCATCGCGATCAGGCAAAGATCAGCAATCGTCATCACCACGTGCGAGCTGTCTCAATGCATTTAACAATAAACCACCAATACCGGAAATACCATCTTGCGAAGTGAAAGTTTAGCCGTCGGACATTTCCACCGGCACAGCCTGAGAGCAGTAGTTAGTATCCGTCACCACCGCTCAATTGACTTTTTTCTTTTCTTCTTTCGGACATTCGTCTAAACCCGTCACCTTCTCCTATTGACGCTCAATGAGCCAAGGCAAATCTAATTGGCCGACCCAACCGTTTCCAGCGACGGAAACCAGATCTCCCGCTTCCATCAAACGAGAAAAAGGGGATCGTGGAACGAGCACCGTTATCAGACCCACCTGACCTGAATCCCTGTGGGTTACTAGGAACAGCCGAACCAAACCGGGGTTTATCGTCCGGTACGATTCTCTTTCTCAGTACGGACACAGCTTGTACGGATAAGGCAAGATATTTCCCGACGGAAATAATAACCCTCTCACCACATGTGGATGTTTTAGCGCTCAGGTGAAGTACAAGGATTTTATGCAACTTATTCTGGGTCTTGTTTATAAACGGCATTGTTCTTAAGCGCCGTGTTATTGCCAAGAGTTAGTCAACTTCCTGATGAGAGTGATAAGCATAGTCGCGATGATGAAGCCAAGATGGACCATAGTTGTGTTGATAAGCCAAGATCTATATCAAACTGACTATAAAGTCTAAAGAATGGATAGGCGGCTTCGCCTAAAATTCACCCGTGCTTTCAACCAGATGACAGCTGTAACTGTCATAGCTCCCGGAGTCCTCACAGTGACTTCTCCACCATGGCACCATCACACAGCAACGTGAACGGGAGCTATATCAGATAGCGTTAGTAATAAAACCACCCGCCCAGGGACCGTTCGAGTCGCATTGTCCCTGCTTGGCGTGGACCCATCGGGTTAGTTAGTGTCAGGTACTCCTAGACGACTCCACAATACAGGGGAGTCGTATTATTTCCATCCATACAGACCGACGGTTAAGATCAAGGGTGCTCTAAACATAGTAGATCGAACAAGGATGGAAAAACCCAATTGAGGCAGCCGCTCAGAAACATAAAACCCTTCTTTTCGTCCATTCTTTTTTTTTTGTTGGTAGACAGGATCATTCCCTCCTTCTCTGTACTCGTTTCTTCGTTCGAGTAATTCCTTCGTTTATTTCTTTATTTGTTTCATTTCTAATATTCGTTTGTGATCGATCGCAGCGCGTACTTAATTACAATTAATTTTATTAATCCGACTCAACACTATCGTTATCTCAACAATCACCACACTATCGTTAACAACAACAACAACAACAACACATTCGTTAAACTCGACTACATAATCAACATGGTCCAACTCAACTCCATGGCTCTAGGAGCCCTTTTACTTTCTCCCCTCACCTCCGCCGCTCTCACCAAGTGTCCCACCAAGGAAGCCACCTGGACCGCCCAATCCGGCGCCGACTACGCCATCTGCCGCAACACCGACTACAAGAACGGAGGAGGCTCCCTCAAAGTCGTCAAGGATGTCCGCAACACCAACGCCTGCGCCCAGATCTGCAACCAGGATCCTCGCTGTGTCAAGGCTGTCTACGACAAGAAGGGTCGTATCTGCCACGTCAAGGATGAGGCTAACGCTGATCGCATGAACTGGGAGGCTGACAACAACTTTGACGCCATCGTTCTTAAGAATGTTGATGAGGGCAAGTTCATCTCTGTTTGTCCTACTGGTGGTCATCAGTATAAGTCTCGTAAGGGCAAGGGTAAGACTTTTGATGTTTGTCATCAGACAGACTTTGTGGGTGCTTCTGCCCGACAGATTAAGAATGTTGCTTCTCTTGCTGCTTGCGCTGATCAGTGCTCCAACATTGCTGCTTGCAAGAAGGCTGTCTACGATAACCAGGACAAGGTCTGCCACATCAAGGCTGCTGAGCCTGCCAATTCTCTCTTCTGGGTTCAGAGCAAGCGATACAGCGTCGTCAAGCTTCCCACAGCCGTTCAGCCTGCTACTCTCGGTCGATGGTCCGACATCATCCGTCTTCCTCTCATTCCCGTCGCTGCCTACGTCGTTCCCACGTTCCCTCAGTCGCAGGAGCTTCTCTTCTTTTCTTCCTGGGGCCCTGATGCTTTCGGTGGTGCCTCTGGTCGCACCCAGTTCGGTGCTATGAACCTTCCTACTGGAAACATTGCTCGTCGTGAGGTTGCTGATACTCACCACGACATGTTCTGCCCTGGTATGAGCCAGCTTGGCGATGGTCGTATTATCATCCAGGGTGGCTCTGATGCTGAGGCTGTCACCTTCTATAACCCCCGCGACAACAGCTTCACCCGTGGTCCCGATCTGCAGATGGCCCGTGGTTACCAATCCTCTACCATCCTCTCCGACGGCCGTGTCTTCACCATCGGTGGTGCCTACTCTGGTCGTCGTGAGGGTAAGCCCGGTGAGGTCTACGACCCCAAGACCAACAAGTGGACCCTCCTCACCGGCGCCGACGTCAAGCCCATGCTTACCAAGGACCGCGAGGGTATCTGGCGTGAAGACAACCACGCCTGGTTGTTCGGCTGGAAGAAGGGTAGTGTCTTCCAGGCCGGTCCTTCCAAGACTCAGCACTGGTACAGCACCAAGCAGAAGGGTTCCGTCCGTCTATCTGGTACACGAGACAACATCGACGCCATGTGCGGTATCTTTGTCATGTACGATGCTGTCAACGGCAAGATTCTCTCCGCTGGTGGTGCTCCCGATTACACCAACGCCGACGCCAACAAGCACGCTCACATCACCACTCTCGGCGAGGCTTACAAGGCTGCTTCCGTCAAGCGTGTCGCCGATATGGCCTTCCCCCGTGGTTTCGGTAACGCTGTTGTCCTTCCTGACGGAACTGTTCTCGTTACTGGTGGTCAGCGCAAGTCTATGGTCTTCACCAACACTGACGGTATCCTCATTCCTGAGCTGTACAACCCTGCTACCAACAAGTGGACCCAGCTTGCTCCCCACGCCGTTCCCCGCAACTACCACTCCGTCTCCATCCTCCTCCCCGACGCCACAGTCTTCATCGGTGGTGGTGGTCTCTGCTACGTCAACAAGATCGGTGGATCCACTGCTGGCTGCCCCAAGGCCTCCGACCACGCCGACGGCGAGATCTTCCAGCCTCCTTACCTCTTCAAAAAGGATGGTTCTCTCGCTGACCGTCCTCTCATCTCTGGTCTTACTACCAAGGGTGTTAAGGCTGGTGCCACTCTCAAGTTCAAGGTTACCAACGCTACTGGCAAGATCACCATGTCTCTTGTCCGTATGGGTAGTGCTACTCACTCTGTCAACACTGATCAGCGACGTGTTCCTCTTACCAACTTCTCCAAGAAGGGTAACGATTACTCTGTTAAGCTGCCTAGCGACAACGGTATCCTTTTGCCTGGATTCTACTACCTCTTTGTCATGTCCAACGGCGTTCCTAGCATGTCCAAGACTGTTCAGATCGTTCTATGATCTAGCTTTTTAGTTGGGCACTTAGACAGTAGATTCTAGACATAATACATTTACTATCAATTCTTCAATGTCGTTGACTTCCGTCTGGTGTTTGTAGATCACGTATGTCCGTAATCCTATTAATCAACTAAATTCTCTGCAAGTATCAGAGCACATTAATGTCAGTCTACTTACTCTTACTATCTTTGCCTGATCTTGTCACTTGCTACTAGCATAACTTATCTGGTCAGATTTATTATATCTACAGAAAACTATCGTTCAGCAACCCCTCTGTAGACATAAGCTACACTAGACAGAGGCTACTACAGCTAGAGGGTGGCTAATTCCACTTGGTTACATCAGTGCATAGTGCTATATGATAACATACTTCATTTTTGAATCCCATTGAAAGATCATTCATGTATCAAAGGCGCGCACCAATCACCGTCGGTTGATACTCGTCCGCCTCACTTTATTGGTACACAACCAACAAGCTAATTCTTTACCTCTGATAGGTTGTCTTACTCCATTTTGTACTACCATCTGCACAACCCTGGCAAGCTGAAAAGCAGGCTCTCGCATCAATTTCCTTCACAGGACATCTTGGCTCCGCAAAATTGGATATTCTGTATGCGCGTAAGACGCTTTGACATCTTGAAAGAGAATGATCTTCTGTCTCCGCACACAAATTACAAATTGAGGCCCTCCATGGCGAGTCCGCTTATTCAAGGCTCAGGCCACAATGTACCATTGCGATATTAGCAACGAGGGCCGCCTACCTACCAGAACCGCAACTTCGCAAACTTCCTGCAATATTATACCAGAATCGTAACAGAGCAAACTTCCTTCAATCCTATCTTTGATACGCGAGAGGCGTCGCGTTGAGAGGCGTGACTTTCAAAAACTTTGATATCTTTGATACGCAATCGTGGACAGATACTGTGATATCAGCAATGAGGTTCCTCGTATGGGCCCTCCTGGCGCTGCCTGTCGCTGCGGCAGACGACGCCGAGTTTGCCTTCAATCTTCTTTCAGATATTGCCCCGTAAGTAAGACCGCCATCGTTTCAAGCACAGGAGTCTGATCGTTCAATGTCAGCGTTCTCGCTCTCTTCGGAGACCAATTTGCAAGACAATTCACAAGCGAAAGCCTAACATGGGTCGATCACCTGATCTTTGCAATGGTGCCTCTGGGTATCATTACAGCAATCACAGGCGCTATTCGAATTCAAGGCAGACCTATAGCAAAAGCCTTCATCGGCCGGGCCAGAGAAAACCGAGCTCAAGCTGAAATCGAGCTTATGTCATCAACATCGGGTGAGGTGTGTGAGATCTTTAACGGCAGCTCTATCGTTCGCGCTATGGGAAATCCTCATATCGCGCAGTTCCTCATTTTCCCGCTTCAATACGACGGTTGTGAGGAAAGGTGGAAGGCATTTGATCACGAGAAGATATCCAGCCCTCCTGAGAGTGAGCCTAAGAGAATATCGTGTGGTATTCACTCTCTTAAAACGGCGCAAGAAGCGGGACATGTTGAGTGTGAGGGTATGTACAAAGGCTTATTCCTTCATATCAAGCTAACAATTAAAATCGTAAAGAATACCGGGGTAGGAGTACTGAAATCATCCAATCATATTTCCAGAGCTTTATGAAACAGCTTTGGAAATTATATCAGGGCCTATATTCGACTTTCCATACACCACAAGGGGCCAGTGACGATGGACCAGAAGACGCAGAGTCCGCTAAACGCGAAGGTACGGTGACACCCCGGGTCTTGCCTCCAGGTGCAAGTCGAGCATTTCGAGCGCCGAATATCCAACTCAATCATACATCTGTCCACTTCGATAACCGCTGGCTGAATAAAAACCATGAGATCTTTCTAGCAGCTATCGCAGGTATTCTACTCCAAACTGGATTGATCGTTATTGCTGCCATGGTTGCTTATCATGTCGATTCAAACTCTTCGGAACTTTTTGAATCCAAGCCCTATGGATTTCCTTGTTACGCTGCTGGGTCTCTTTTACTATCGCTTGGCACTGGGCTTTGTTCCTTTATAGTGGAACACAGCACAGATGAGTACACTTGGAACGCGATGGTTAATGGTAAAGAAGTTTCAAAGGAAAATGCCCCACGACTTCTATGGCTACAAAACAAGCAGAGTGTCAGTGACCAATCTTTCAATGGCTACGTTATCGCAGCAGGTCCAAAGAGACGCATTGTTACTTCTAGCAGAACGGAGAACCCTGAACGGCACCGGAAGAGCAAAGACTCCGAGGATACAGCGCCCAACACTAGCCAAGAAGTGAGTTCTGTGACATAGTGACGAAGGCGAATATCTAACACAACCAATAGACCTTCTGGGAATGGTTGACAGTCGGAGCTGCTCTATCAGCAGCCTTAGGCTTCACAGCCCAATTTATGGGTCTTAGAGGTCTTGCATTCCCATGCTCCATCGCCCAGCTTGGTGCAATATTCTTGATGGCCCTTATCAGGGCGGCAATCAGAAGGCGACTTGGGGAACCCATGGAACATTGCCACGCTTTCCAATGGTATGAGATTGACTTACTTGCCATACGAATCGTGTTTAATGAAGGCCATAAATCGCGGTATTGGATCTCACGAGATGATCGCGAAGGATCGGATCCAAAGGCCTGCTTCAATTGGAGGATTCTCACAGCCGATGCAAAAGAAGATCAATCTCGCCACTTTGTAAGGCTTGCAAAGCATCCGATCACGAGGACATCAGACGAAGCCCCTCAAGATACCTCACAAGAGATCGACGTGAAGGCGCTTACCTCTTCAACTAGTCAGCACCTTCTCCGTGTAAGGAGACGACTTGGAAATCTGGCACGTTGGAAAACGAGGTCTTCGGTCAGTGCACTTGCCCTAGTCCAATCTATTGAGCTTGTCATGAATGAATTCTTTCCGTCTTCATCCGAGATCAAGTCTTTGAATTGGCTTGTGGAAGCTGTTCACTCGACAAAAACGAAGATATTTCAGACTGCTGCCGGTTTCTAGACGGAAACGGAGAATTGGGATAGTAAGGGTGTCCAGTCAACAAAAACGGCAAATTGCGAGGTCAAAGTCGCCCACTGGACGGAGAAAGAAACTCACGATGTCGTTCAATTCAGGATTGCACGAAACAAAGTAGGGGGCAAGTTTGAAGTCGAAATCGGACTCATAGACGCAGCAATATCCCTTTGGATGGCAAGAATTGACGCCAAGAAGGCCCAGGCCAGCGAAAGTGGGAGCGAAGAGGACAACAAAGACAAAGATTGGAGGCGAGAGAGGAGTGGAGATTCGCTGACCTATGATTTTTATCGAATCATCGGCAACAACTTCCAAGACGACGTATTGAAGCGAGATATATCTTGGTGGGTAGACAATCCTACCGCCAAGAGGAGCGAGCCACAGACAAAGGAGAAGAGTAGGTCTGGCAAAGGTGAGAAAGGCAAGGGTGAGGCAAAGATCGTCATTGGGTTCAATGGAATCGAAAAACATAGCACACAGGATGGTAGGTGTCCACTGAAAATCTCTCTAGGCTGGACAAGCGGACTAATCAGGACATACAGGGAAAGACAAGACTGACTATAGTCCCGATGAATATCAACCCACCGAGCTGGGAATCTATTCGGAGGGTTCTCTACCCGTCATTCTTGTCCAGCATCTGTTCACGAGCTTTATGTGGACAGTTGCCCAGCACCTACCCGAGGATTGCCTACAACCACAAGATGGTGACAGCGAGCAGAAGATTGAAGTCAATCGGCATCAGGTTTTCGAATCTTTCGACATTGATCAGACCTGGCCTAAACTCAAAATTAACCACCAACGACTCGATAAACTCGTCAACATGATGGAGACTTGTGGAATGGGCAACAGGAGAGATATCCTTCTCTGCATCATCCCACCACTCAGTGCTCACAAACTCTTGCCTAACCAGGTGGTTCTGAGTCTCGTTCCTCGAATGAAACAAGGATTAGGATGGTCGGAAATAGCAACTTGTCACAAAAAGCTCCTTGACACGATTAAGAGTGAAAAGCTGAGCATTAACGACAAGCTGGACGTTGGGATTGTTATTACTGCGATGGACTTTCTGTCCTTTGCTTGTGAGAACTATGATGAGTATAACTCACCATCAGAAGAATTGAAAGACAAACTCGAGGCCGTGGTTCAGGAGCTTTCCTCAGACAAATTTGCTGACGTCTTCAAAAAGCTTGCACCTGTCTATGCAAGACAGCACCGTCGTGAAATGTTCGGGCACATATTTAAGCGTTTCGAAAGGCCAGATCCCATGACAACGCCGACCGAGAAACTCGACGAAAGCTTTGCGAGGAAGACTCTCGGATTCTCTCCGCATCACATTTCGGCGTACGAAGCGGTAAGCAACGAGATATGGCTTCTGTGTTTGGACCATTCTAACCTGTATTGCCGTTAGGGGAGTGATGGTGCTGAAGGAATTGTGCGCCACGTGTCGAAGACGGGTATGTTGAGTCTCCAATGAATGACCGTTTTCTAAGTACTTCATCACAAGGCCAGCCGATCAAAACCAGAGATATCTTTGGATGGACACCGCATCACTATGGCTTCTTGTCCGATTCTGACGAGATAGTCACGATGTTCATGAGTTCTGATGGTACTGTGATGGCACAACAGATCTGTGGGCTTCGTTGCGATTACTCTCGTAGCCCTTTCGACATTGCCTGTCTGGAAAAAGATAATAGTAAAGGTGTTCGGATACTATTATATTGCCTCACCGCTGAGGACAGAAGGCTAGCTATCCAAAAATCTGGTATCGATGGTATGACCCCGCTTCATTTGATTGCTAAGAGTGTGAATCTTTCTTCTCTCCAAGCAATAGCTCGATACATTACCCCTCTGCCATCCCTTCATAAGCCAGACTTCTGGGGTCGTCAAGCCGTTCACATCGCGTCCAGATATAGACATGAGGATGTCACTATTAAGCTGTTGGAACTCGGAGCACATTCTAATAGTCTTGACGGAAGTGGAAAGTCATCTCTGGACTATTACCTGGAAAGCCTCGGGGTAAAACGAGTGAAATCCCACGTCGATGCTACCCAAGACGAAGAAGCCGATGCGAAGTTCCTGGACCCAGATTGTCGCGATAATTTTCTCAAGTTCGCTATGAAGGATCCTAATTGTCGATACAGACATGAGAGAACGTTTCTTCACATTGCTGTTGAAGTTGCAGATATGAGCAGTATTCATGCACTGCTTCAAGATGACTTTTCCCTCGATGTCAGAGATATTGATGGTCGAACGCCCCTTCATATTGCAATTCTAGCTGGACGAGAAGACATCTCCACAAACCTCATCGAAGGAGTCGCTGCACCGACGGTCGGGAAGCCTGTTGTACACCGTTCGAACCCATCATTAAGAGACAATCGCAATACCACAACGTTCATGTTAGCCGCAGAGCGTGGTATTATAGCAGTAGTAGATGCTTTGATGAAGGTGCAAGGGCAAACCATCCTCGAAGAGGTTGATGACAATGGCAAAACAGCCTTGCTTCATGCGAAAGATCTCGACATCATCCGCTTACTAGTCAAAAAGGGATCAAACACGGATCATAGAGATCGTGATGGGAGAACTAGACTTCACATGGCTCTTAATGAAAGGAAGGAGCCCATTGCATCTTTTCTGTTAAACCTTCAAGAGCCAGACAAAGCTCATGTGGAACCACAGGACGAATCTGGCGAGTCACTTCTGGTTACGGCATGCAAGCGCGGGCTTTCGAAAGTGGTCAGAGACATCGTGAAAAGATGGCCCGAAATTCTCAACAAAGGAGACATGGACTATGGGCAGACACCTCTTGCTTGGGCTTGCGAGAACGGACACAAAGACGTGGTCGAGATCTTAATTGATCTTGGAGCAGACGCAAATAAGAGAACAACTGGATGGAATCTCTTCACGCCGTTACACTTCTGTGCCGTGGGTGGGCATTTCCATATTATGAACATCATTATCGAAAATGACTCCAACAAAAAGAACACCGAGACAAAGGACTCTCACACAAAAGTCTCTGAGGCGGATTCGACAGGGAACCAAGAGGTTGATAGAAGACTAAAGCTTGAAGAGCGGGACTATATCCGTCGGACCCCTCTAGAGATCTCCATGGATGCAAATGAAGTTGATGATGAAGTTGATGAGGAGTGTGCGAAGGCGATCGCAAGCTTGTTGCTACACGATCGAATCAGCCCAGGTGAGAGGCTTCGATGCTTGAAGAAGATGGTCAGGCTTTGTCAGTCCCAAGATTCGTCAAAGTTGAAGCTCATCTTTGCAGATGGAGTTCAAAAGGTCGCAAAGGAAAATTTGATCCAGGATTTCTTGCTTTGGCTCGTCGACGATCGAGAATCGATAGATATCAATGAAGAACACGAGGTACCTAATGCCTCGGCATTGGCATTGCTAGAGCCGTTGGTAAAGGGACTTCAGAAACAATCATTGATTTTGACAGATACCTACGCCCTCATAGAAGCGCTCTCCAACGAAGAGATTTGGCAGATAATAAGAGAGAAAGGGATCGATGAACAGTCTGGAAGAGACATAGATGGGTGGTCCTGCGCAACCTATATTGAACGGTACGACAGACATGGCTCGCTGCAAGATCTCGCCGATCAGCTACGGGAAGCTCTGCAACCACAAGAGCAGGAGATGAAGCCAAAACCCATTGAATGGTATTGTGAGTTAGCAGACCTTCGAAAAAGCTTTAGCCAAGTCTCATGTCATCCTAATGGAAAGGTTTTTGGTAAGTCACACGTAATCAGCTTTTGTTTGTACGTTCAGTAAAAAGCACAAATCAACACTCACTCCAGACATGATGAAATGATTGTTAACTGGAGATTTTCAGAATTCACTGTCACAAAGGAATCAGACTCGTACCAATTTGTCAGTGTGAGAACGAAGCATTGTATCCCGGCATCTGCAGACAGCTATTATTTTGAGATTGAGATCCTTGAAAACTCGGAGTCAGGGTAAGATATAACGCATATATGACTGGCCAGGGTTAACGGCTACATAGATATATTGTCCTCGGCTTCTGCGGCTTTGACGTCGGTGGGGGTGAAGTACCAGGGTGGTTTGCGAAGTCATGGGCCTACCATGGTGATGACGGGAGGTTGATAGTTGACGGAGAAGCAGCGGAGGAACCCAACGATAGCTTTGGATCTTCCGGCACCTATGGTAAAGGTGATATTGTAGGTGTGTATTTGGACACAAAGACTGGAGAGTGTTTTTGTACGAAGAATGGCAAGAAATTGCATATAGGTGAGTAGCTAACGATACAAACAGACAAGACTGCTGACTATCTACCAGGGAGTGTTCTCGACAAGGCAAAGGAAAAGTTCAGGCTAGGAAAGATGTACCCATGTGTTGGCTTTCAAATTTCCCCAGACGACGTGGGGCTTCACCTTCGGGTCAACTTAGCAAGCACGGAAGAACACCCGTTCAAATACGATATATCTAAGAAGAGCACTTAGCCAGTATATATCATTATGAGACTAGTTCTATGTAATACATATGTGATGACAAGATAGTTGTCAGGACGAAAGGTGAGGTTCTGCCCGGGCCCGAACCGGGGACCTTCTCGGTGTTAACGAAATGTCATGACCAACTAGGCCACAGTACCAAGCTGTCTTTGCTGTGGATCGCTTGTCTTATTAGCTATCATGGCGTGCCTCTTGGAAGATGAAGCATTGTCTAATTTGATGTAAATCTAACGTTCATGAAAACATAGAACTGCTAATTTTGGGGGATGAGTCGAATTAAACGAGCAGCATCTGAATCTTTATCTGTGTGGTTCATATGGAGTCATGTCCTCAATCCTCTTTACCTTTGTTTTCCCATCTTTTCTTGCTGTTAGCTATCTACATGATAATGCGTGGAAATCTACTGCACCTACCTAAAGAGCCTCAACTGACTAAACGGCTTCCTTGATTGGTCTACATCCATGTAAGGTGGCTTGAAAGCTGAAAACATGGTACAACAGTGAGGGGGCCGTGCGGTGAAGAACGCGGCATAGTCACGCTGCTCGTTGGCTGAATATAAATAACGACCAAAACTGAAACGCGATGGATGGAAGAAGTGCATAAGCCGGGGCCTTAAAAGGATTGTCAACGAGGTCGTAAGCCGCCACTGACTTGACGCTGAGGGCTCAGCCTAGCATTCGTACTTCTGGTACCTTAGGATTTTGAGCCCAACCAGTAGATCATATCATTTTCCTAGAAATAAAATACGTTACACAGCAAAACAGGATGCGCTTACAGCAACCAACAAATGTTTCAGCATTTCCAATATTGAGGCTTGGCAATGTAGGCTGTTCAGAGCCTACGTAGTGGAATGAACTATTTTAACGAATGTATAGTTGGGAAAGATGAGATTGACAGGACAGTGATTGATATTATTGAAACAATCAGGTAGATATATGATTTTACTTACCCCTAAATGTTACTATTCACTGTGATTTGCCAAGAGTACATTTTTAATCATTGAGCCATTATCGATGATTGCGCCGTAGTAGTAAAGCTGAAGCTTCTCCCGTCAGGCTAAACCAAACGCTTGGATTTACCAGCCCAGACTATGCCATTTCTAGCTAAAGTGCTTTTGCAAAAATCACTAGCGACTCAATAGTCTGATTTAGTTTGATCAGAAGAAGCGCTATCGAGGACAATTAAATTAGCAATCAGGGGCCAAGAGAGTTCAAATGCTTGTTGAAATCCTTTTTCTTCGTTATTCATCTATTGTCCTACAAGTCTCATCAATCATCATGACTCGCTTTAACCTTATCGCGGGCTCAGTGGCCTTGTTCGCATTTACAGGGGTCAATGCTGGGCCATGCCGACCGTCATCGTCGGTTGTGACTACGATTCCCACTGATATTGAAACGACGGGAACAACCTCAGCGGCTACCGCGCTGTCTACATATATCACCGAGACTCAATCAACCGAAGCCCTCTCAGTCGCTACATCTGCCACTGAAACAGCTACCACTCCTGAAATCGAAAGCACCACTGCTTCGACCACCGAGGTCGAAACGTCTCTCACAGATACATCTACCATCGGCGTAACCACCACAGCCGACACAGCTACTGCAGATACGACCACCACTTTTACCGTCAGAACGACAAGTGCTGTCCCGGAGGAACAAGACCCAGAGCCTAGAGGTGCCTGCGTTGATCTGAACCAACCATACAAGGCACGCAATGGAGCAACATTTAACATCACCTGTGGCAGGGAGATGTTTTTCAGCACTTTAGTCGACACCATTTTCACAAACACTTTCTCTGACTGTGCGGATGCTTGCGCTGAAGAAGATGCGTGCACCGGGGTGTCTTTTACCAAGTCTGACAGGCAATGCGAGCTATTTGCTGATGCTTATCAAAATGTTCAGAATGCTAATAAAGATATTGCGACCTTAAGAGAACGACCTGAATGAGGTGGCAAGGGTGGACTTGCCGGTGCCTACGTATTTGGGAATAGCGGGGATTTGAGAATAGAGAGCAAATTACAAACATAGCGGTACAAGATACATATTTTCTTCTCAAACAGTAGCAATTCCTTGAAAATTATTCTTAAATTATATGCCAGATGTATACCCTATTGCTATGGCGATCCTTTAATTGACTTGCTCCTCACCCTCGCAGCAGCTCCTACTGTTTTTGTGAGGTTCAACTTAAATGTCAAGCTCGTTAATGGCTCTATTGTCCCTGAATCCGCAATGCAATACTGGATTCCTCGTTCGGCGTAACCCCGCCAGCAGCAGTTAAAAAGTCGCATTTTGTAATTGATTTTAGGTACTGGACTCCTATGCAAGTGGCGTCCCCACCGCAAGTCTCGATACAGACTGCGAAAGAGTAACCAGACAGACTGCCTGAAGTGGAAAATTCTTGGAAATCAGCATTGCAGTTGATATCGAACAGGACACTAGCCTCGGAAAGGTAAGGATTCTCGAGCCGAAGACAGGCGTCTGTAATAGCCGCGGTAGTTGTTTCAGAGGCATCAGTAGTGGTGTCTGGGACTGTCGAGTCACCCTCTGTAGTGGTAGGAATGTCAAGGTTGGCTGTAGTAGTGTCCTCGATGTCCGCGATGTCAGTGCTACTAGTCTGATCTAGTGCGGGTGGAGTGACTGTAGTCCCGGCCTCAGTGGTAGCGGAAGTGGTAGTATCGGCCAAGGCTTCTGATGTTCTTTCGGATGCCTGGGGTGATGAAGAATCAGTTGTTGAGTCTTCGGGCTCATTTAACGTGCTTGTCAGTGGAGCGGATTCGGTTGACTCAATACTGAATGACTCTTCGGAGCTCGTACTGACTTCTGTGGTAAAGATTGAGCTGAGTGTAGTAGATGAATCAACAGCCCCTGATGAGACAGTTGTGGGTGTCTCGGGATTAGCTGTATCCGACGATGACTCCGTCTCAGCCGTAGTAGTAGATGTACCAAGGCTTTCAGAACTTGATTCTGTAGACGTTGTTACTTCTGTTACCCTGGTACTTTCGACGACAGCTTCAGAACTTTCGGATTTCGCAACGCCCCCAGTACTGGTGGCGACCACAGTCGCAGAGCTAGTGGTCTCTGGGCTAGCTGTCTCAGAGTTGGTGATTCCAGTAGTTGAAGTCAACTCATCAACACCAACAAGCCGACCATTCTGACACTGTTCGACTGGACTCGAGTTAGCACCTGGTGGGGATCATAGATAGATCTACTCACCGCCATAGACAGCCAGGTTAACCGGTACACAACTAGAAGGTCCAGTAGTAAAGACGATGTAAATTAGACCATTAGAGTTCTGGCAGAATTTTGCCTCGCCATTAGGTAAGCCGGAATTCATAAAAACAAGCCGCTGGCCAGACTCTTAGAAAGTTGTCGCGATAGCGTCTGCTGTAGGACTACCCTGCCCAGACAATTCCTTAAAGTCTTCGCCTGAGTAGAAGATTGCTACGCCACCGTCGAACAACTGACCCTCGGCAAGGTTAAAGGATGTAGCAAATGTGCATACGTCGGGGTTCTCGTTGCCGACAAAACCATTGGTAGCTCCCTTAGTAAGATCGCGCTTTTCATTGTCGGGGACGACGATTTGGAAGATGACTGTTCGTCCAGCTGGTTCGTTGATACTGGTACCGCTTGGTCTGTGGGTAAATTCGGTACTCGTCGTAGGACCTAAAGAGGTAGTAGGTTCATCGGTAAGTGTTGAGACGGTCGTGTCAGAAGAAGATCCCGATTGTGCCTGAGTCAGCTCGATGTCCAAGGTCGAAGATTCAGAGCCAATTGAGGAAAGAGGAGAAGTCTGCAATGACTCAGGGACAATGAGGGAGGTAACGGAAGTTAAATCGATATCATTATCTGATGTACTCAATCAGTTAAAGGCGCAACCCAGATGTACAAATATGAAGCTCGTACCTGTGGTGGTCCGGGTTGAAGTGCCACTTCTGAACGTGGGTTTCAACGACCCTCCCGTCGTCGGCGCGTCCGAATTTCGTGTCGTTGGTAGCAGCGAACCACCTGGGACAGAAACCGGGACTAGATATGTACGTGAGGCACCACGTGTCTACATCCATCGCAGCATAATGACCAGCTTAAACGGTGCCAACCGCTCCGAGAAGACTGACTGCGGCTGTTTGGCTTTTCATAATTTCAGTTCGTCGCTAAAAGACGTTGGAGAAAGTGTGAAAGTTGGAACCTCGAGCGGTCTCCCGTGGGAGACATTTTTGCTTTTAGGCATAGAGGTGCTGGAATGAATGTCTCATACCACGCTCCATTGCTGGAATTTATTATGAGGCTAGACTTGTAAAATGTCTCTCTTGGTCGACAATAGGAGAAAAGTTTCTGAAGGGAGAGTTGTCATTCAGCCTATCACCTGGACGCTCCACAAAACTGGATAATAACTTGTGGTATGTAGTCTCCCTTGAATAAATACGATAATGACCAGCCTTTCGTGTTTCAGGCTGAACATGATTGTGTTTCAATTGAGAGGGATATAACAAATACAGTCTCTGCTCTTAATTGTGGGCGCAACTTCGTTTCTAAACGGAAATAGCAAGATAGGTTTGAGCTATCAGTAAAGAGATCCCTGCCTCTTTTTGGCTCAGCTATTTAGGTCTTGGGGTGAAACTTCTGAAGATGGCTGCAAAGGCGTACTCAACAAACCGACACTTCTCTTCAGCTGAGCGGAGTGGCCTTTGGATGAAGATCACTGCCAAAACTGGGATGAATATCGCTTCGTCTTGTTGGCAGAACATGCACTAAATTCTTACAGCAGAAATTAAAGCACCTATTAAGAACGTTACAGATAATCTCACATGCAAAACGCGTATATTAAACGCTAACCAATTGATTTTTGATTATCTGGGTTGTTAACAGTCTGACTTCATCATGCAGGATGTAAGTTTGTTGCCAGCGGCGGACGGTCTGGAACGTAGAAGCGGGTATAGGTTAAATACCTGTGATCTTGGTGTACGGACATCTCTTGACCAGAGGCCATAGCTCCCAGTATGCCACGGTGTAAGACATCTCTTTTCTTTTTTTTTTTTTTGGATACCTGATGACTAATAATTAAGTTGATTCGTGCCCGTGCCCTGATTGGATGCTTGGAAAGTCGTACGATAACTGACGTGGAACCCCATGCATCAAAGCGCAGTTTCGCACAGACTAAGTCTACCCTATCAAGCCTCCTTGGCACATGCGTCCCTCAGCACGAACGACTAAAGCCGCTTGACACCGCTGCCACTTATGCAGCTCTGTCAAATCACGGGCCTTGAGATGACGAACTTACCCTGTTGCGATCCGGCACAACGACAGCTGAAAGCTGAATCAAGCATACAGCCCATTGATTTATTGAACTTTGTGGCAATTAACCGGTCTGTAAGCGGGGAATGCTTGTTAAGGAAACAAGGGAAGTGATGGACTGGCTGGCTTGGGTACATATATAACCCGCGTCCTTGTCCTCGATTCTTGCTCTTCACTTCATCATTCTCTATCACAGCACGGGAAATATTGGTGTTGAGGGGAAAAAGAAACTGGTACTAAATGTCGGCCAAGGTGTAAAGATTGTTGGAAACCTCGATTGTTTTATCGGATATTGGGATCTTGAGGGACGCGACGAATGGACGAGATACATAGTACTTCCTGAGCAGGATTCAATAGTCGTTGTAAATATAGCCCAGCAAAGACATCAACTGTCTGTCCCAGGTCTGTTCCCAGCGGAAGAGCTCTGTAACGTACTCCTTAGCTGCAAAGCTCGAATATCTATGTGTTTATCTTAGTGTATAACAGACTTATAGTTGTCAGAATTAACTAATCTTAATGTTTCAAAGTTTAAAGGCTTATATCACTGTTTTAAGTGTGCTACAAACTCTCTTTCTTCTTTACAGTACCTAGCGGCTTAACGGACAGTAATAGACTAACCGGTTTGTTTTGCTTTTTAATTGTATACTTTTAAAATCGTACGACAAGCGGAGGTGAAAGGTGTGCATCAAAGCGCTGCTGCACTACAGCACGGCACAGACTCAGTCTGCCCTATCAGGACTAACTCAAGCGCTTATCCCCGCCTTGGTATTTGTGACTGTCAGCAAAAGGGCCGTACCTAAGTAGCGCGGATATCTATATATATCCCATGTCCTTTCACTCAAGCCTTGATCTCTTCTTTCATTATTCCTCATCACATCCTCTCAAGTACTTCTACCCTTAATCTACAACCAAAACTCCAAATCAAGGCAAGTTCACTCCTATCAAGGTGTCAACTCCAATTAACCATAACAGATGCCTACTAAGCAAGGCTACCTTCGTGTTGTTGGATCGACACTCCTTGAGTTTGATTTCGAACCGATAAAACTGATGGTTCAATTGAACTACCCCCTATCTCACCTACACAGAGTTGTAATGGAGGTTACAATTGATTATAGAAGCGAGGCTGAACTACTGCCATCGCGGGAAGTTATTGGACATATCAAGGGAACAAAGTTGGAACTGAATTATGGCCGAGGTGTTGTCATTACTGGAGATGTTATGTGCCCTGATGAATCTCAACGTATTGAGGGATACGGTAAATGGGTGGATTAGATAGTTTTACCTTTGCAGGACACGATTTGTATTGTAAGGATAGCTTTTAGCTAAGTTTTTCTGAAAGTCACGCCTCTCAACGCGTACTGGTTAAATCAACGCAACGATCAATAACATGGCTGTAAACCGTCAAGATAGCTTAATACAAGTTTTCAGTATTCCACGGAGGCTAGCTACTACTGTCTACAGAGTCGATTCATCTATTTAATTAAGAATTCAATATACGTATAACGTGCTTGATAAGCGAGCCGCTCAGACAAGCGAGCCGATCAAAAATCTCAACCTTCTTTATCATATAGATAATAAAATTGCTATAATCTATCTAATTAATTAAAACTACTCACTATACTTATCTCCAGAGGCCTGAATATCCTCCTGGCATGTTCTTGCATTATGCCCAATCTCGCCGTATACACCACAACGCCGAACACCCGGTCCGACCGACCTTCCTTGACCACCACTTCTTGACGTTTCGGCCTGTACCTGCGTATTCACATCTATCTGATCAATTACTTGTGATGCTTCCTCTACAGTTATTGCCCCTCTCTTCTGCAGTCTGGTCTTTTTCTGTCTGCAGCGTCGACTTAGTATCTCATTTGCTTGTCAAAGTTCTTTGTTCTCTGCTACTAGTAGGGTAACCTTGTGCATTACTGCCTCAGCCCCTCTTGAAAGACAGTTAAGAGCTTTAATAATTGACTCAGGGGAGCTACTATGATGCCTTTTGATTCGCCTGGTGAGGTATTCAGACTGAGATTGGGTCTCATTTGCTGTCTTTAGGGTCTTTGAAGTCCACGGGGAGGAAGGTTCAGGACCTTCCCCAGGAGGCGTTGGAGTCCGTAGCTGCACATCAAGCTTTGATATTACGGTTTCTGGGTTAAGAGGATAAATTCTAGCTCCTCTAAAAGCCCCCCGGATATTGCTTTCTGTAAAGGCAGCTTAAAAAGCAGCATAAAAGGCTAGGAAGAACTTGGTCTTGGAAATGTGGGTTATAGAGCATCTAATCAGATGCTCTATTTCTCGACTATAAGCATTCTTCAATACTGAAAAACACCTAATATTGAGAGGCTGGAGCAGGTGGGATGCATAAGTAGGCATGCAAAGCGTGATAATCTTGTGATCCTGACAGTATCTCTTAAAGTCGACGGAGTGGTGACTTTCGT